>JAWLRI010000009.1:1077822-1096468 GCA_034781795.1 Crypturellus tataupa | reverse complement strand
GGCCCCATCCTCCTCACTGCCTCCCTTGAGGTACTTATAGACACTAATTAGATCCCCTCTCAGCCTTCTCTTCTCCACGCTGAACAGGCCCAGCTCCCTCAGCCTCTCGATGATCTGAATGCTGTTTTTCTTTTGGCCACCCTCTTACAGATCTCCATATGCAATCCAAGAAATGGCACATACTATATAAATTGCTCTTTCCAGACTATTTCTCTGGGGCCTCCAAACCTTTCCATTAGGTGAGATGTGCCATCTCTGTGTCCATGCACATGGGATCTTAGGGCTGTGTGTTGATCCTGTTGTGCTACCACACTCACACCAAAATATGTCAAACCTGCCAAATTTTAGCCACGGGATGGACATATTCCCATGCACACACTGATGACAGTATGAATCACAAGTCCCTAGGGAACCTCCAAACCTACCACAGTGAATTTGACCATCAAAGATACCCATGGACAGGGTATCTTTTCAACCAGCTGTCCTGAGCACCAACCCAAATCCTACATTCATCACCATGCAGAGATGGCAACACCATCCACTGCCAGGGCACGCTGAGTGCCTGAACACCATGTGAACATCCCTGGGCCTCCTCCAGGTACCTTTGCAGACAGTGGAGCATTGAGCAGACTGAACACCACACTGCAGCAGGGTTCAAGAAATGTTGGGAACAAGCCAGCAGATCCACCCGGGCAGCATCTATCAAACTTGAAAGCATTTCCATCCAGATCTGGCCTCTGTTTGTACAACTCTGAGCATCACAGAATGGCACCTGAGGCAAACACCTCCAGCAAAGTGTCTCCTTCCCTGTTGCCCTTCTTTGCCTCACTTGGTGTCCTCTTATCACCTGCAAACCTGGAAAAAGAATCAGGATTTACCCAGACAAGTGTGGTGAAGCGGGGCAATTCCCGATGTGTGTGGGAAGGGCTGTTACAGGATGCTTTCTTCAGTCCTGTGTTTTATTGAACAGGACTTTGCTCCAAAGTAAGAGTGTTGCAGGGTCTTTCAGATCCCTGGCACCTGCGGGTTGGGTGTGCAGAGCTGGCAAAGCACGGTGCTGGTTCTAGGATGATTACACCATTGCTCCTCTACCAGCGGTGCTGAGTACAGCTGGCAACAAAAACGCCTAGTGCTGGTTCTCCTCACATGCTGGTTTTATATGCAGAGTCAGACAAAGCACAATATTTATGTCTGTTTTTTTCAAAAACTTGTTCTTTTGACAAAATGATTATTATTGTTTTTCATTTTGTCAGTTCTTTCCACCAAAATGTTCAGATGTGCCAAGCAGGATAGGAAATTTGCAGAAAATTCTGCCAAAAACAAAGATATTTTACTTTATACCATATTGCTCACATGGAAAGAAAAAATACCTTCCCACCCTGCATCACTGATGCCCTCCATCAGTTTGCCTCTGGTGCAAACTGTGACATAGTCAGAAATTGGCAGTACCCTGGAAAAACTTTATCTGAAATTGTTTTCCCACCTGGCTTGCTAAAATCCAAGATGGACAAGACCATGGAAGCAGGTGGTGCTGTTCTGCTGGCTCCCAGGACCAACTTTTGGCTCTTCTTGTACCCTGCCATCTCAAAGCAAAGGACAGGAAGGGTCTCAAGGTCTTCTCTTGTAGAGGGGGAAACTGAGTCACAGAGCAACAAAGTATTTGCCCTGGAGCAGCACCAGAGCTAGAAGAAATTCAAGTATCCTCATTGCCGAGCCCATGACCCAGACACCACCCCACACGGCCTCTTTATTAAGCGCCATCTAAGATGTCTTAAAAAATCCTACAGAAAGGCTCTCTTGTTCTTTTGCAAGCTCTATATTAGCATCTGAAACACTGAGTCTAAATTTGAGGAGGGGGACGGCGGTGAAAATGCATGAGTAGCTACTTTGATTAGGTAATAAAGTATCAATTTATTTTTTATAAATACAGAGAAAATTCAAACCAGCTGGAACTTGCGGTACCTCTTTGCACGCCACTTTTCTAAAAAAGTTGCTCCGTTTCCTTGAATTTTACCCTGTGCCTTATCATGTTCGAGGTCAGCAGGCACTCTCTTAGCTCTGCTACCCATCTCATGTCCTAGTGGTCAGCCACAAGCAGAGCAGGGAGACTTTTGCAGCTGTGTCTGCTGTAATTTTCCCTTCTGCAACGATAAAGGGACTTTCCATATGCAAACCAAAACCATTTTCCCCTTTCCCGGAAGCTGAGGCTGTAGGGGAACCCCATGATGGGTGTCCTTTCACAGAATCACAGAATAGTTAAGGTTGGAAGGGACCTTAGAGATCATCTGCCATGTGCCTGCTAGAGCACATGGCAACTCCCCTGCTAGAGCACGGGGCACAGGGTGGCATCCAGGCGGGCTTTGAAGATCTCCAGAGAAGGAGACTCCACAGCCTCTCTGGGCAGCCCTCGGGAGTGTTGGCCACTCCTCCCAGTTTGGTGTCATCTGCAAACTTGCTGAGGGTGCACTCTGTGCCCTCGTCCAAGTCATTGATAAAAAAGTTGAAGAACTTCGGGCCCAGTACTGACCTTTGTGGGACACCACTGGCCACAGGCCTTTAACTAGCTAGTTTATCACCATCCTCTGGGCTCTGCCATCCAACCAACTCTCAATCCACCTCACTGTCCAGTCATCCAGTCCATACTTCTAGAGCTTTCCTATGAAGCTGTTATGTCATTTTGTGTTCCTGTGTTCATCAGCACCAGATGCTTGAGAAGAACCTTCCTTCAGTCAGTGTCTACTAGCATAACCTCCAGTACGTTTGTTTTCCGGTGAGTGTCCATAATCTTGCTCCTAGCAGAGCTGTCTCCAAGCAGATCCATACACAGGGGCAGAACCAGGCAAATGTGCACAAGGCAGCTCATTACTCTGCTGCCCTCTGGCCCTACTGAGGGAGGAAGAGTCATGAACCCATCTCCACTTTCTGGATGCCAGAAATGTGGATGGTGTTCCTGGTTATCTAGCTGACAGCCTTGGAGGGCATAGGTGGCTGAGAAGAAGATGCTCAAGGAGCAAATGGCTGAGCTCAGCATGTGTGCATTTGGATGGACGTGTGTGCATTTGCAAGCTGATGTAATGTATCTCCAGGGTGTCTGCTTGTGTCTTCACGTCTGTGTGTCAATGTCTACCCGTGTCACTGTAGGAGAACACTCTAAAAAACACAACCTGTAATGAGAAACAGAAAAGCTGGGGACACAAGGAAGAAGGGACTGTGTGGAGAATAGACCTAAGGCTGCAGAGGATCCATGGAAGGATCCATAACCACTGGACAGGTAGGAAAAAAAAGGCTTAAACTACAGTAAAGGGAATTTTGAATAAGAAACAAGTAAATAAAGGTGACAAGAATTGTTTGCTGACTGCTTGCTGACCATCCACGAAGGGTCCAGCTTGCCATTTGGGGAGTCTTCACCAACACATCTGTAAGGAAGGGACTGAGAAAGGCTACTTCTGGGAAAGGAGTGACTGTGGTGGTTCTCTGCATCTGGCCTGTCAGGACCAGTGTTGAATTTTAACTGAGACATTTAAAAAAAATACACCCAAAGAAATGTCATCTCCTGATAAAACTTGTTTTGATCAGGAAATGTGGGGATGACTCTGTGTGAAGGTCTTTGTAGACCCCTATGCAAATGTCAGAGCAAAGGTGGCATCACAGGGAGCAGAAAGACCCTGCTACCCATCCCAGAATCCCATCCTGGATGGGATTTCAAATGGGATCTTTCCCATGTAAAAACTGCCTATTCCTACAGAATTGGGGCGGACATGGATCCTAGTGCAATGGTTTTGCACTTGATCAGTCCATACCGCAAGGCACTTCACCTTACACGTAGCCCTCTGGATTCCATTTGTAAGACCAACATTTCAGATATAATGTCTGCATTTTGCTAAGCTCTGTGAACAAACTAGGCTTCTATTTTAGACTCCAAATTGATGTATCCAACTGGCAAGAAAATTAGCATGAATTAATTACAGGGAAGATGAAAGACTTCAGTAAGCAGCATTATGAGCTACAACCTTTATTAAAGCTCCACAATACATTCTCCTCTTATCATAGGATATAGCACTCAGTGAATGCTAGATCTGAGCAAGCCGCTGAGTGATGCTGGCAAGGATCACACCAGTGCTTAACTTCTGGCTCCCCTGGTTAGGCAACTGTGTGCTTTGCTTGCCAGGGGCAGTTTCATAATCCGACACCCTCCTTTATCCACCCCTTCCTTCAATGGCAATTCAGCCCCCATCAGCAGTTTCTCACACAAGTTTAGCCTCATAAAAACAGTCCCAGGTATGGTATGGCTGATAAAGAGGCTAACAAACAATCTGATAAATAATAGCTTAGCTGGCAAGCAATTTATCATGTCAACAAAAGCATTTAAGGGGGAAGCAAACAGTGAGCTTAAATGCAGGAGAGTTTAGCCTCTGTAGAGTGTTAGCAAGGCAAAATAGGAGATTTGCCACACCGTTTGTATTGGCTTAGAGAAGAGCTGGTGGCTTGACCAGTGCACCCACAGGGGTGTTGTGGCCCGGATGCCACAAAATAAATCCCCTGCAGGAGCTGAATTTCCCCAAGTTTCCCCAAGACTGCAAATCCATTTTACTTCAGAGCATCAAAAGAGGCAAATGCCTCTTTCCATGTCCTGGCAGGGCAGAAGGCAACTGACAAGATCCACAAAGTCTGGAGCAGTGATTTCCAGCACTCTGTAATGTTGCCCTCACCTCACAGCATCCTTTCTAGGATGGCGACAGCATCTCTTGATGGAGACAGCTTGTGCTGTGCTGGGATGGCGGTTGGTTTTAATGAGAGATTATGTATCCACCCCTGTGGATTTAAAGGGATCCCTTGGCTCCTCGGCAGTGCCCTCCTTCGCCTCCTCTTCCTCCTTCTGCTCTTTAATTGCTCCTTCCAGCCCCCTGCTGCTCCCTCAGCCCAATCAACTCCCTTGGAGTCTTCTGATACAAGCTACATATTTCTTGTTATTTGGTTTTATGCTGTTAACTACTTGCTCTTTGAATTCCCTCTTGGCCCTCAAGTTTCCACCATAAATGCAGTAAGTTACAACATCTGTTTTGCCAGGGCTGGACTTCCGCTCCTAAAAAGTTGTTATTTTGCTTGGAAAATCCGCAAAGCGCTTTTGCTCTACATGTTTCGTCCTCCCATTCCCTCAGAGGGATGGGCATGGATCCCTGCAACATCCTCCACGACACCTTCACGGTCATGGGAATGGAATGAAAAGACACCTTTGGGGTGCAATTTTCTACAGCTTGGTACGACTGACACATTTTGAAGTGTTGTGCCAATTCTGCAAGTAATTTCAGTTAGAAAAGACACTGTTGCAGTCAGAAAGAAATCCTTCAACCATGACTAAAACTATTCACATTTTGACATTTTCAGCATTAAAACTTGAGATTTTTTTTTTCTCTGCAAAGGTAGAGCAGGAAGGAAAGCTGGGGAGTTCTCAAAGGAAGCTCTGAAAAGAAACAGAAGTCAGAAGAATATTTTTTCACCTTTCCATTTCACTCAAAGTATTACTTCCAGGCTGAAATCGCTTTAAAGGGTATTTTTGAACTGAGTATTAAAAAATGGAATGGTGAGAAGTGTTATTTGTCCAAACCTAGTTCTGAGATGAGCTTTTTAGATGTTACTTGTGGTGTGGTCCTTTGCTCTCCAGCCCTTGCTGCCCTGGCACTGATCCCACATCCCCCGTTAGCAACTCTTCCCTGTGTCCTCCCAGATTGTCCCTGTAGGCTTTCCTCCCCATTACCTGCTCCCCTGGTCTCCTGATTTGTCTTCCCACTGCAGAGATGGTCCCCAAGAAGAGCAAGATGGTTGTGCAGGAACCTGGGGAAAGTTAAGCAATTTTAACAGGTTTTCCATTCTGTAACAAATGTCAAGCAGATTTAACTGCTTTCTTGAAGAAAGGAGCAGAGAAATACGAAAGCAAAGGTATGCGGATCAATGGATGTATTCTGCTTCAGTTTCTGACTTTTTTTTTTTTCATTTTTCATTTGGTTTTACAATGTATTTCCATTTCAAAACAAGGGGGAAAGTCATCTTAAAACATTTCTCTCCGGAAGAATCCAGATGAAGCGTATCAGCCTTATCGAAGTGCTCTTCCTCATTTTTTTTTTCTCCAAAATGAATTTTGTCCCAAAGGCAGCACTTTTAAATGAAACACTTTGGCTATATCAGCCTTTTCCACTGGAATGTCATTCCAGATTGCACAGCCTCGGAGGGGGCTTGGCATGTTCTCAGTGCCTGCAATTCCGAGAAATGGGCCCATGGATCTCTGTAGTTCCTTCCCTGAGCCTGAGCGGATGCACCGGATGGGAATCACCTGAAACAAGAAATGTAAGAACAAAGCAGTTAAATCAAATATCTCTCTAAATAACCTGTCTTTGGTCCCCAAGGACGTTTACCAGATCAGGACCAATACATCATGCTTTTTCATCACAACAATCTTCCAGCTTCCAGCAAACCAGAGCTCCAGGATTAAGCAGTTTTTGATGAATTCTCCCCTGACAAAATTATCTAGGTCTTTTTTTTTTATTTTAAACCCTTATGAGTTGCTAAAGTCCACAGCATCCTGAAACAAGCAGTTATACAGTCTAACCTCAACATACAGCCAAATCCCTTAGCATCCCTTGAAACTGCTGCCTTCTGATTCCATATTCTAACAGCTTGGAAAAGGCAGAAAAATATCCATCCCCAATCTACTTTAATATATTAATTTAGACTTCATGGACTCTATGGAGTCTCTCAGGGGTGATACCCATTCTTAATCATCCCTTCAGCATTGCACAGACTGAAGAGGCTTCATGTGCGATTCCTTATATTTCTTTTCATGGCTTCCTGTCCCCAATTACTCTTTGGCTTGAAGAAGTCCTGAATTGTTGTCATTTAGCCTTAGTTCTCGAACCACTAGGAAAAAAAAATTAAAAAAAGTTTGGGGGAAGATGCTTTGGATCTGATCATGCTGATACTTCCTTCCCTCCTTGTTTAGAGATATCGCATATCACATGGAATATCTTAGATAATGTTAAGCTGCCTCAGTTCTTAGCAGAAGCAGGTGAGCTTTTCTTTTTTTTTTTTTCATTTTTTTTCCTTTTTTCCTTCTAAAACACACTTTGGGCTATTGGCGATATCACTGAATTTTCTATCTATTTTGCCAACCAACTTTGGTCTGAACAGACACAGAAAAATGTTTCTAAAAGGTCAAAACTTTTCAGTTTTACATTTCCAAAGGGAAAATTCTTTTTGTAATTTTTTTCATAGTGATATTTCATAAAAAAAAAAAATAAAGGGAAATAAGGTTTGTTTAGGGATAGCCTGAGGCTTCTTTTTGCTTATCAAAAAAAAAAAAAAAAAAAAAAAAACAACCAACGAGACTCTCTGTCCCCCTCAGGATCTGGCTGCAGAGCACCGGGCTCCCTGCAGGATGGGGATGCTTGTGACATCCCCACCAGTGTAGCTCTTGGACAGGGTCCCAGAGGGAAACCCACTGTCACAGGGCTGAGGAGTGCTTGGACAGGACAAGTTCTTCAACAAGTGCCCAAAAGCCATTGGTTTATCCAAATCACTTGTTGCCTCCTTGGGCTGCTCCTTCTCTGGAGGTGCTGATCCTCGAACTCCTATGGATGGCAACCCTCAGCCTATTCAGCCACGGTGCAGGCAAGGCAGACATGGTGACAACTTATTAAAAAGGTGAAGAGGGTGGGAAGAAGCGAGTGATTCTTGTTCCCAGCACTCCTGAGCAACTGCTTAAATCATTTAACACTGAATAAATTACGGTGTAATTTAGCTGCATAGCATTTCATGCTCAATTAGTGCCACTTTAGAGGGAGACAGTTCTATATCGAGGGCGAAGCTCGGGAATTTCACTCTGCGCGGGAAAAAAAATGTATCTCATAAAGATAAAGGAGTAACCATGGCAACAGCACAACTCTCGGGGAGAAAGCAGGGAGGAAAGGAAAGGCTGCAAAGGAGGAAAGGTAGATAAGGGATAGGCCAGCAACAGGTCTTATTTGGGAAACAGGTGTGTCTGTTGGAGAAGATTTGCTGCTGGCTGCTGCCGTCGGGAATTCTATAGGGAGCCTCTAGTTTGGTAAAGGCAGGGCACCACGTCACCTATGACCAAAATAAGTCCAATTCCATCATTATTTCATGTCCTGTCCTGTGTGATGTGGCAGCAATGAGGCTGGAGCACCGTGCTGGATTGTGAGAGATGACTGGATGGTACTTCGGGGCTAGGCTGGAGAGACGAGGGAAGGGATGGGAAGAAGCAGCTTCCTCTACACCCTGGCAAGAAGCACTAGTCTTCACCATGAACACCCACATAAAACACAGAGGAGTAAAAATCTCCTTCCCACCAGAACAGCCAGACGAGTCACTGTATCTGGTCATGGGAACCAGAAACAGACACAGGACAGAAAGCCCCAGGCAACTTTGGGTTGAATGACAAAGTTTTTGCCCCTGGGACCACACACCCCTCCTTGGTATGTGTGAAAGGAAAGCAACTCATAAAACATACCTCAAGGTCCCAACCTTGCACAGAGCTGGATCCCAGCTGGATCCTCTGAATGTCATCAAAAAGGTACATGACAGATGGCAGCGGTGGGACAGTCCCTGTTTGGCACAGTTCCAAGACACTGATTCTTCACCAGGATATTTCCCCTCAAGCTCTGAGACTGGCGGAGTATGTCTTGAGCAACCATGTTCTCACCCCATGCCTAAGGAGACTATTCCCCAGACTAATACATCTCTGTGACAGAAAGCATTTCCTGATATTCAGACGCAATTTTTCTTGCTTGATTTCATTCTCTTCCTCCAAATGAAACCACCAGGGGACCCTAAATAACCTCTCTCCCTCCTTCCAAATTCTTGCAGGCAGGCGGGTCCCCCTCTCACCCCTCCTCTGGGTCTTTCCTTGTAGACCTTTCATCACTCATGCCTATTTCCAAAGTCCCTCCACATTCCTGACAAGTTGATGGTAGCTGGGAAGTCACACTATGCCCTAGGAGAGCGGTCCTGTCTCCAGAGGAATCCTGTCTCCAGATGCCTCACTGTGCAGAACCTGTAGGCAAGTCATTCACCTCCTTTGCAATGGTACTCCGGGTTTTACCTTTGCTGTTAAGTTAAATAATAGCAGCAAAATAACCGCCAACCTTTCTCCTCCCCTTTGGCTTCTTCCTGGAGTCTTAGTCCTCTATGTCGTCTGTTTCCCATGGCCATTTGACACCTTCCTGCAGTTTCAAGTCAGGTTTGAGCAAGCAAGAATACCTCCCAAGAGCTGAGTTTAATGCACCCCTACGCGAAGTTGTTGCAGCAGAAGATTAGATGAGCCTGTGCTGTCGAAAAGGATGCTAACTCTGTGGCTGAAGAGGAATCTAACAAGCGCAGAGAAGGGTAAAGCTTCCCTGAAAGGGAGTACATTGTAAGTTCCTTTCTATCACGGCTTTGGAAGTAAAACAGGAGGTGTCCTGTAATGTTTTTAACTATGGGTATGGCAAGTGCATGGGAAGCAAGGCAAGTACCACTAAATGCAGGTGCTCTATGGCACCTGCAGATCTGGCATTAACGCTCCACATTATATTTACCAGTGATTGTGGTATGAAATGGTATGAGAGGCAGCACAAGTTATTTAAACATGCTCTTTCAGCCAAGTAATTCTGGAATAAAATCACAGGTCATCTGTCAAAAAAACCTCTACAGAAAATACCTCTTCTATAGAGGAGGGGATTGCATTGAGATTTTTTTTCTTTCTATTGAACTTGGTCCAGCAACACGCATTTGTCTAAAGCCTCCTAAAGAAAATCATACCTTGACTGCAAAACGTGAAGCTCATATCCCAGCATTCTTCACATCCCTGGGATTTTGAATGAATGGTTGGTCACTTTTTCTGCCACAAATCTGGACCTTAAATCTTACTGGAATTTGTCTGACCTTAATTTCCAGTCGTTGGCTCATGTGCTCCTTTCTCCATGTGATTGAAGAGCCTCTCACACCCTGCATTTTCATCCTGGGAAGGCACTTACACTCTGCAATCAGTTAAATCTCAATCTTCTTTTTGATGAGCTAAACAGATCAAAGATTTTCAACCTGTCATTGAAAGGTTGTTTTTCTTTCAGCTCCACAGTCATGCGACTCTTTTCTGCACCCTCTCCATTTGCTCAACATTCAACATCTCATTTTTCTGTCTGCATCTCCCTTCCAAACAATGTGGCTCATAACTGCTCTGAGATTTAGAAAATTAGTCTTTTTGAAGTATTCTCTGTGTGTGTATGTGCATATACCAGGACCAGGAATGTCTTCTGAAAGATGAGCATCTCTGAAAATAAAACCAAACCATGATATCAAGCCATCGCCTGTTTCCAAAGCGGGGATCTTCATTCCTCTTGGTAGAGAGGTCCTTAATATTGGTCTGATTCCTTTGAAGTTTGGAAAAGACTCATTGTAGTTTTAAATGCTTGTGTATATCTTCTTTGGAGGAGCTGGATATCTCAAGGGATGTGTCTATCAGTTGAGATACAGCTGATGATTTAGAGCCTTTTGCACATGGGTGCAGTGATGTTGCACCTCCTTTATAGGGCAAAACCAGCTCCCTGGGGCTATGGCACAGGATTTGCCCCAATCTTTTCCTTCAGTATTTCACTTTATTCCTTTCACACTTCCTGTTCAATCTCTTCTTCTAGACCTCTCATGCCTCCAACCAGCCCCTCTCCCTCTGCCTGTCCCCAGTCTATCTCCTGACCTGATAAAAAAATGCAAACTTCTACTTTGCAGGGTCAGCCCTTGCTCGGCAACTTCCTCCTTTTGGCTCTGGCTGTAGGGTTGTGCTGTTTAGTATCATCTTGGGATGTTATTAATGTGTTGTTTACTTCTTATTCGCTGTCATTAATAAAGATGTTAAACGAAACCAGCTCTAACATCGATCCCTGTGGCACCTTCCGGACATATCCCTCTCCATGCAATCCCCTGTAGTTTATCATAGCGCTCTGTTTACACACCTTAAGCCAATTTTCCGTCAGGTGTCTCAGCTTGTATCCACTCCAATTGGAATTCATTTACCAGGTAAGATTTTGCAAGGCACTGTATCAAATACTTTATTAAAAGTGGCCTCTAGACACTTACATTTTTCTTCGCTTAATATAAATGGCTCCATTTGAAAAGATAACGCACAGGCTGGAAAACACATTTAGAAGAAGATAGGGCCACATGGTTCATATACAGGCAGGGTGTATCAGTGTAGGTGCTTAAGTCTAGGACATGATAGGAAATGTTAATTAAAACTAGCCATGCTCCTTGCAACTCCGCTGTTGATTCCGGTCACTTTTACCTGCTCTGTACTTTTTTGTCTGTTTATGTTTTAAATGAAGTTATTACTTTTTAGGAACTTGTTATATGTGACTGTAGATGTTTCCAAAGTGATGGGCCATGCTCAGCACAGGCATATTCCTCGGCAAAACCCAGTGTGTCTCAAGCTCCATTTTACTGATATTGCTTGTAAATCTGGATCATACTGACATACTGGCATTGCTTGTAAATCTGGATCAAACCTAGCAAAGGCAGCAGTGGGAGAGGATGTGTATTTGGGAAAAGGGCAGTGTTATACCCTGGATATCTGGATATTTTCTAAAAAAATGCTAGGTTTGCAGGACAGAGTGTCCACTTGGGCATTGGGAGAGTGTTGGGTGAGGACTATGCCATAGAAAAGTCAGCTCCCTTTCCATGCCAGGCTGCTGGGAGCAGGGATATCAGAGAGGGTCGACTCCATCCCTCTCAGATTATGGGTCTGCTGGCCCCTTCTGCAGCCCCCTGACCCAGGTAGGGTCCCCTGCTCAGCGCAGATGCTCACCTTGGGGAGCGGCAGAAGGACTGGTGCCAAAACAACAAATCTTGACACGTTGCACACAGGCTCTGCAGTCCATAAGTTAGAGGGGAGGTCAGAGAGGGATCACATTCCCATTGCTCTACTTCATCTTTTCCTCCTCCTTCCATCCCGGCTCTCCATTATGAAACGTTCAAGCCAGGCAGAACGGCCCATCTCCCGTTGTTCACGTGTGTGTGGGTGCAATCATTTTTCTATTCTGTCAAGGTAAAGCCAGCTTGTGAAGAAGCCATTAATCTGAGCCCATGCCTTGTGCTCCTTTTCTGCCGCTCGAGCCTCCAGAGGAAGCACTGGAGCAAGCTGCACTGCTGTGCTAATTCCTCCTAATCTTCCCCTCTACCCCCGATAGTCTCCAACAAGCTCTTGCTGAGCTCCAGGGCTATACGTCTTCACGGCTGCTCACCAGGGGCATCATTAGGAAAGGGCTCTTAAATGGCTTGACATTCTCAGGTTCCCGGAGGAGCGGAGCCGCTGACAGATCTCTCCATTTGGAATATGAAATCTATTTGTTCAGATGTGTAATGACCGATTTGTCTTCTCAGAGGAGTTGCTGCTGAGTCCCGGGACGGTTAGTTACGGTGCTGCAGGCCAGCAACTGAATGCTGAAACCTTGGCAGGGCCAGCCCCAAGTGACACTGATTAGACGTAGGGGTAAGATAACAGCCTGAGAGGGCAGAAGGAACTGGGCAATTATAGACGCTGTCTGGGGATGGAGAGAATCTGAAGAGAGAGCCCTTAGGCATCCAAGCGGATCAGCGCTCTGTAGTTCACTGAAGCTGGGAGGGAGTAAAAGGCAGGAACGTGAGCTGGGGGAAGGGATTGGTTCCTGGTCCTGCCACAGTTTCCCATAAGAAACCTCTATTTTAACCACGTTTTCTTGTCCGCAAGGAGCCCTTCAGTACTCATCTCACCCTGCACCAATCCTGACATCGAGTGGTGACAGGGGACTGCCAACCCCTTCAATGCTGATGCCAGCCTGGTGGTGTAACATTAGCTCCACATAGTGCACTGTGAGGGCACCTTGTTTCAATATCTTGAGCTTTGAGAGAAAGAGGTAGCATGGGAAACTCCTCATTCCATCATTTTCTATCCCATACAACACCTTGAACAGCAGTAGGGAGACAACAGAGACTCTGGGACAAGGAGGACAGGAAAGCCCCACTGGGGAATCAGGAGTGAAATGTGGGACTCCAGAAAAAAAGGGTTAGGGAAAGGGAAGGTACTTGGGGTAGTACAGAACCAAGAGTAAAAGGAGGCGACTTACAGAGCAGATGTAAGAGAAACTTTATCTGAGGCAGGAGACACTTCCTTGTGCCATGGAGAAGCAGCCTTGGAACAGGCTTGTTCTTCAAGTGATCAGCATGGAGCCTGTGCGCAGATGGGGATGGTCTGGGGGAGTGCGGGATCTGTTTCTTGCTGGGACGAAGGCAGGGGATGTCCAGGACACAGAAATGGGTCTAGATGTGGTGTTTCAGGACCTCATTCCCTGTCATCCTCCAGCCTCTGCCAAACTGAAACACCAACCTCTCCCACTGGGAGATGAGGTTTTCACTCCAAGGGGAAGCACAACATTTCAGTGGGTTTTTTTTCTCCAAAAGAGATGCAACAGCTGAATTGCCATTTCTTTTTCTTTTTTTCCACATAATAATATTTTTCCATAATTAAAAAAAAAATCAGAAACAAAAGAAAATTTGCACTGGAGCAAAACTTTCTGATGCTGTGAGAAGGCTGGATCAAGCCTGGCTTGTGTGGGGTAGGAAAATGCAGGCTGAGTGATCCAGGAAGGGAATGCAAAATTACTCTCAGGCCTGCACTGCCCTCTTGCCCACTGTCTTGGCATGAGTAGGTCGGAAGAGAAAGCAGCACTGCAGAACAGTGGAGTAGCTGCTTCTTTAACATCAAAGTGTCGGTGCCCCATCAGTCTCCCACCTTCCACCATGGCTGAATTTATTTCAAAGCAGAAAGCAGCTGAAGACACCAGGTTTGTACCGCATCGTTGAAAGGGCTTCCCAGGCACACAGAGTCCTGACTATAGTGAACAACTCCAAACCCTGCATGCCGAGCCGCCTGCTAAATCGGAACATTAATTGAATTGAGAGAATGAGATAAAAGACAGTCACTTCTCTGCTCTTCTCTCCTTTATGCTTGATCAGCAGCCTACATTGGGTGTGCTGGCCTCTCTTGGAGAGCCTTTGGTAGAACTGGTTTAGGATTTTGCCTCCTGCACCACACAACATGACCAGGGAGATGCTTGGTGAGCTTAGGGCCACCTTTCATACCAGATTCTCTCTATTCTGATGGAGTTATCAGAGTCCAGTGAATGGTTGGGCACACAAATCAGTGCAGATGCCATCTGGGGACCTCTGAGTTGGGACATGAGAGAGAAGGAAGTGCAGGGGTGCAGGTTTCCATAAGATGGAGGGTGAATCCATGTCTCGTGCTTGCACTGACCAGCATAGCTAGGTAGAAGGTCTATTCCTCCTTCTGACCATGGACCAGCGGTTTCTGTGTAGATGTGGTGGAGGCCTTGCATTTCAACTTATGCGTTACCATCCAGGCTTTCGCCTTTCTTCTTACCCTGTCAGTCAGGACGGGGGATGTTACTTCACGTGCCACCACTGTGCTGCTACCTTTCTGTGGAAACATTTGTTGATCAGGTTGCGAAGGAGGGCCAGTTCCAGCATAAAGGTGCAGAGAAAGGGCACTAGTGAGGAGGAAGAGGGGTGATTGCAGGGAGGATGGGGGGTTGGACTAGATGATCCCTAGAGGTCCCTTCCAACCTTAACCATTCTGTGATTCTGTGATTTCATAGCTTGCCAGGCTCTCCATGCAATATCTCTATGCCTCACTGTAGCATGAATTTATTACTTCCGTAGCCAGCCCTTGCATTGCAAGATGCACTTCACAGCAGCCCAACCACTGTGTCCTTTTTGTAAGCTGAGATCTGAGCACTTGTGCTGCAAGGCAAACACAGCCATCCTTGGAGCTTTTCTTCCTTGAAGACATTTCTGCAGGAGGTGGTTGGGGTTCACTGCAAAGGGCTCCTACCCCTTCCAGCAACCTCCTCGGCAGCTTTAGACTTGACTAGCATTCCTACCCCATGCTGTATTGCCTCTCTCAAAGGTAAGCGCTTTGAGACAGATGATATTTTTGTACTCAGAGCCTGGAAAATCTCCACTGGGGCTTTCATGCAACTGGTGGAAATAAAATGAGATTAAATGCCTTTCAGTCCCTTGTTACGTGGCTCTGGCCAATCCTGCATCTCTTCCTGTGACCAGCTCTGTCCAGTCATGTCCCCATTGAAGACAAGTGACCCCTGGGAGGTATAAAACTGGGTGCTGGTGCTGCTTCCTGGCACCTCCAGGGCCCTGATATGATGCTGCCACCAGACTCCCGAAGATGGATAACACCAGTCTACCCTGCTGCTCATTCTAGACACCCAGGAGCATCCTTGGGGTGGGAAAGTGTTGGTTTCTTCATCTTTACCAGGTACAGGTGAGAAGGCCTGTGATATGCCAGGAGCTTGGTGGGACTTGGGTCCTGACCTCCTGTGTTGAGGAATTTGCATTGCCTCCTAACTCTGCCCCATGGGGTCCCAAAGCTCCCTGTAGCTGTCCATCACCGTGGCCTCATGACTAGTTGCACCAGTGCCCCAGGTCCACGCTGCAGTTTGTAGCCCTCCTCCCACAAGGCACAGGTCTGTTTTTCAGACCTGGCTCCACATTTTGTATTTGATCCAGCAATATTTACTGTTCAAGCAGAGCAGAGCTGCCAAATAAATGCCAGGCGCATTTACTGCCAGTTTTGAGCAATGAAGGAGTGTCTTAAGCTTTATGTAAACTCCAAGGTGACAGCTCCAGCACGGAGGAACATACCTGTTTTATTTTCCTTTTCTCCTCCTTGATTTAGAATTTTGTTTGCCATCTAACTTTGGTGCAAAGGACATCTGCATAACGACTGCCTCTTTTTCTTTTTTTTATTCCCTGTGCTGTCCTCTGGCATCTTCTGTTGCATTTTCCAGGTGGATTCCCTCCACGGGGTGATTTGTCACAGGGAAGGCAGTCATGGTACCGTGGGGATGAGTCTGACGGAGAAGCTGGCTTTGGGGCTGCCAGATGCTGTGTGCAGTGCTGTATCCTTGCAGGGGTGGGGAAAGCTGTGTAATACACGGGCTTTCCTGCAGGGTGTAAACCTCCCTGCTCCTGTTGTGGCCCCAAGGCAGGGCTCTGCGGTTGTTTGCTCTATTAGGTGGTATCACCTTTCCCTAGAAGCCTGGCCCTGGGGCAGACTTGGCATCACCCTCCAGGACCTCACCTGCCCCTCTGTGCCTACCTGCCCTAAAAGCACAGTCTTCGTTAAAGAGATATTGAAGTTAATTATCTTCATTTAACAAGTTCCCACAGTCTCCAGCTGATACCAGGCTGTCAGTGGATACACGCAAGGCTCCAGCGTGCTGAAGAAATGTAAGGGAATCACCAGGTAAAGTGCATTTTAAAGCATCTCTTGCGTGAGCCTGCAGAGCAGGAGAGCCCTCTGCGCCTGCAGCCACCAAGACCCACCAGAGTCTCTGAACATGAAGGAGGCGACCTCAGGGTCTTTGGGTGAAGTCCAAAGGTTGGTATCTCAATGCAGAGTGACCTCCATGAGCTCTGGGGGAGAAACTAAGCAAACGTGGCTGCTCGTCATCTCCAGAAGCAAATATCAGAGCACAATTTGCCCTCCCGCTTCCCCTGCAGGCAATGGGAGGCCACTGAGGCTGAGCAGAGGTGCTCGCAAGGAAGCTTACTTGTGATTTTTGAGTTGTTTCCCTGTACTTCCATCACAGGTGCTCTTTGAAGTCTTACCTTCTTTTATTCTTCAAGATTTCAATGCTCTTGGGGCACCTTTTGTTCTCCAGATGTTTTTTCTCCCCTCTTTCTCTGGACTTGTCAAGGGGATTTTTGACTGCCTTTACCTGGAGATCAAGTGCTGCTCGCTTTCATTAAATGCAATATTTGTTGTACCAGAGCTTGAATGACCTCAGTGCCGAGAAAACAACTGAAGAATCCCTTTAACTGTTATGCAGAAGACAAATATTTGCCAGTACAGAAAATGTGGACAATCTTATAGTGAATTCTCACATCAGATGTTCAGCAAACTTGATTGCCCTTTTCATTGTCAGAAGTGAGTTGACATCTACTCTGCTATAAGAGCTGGAAAGCAACAATATCATTTTATCAGGAAAATAAAAAGGTTCTGAAATTTTGCCTTTTCCTCCTGCACTGACGTGAAATCAAGGTTCTTAATTTTATTTTAATGCATTTGTAGGTTGTAAAAAAAAAAAAGGTGGAAAGAACAATGCCAGTGACCACCTCATGGTGTAGGAGAGCTGAGTGATTCTCCCCTATCCAGAATGAGTACATTAACTTTTGTGCTGTTGCCTATTTTGTATACCTTTTCTTGGCTTTCATTAAAAATATCATCAGAATCCTCATGAATCTTCTAAAAAAAATTGGATCAAAACTGGTACCAGTATATTTTTGATTCAATTAATTTGATTTCTATATTTATGATGAAGTAGTGAACTACATCTTTTTCAAAACAGGAACATTTCAAGCTGGAAAGCAGAAGAGGGAAGAGGTCTTTTAAGTGACACTAGATCTGGAAAGACATAGCAAATGGAGAAATTGAGTATCCTTTTTCAACCACAGGAGTGTTTTGTCAGAAAAGGGGTTATGAGTTTTGAGGGGCAGATCAGAATACTCTTCTAAAATACCATGTCTTGCAAACCTGAACTTCATCTAGTCACACAGAGAGGAAGAACCAAGTGTAGATGCTGTTTGGGTGCCCAGTAGCTGCCTGACCAGTGATCAAATTTTTCCAAGGGATGCAGCAGGCTGTGTGTATGCGAAGAGTCGAGCAGCCTTTTTTCCAGGTGACCTGGCCCTAGTGGTGGACACTGAAGGCAGGTTCTTCCTCACTGTTGGGTTCTTCCAAAGCTTGTCTCCTCTTAGGGAGCGCCACTCATTTTTAAAGGCTAATGAGACATGCTGATTCCGCGGCAGGGAATTTCTTCTGTGACAGTAATTATCATCCTTTGGCCTTCCACAGCTACTTCTACTCAGAGACCTGCAAACAGTAATAGATCTTGTCTTGCCACCCCTTTGGCAGGCAGACACATGATCTGCATTTTAGAGGAAGTAAATCTGCACCCAGTCCTCACACAAGTCCCTCTGATGCACAAGTGAGTGGGGCTTGGCAAAGCAAAGGAGCTAAATCCTCTGCTCCAGACCCAGGGACCCTGACAAGGAAAAGCAGCAAAGCGACGTGTTAGGTGTGTTAGGCACTGCAGGAGCTTTGCTGCAGCCTGCTGGGACATGTCGCAGGCAGAACAAGCAAAGGGTAATGTGGTGGCACGCAGTCGGCCACCACTCAGAAACACAGTGTGCCAGGAGACCAAAGTTCTCCTTCCCCAGGACCGCACAGAGCAGCTGCTCCACTGGGTTCCTTTGGCCAAAGTGGGAGCATCTTACTGAGCTTGTTCCCAGCACGGTCTCTCTCACCACGTGTTGCACATAGACATGCAGGTGTAAATACCACTCCAAAGGCCACAGGGTCCTGGTCTGTGTCATGCAGTCCCCTGTTCCCTCCCTGAAGCAGTGAGGAGATGCAGACCAGACCAGCAAGCAGGGGATGTTCTGTGGACCGTCTGCCTCCTCCTACCTCCTAAAAGCACCACCAGTGATCTCATTCTGGGCATCTTCCCATTCCCAGCGCTTGGTAGGGGAA
>JAWLRI010000009.1:1062054-1077749 GCA_034781795.1 Crypturellus tataupa | reverse complement strand
AAATAACCTTTAATAAAATCTCTAAAAATAGGATTCCCCCCTACACACATATCCCAACCCCAGGCTCCTTCTCAGATTCAGCTGTGCTTAAGCTGCTGAACAATGCAGTTTTGGGGGCAGTTTTGCAAGAGCCCTTCTGTGGCTGGCACTACTGAATGAGCGCAGTGAGGGCTCCAAGCCTTGCTCCATACATCACAGCCCCTAACCCAAGTGCACTGAGAGCCAGAGAGAAGAAAATGCAGCTTGGTTTCCCATCTATCAGTTCTCTGATGCCTCTCTCAAAGCTGCTCTCTGCCCTTTCCCACTAAGCAGGCAAAATTGTCGCCATAATGGGCAACTTCTTTCTCCATCCAGCTGCTTGGGTGCTCCTAATGACACTGCGTAGCAGTTCCTGCTCCGTGAATCATCCTTTCAAGATACATTAGGGTCATTCATTCTTAAGGGAAGGAGCAGAGAGGGGAGGAGGGACCGATCCTGAGGGAAAGAGATAAATAATCTTCAAAGAGGACAATTAACAATCAATTGCAGCAGCACTGTAGAGAGGAGATAGACATATCATCCTGGCTTTTATTTCTGATTAATGAGAGAAAAGTCCAACATCCCCCCTCCTCCCCAGCACTGAGAAACTGGTCTCCTCGTTGTGTCACAAATGATCTGCAATTGTTCTCTCAGAAGATTATTTATCTCTTTTCTTCATGATTGCCTGCTCTGAGACCTTAATAAATTGGATCCAGCCAGCAGCAATGCTTACTAATTTCCCCCGAAGATGATTTGAGTTTTTGTCAGCTTCTTAGAGCATCCTTTTGCTTGGCCTCCGATGCTTTTAAAAGGGTTTAAATATAATTTTCTCTCATTGTGGCCTCAAGACTGTTGATAGTTATGTATTTACATTAGACTAAGTCAGCAGCAGGGGCCAGCTTCAACTTGAGTTGCTCTATGCTAGGTGCTGTCCATAAGTGACCTTGGCAAATCATTTCTGTAGCATCTGTTATTATATGCTATGGAAAACACCTTTTTGTGGTTGTTGTGTTTTGTTTGAGTGAGGTAGCGCAGGATTTCCAGCTGCTTGGAAAAGCCCTCGGCTGAACCAGCCAGAGCCTCAGCAGGACTGCAGGGTCAGTGCCAAGAAGTGGATCTTGCACTGACGGGAAGCCAGGGTGAATGTGGCTGCAGCTGGCCAGGGTACCAGCTCACACAAAGGGGTGCTCAGAGCTGGACCAAGGGCTCAGCCAAAAGTCCTTTCCCAGGACATGGCTGCTCGTGCCAAACTGGGCTCAAGCAGCTTCAGGGCCTCTCCAGTTTCCAGACAGGCACCGGGGCTCACTATAACCATCATAGTGGGCAAAGCGTACTTAGTTTTGCAAGGAGGTTCTGTGCCACTACCCTGTGTGGTGCTTTCCCAATGCAAAGGCTGCTGAATTCAAGGTGTCCTATGGCCAAGCTGCCCTATGGATGTGCAACTGGACAGCCCTTCTTCCCCAGAGCCACTCTTGTATCCAGGGTAGGAGGGGGAAACAGAGGGTGTTCAGTCTTGCGGGCAGCAGAGAGGTGTCAATGCGCTTGTTTATTATTCTGTCAGCGTGGATGAAAGCTTTTGTGCCTCGTTCCTTTCCCATTCTTAAGGTAATCCTGTGGGGAGGAGTGTGTGTGTGTGTGTGAGTGCCTGCATGCACACGTGTGTCTATCCTGCATTAATGCAGTCAGATAAAGAGGCCTCCATGGGGAATAATCCCCCACTGTTTTTATTTTAATATGACAAACATTGCATGCTTGAGTGGTAAATGAGATGATGTTATTTCTCTGACTTCCTTTATGTTCTTGTCCTGTATCTAATCTTCTCTCCTGCTTCAAGCTGTTGCTACAAACCCTCTCCCTGCACTCCCTTTTCTCTGTGACTCTCATCCCTCACATGTTTAGGCTAAGTCTCTCCGTGAGGCCTGATGGGATCAGCTTCGCAGACCTTCCTGCTCTTAGGTTTCCGAGGAGAAAGGCCGCTGGAAGGAGCATTACC
Source organism: Crypturellus tataupa (assembly GCA_034781795.1). Lineage (NCBI taxonomy): Eukaryota > Metazoa > Chordata > Aves > Tinamiformes > Tinamidae > Crypturellus > Crypturellus tataupa. The sequence continues at coordinate 1,075,738 of JAWLRI010000009.1, read as the reverse complement.
AAAGAGCAGCCTATCCCCAGGGCCGTATACTGTAGCCTGCTTTGTGATCTGACCGTTTCCTCTCAGTCTGAGTGATGAAAGTCATCCCCCTAAAACCTGCATACCCTTTTTTCTGTTGAAAAAAATAATAAAAAAAGATGAGAATGGAGAGCAGGCTGCACTACCAGCTCCGCTAGGAATGGCAGGCGAGGACGTGGGTGCTCTAAAGGTCACTGTGAGCCAGAGAAACTCTCAGCTGAATTGAAAATTCATTCCTTGCTGGCAGCAGCACAAGGCGTTACAGACAGGTTCTGCATTTCTTTCTTATTAACACCATTTCCCAGCCGTCTGTGCCTCAGTCAGTCTTCGGTGTTCACCAGGATGGGAGCTCTACTTGTTCTCAGGTTGCCGCAGCTCGCTGATTCAGAATGAAGATGACATTTTATTCTAAGCCTCTATGATATTGTCTGTAAGCAAAGCTGCTGCTCTCAGGTAGCCTGGAAAGCCTGGCAAACTGGGCTCAAAGGCTACTCTCACCATTCCTGAGCTACAAGGTGGACCTGGGTTGGTGGCCACCTTGAGGGGACAAGCAGCAGATACCTCAGGAGGGACATGGACATTTGCTAAAGATTTCCCTGGAAGACTGTCAGTCTTCCTGGCTCAAGCATAAGCCCTTCTTTTAGGACCAAAAACTCATGGAAAGAGCATGGTGCTTATAACTTTCTCAAATCCAGCTCTGAAAAACCGAAAATCTCTGAAAAACTCATGCCAGCCACAGTCAGGTCCAAGACCAGTGGTCTGGAGAGATGCCCTCTCCTTGGTAAGACCCTCTATTTCAGGAAATAGCGCTGAAACACCAACTTGCAAGTGGTAAAGAAATTGAAACTTGATCTTGAATGCAGGTTCCTCTCTCATCTTTGGAGAGAAATAACCTTGACCTATGTCTGATATCAACCTCATCTCACGAGACAAAGCACAGGCAAGGTTTGTCTCTATGCCTGAGAAAGAAAGTCCAGGGTGGATATATCTGGCTCAAATGTCTCACTTTTCTATGTCCAGCTCCTGGGAGAGAGGACCTGCCTCTGGCTCCTCCAGGATGCCTAGCAGGAACACAAGGACAGAGTCAATAATAGCAAGCAATAGATAGTACACAGGAGGATACCAACCCCTGGGGAGCAGAGTTGTCCCAGATTGGTAGGTGCATCAGGATTTCCATGAATGGTTGATCCAGCCCAGCTGGATCTATTGCAGTGATCTATTCTCCGCAATCTGAGTGGGATGGAGAAGCATTGGCTGCACAGCAGGCAGCACTCAATACATTCATTGAGCACCTGGAAATGCGGGGGCCGTGCAGCCTCACTTGCTGATGGGCAGATCTATCCTTAACTCTGTAAAACGTGTGATTTTTACAGCTTCCATCCTTGCAACTATGCAGCGTATAACAGGGGAGATTATCTTGGCAGCTCTCTTACCTTACTCTTTCATTACAGCTCATCCAGCAGGGATGGGGGGGCAGTAAAGCAATTTTAGGAGACTGCACATTTTTTATGGTTATGTCTTATGATGTGTTAATTTGCCAAATCAAATATATGTCTCAGCACTTCCACCTTTACCTCCTGCAAGCCTGCAAAATAAATAGTCTTATTAATCACACTTTGCCATTCTCTCCAGGGATTAGAAAGCAATTTGCAAAGAGTGGCCAGGCCAGTCTGGCTGCCTTGCTGGGAGGGTGCACGGCCACCATTGCACACCTGGGGAAGATGAGGCACGGGGAAAGCAGAGCAGCTCGTCGGGGAATCCCATGCCTCTGCCATGCCTTAGCCCTGCTCCCACATGGAGTAGAAGTGGCCATAGGGCAGCATGGAGCACTCTAATCAGGTCTTTTCTTCCTGGGAGAACTTGGATGAGGCACCCCAGCAATGGTGGCGGATGCAGGATGGACAAGAACCACCAGAGAAATGAAAGAGGGCAGTGAGGGAAAACCACTGCTGTGGAAATTCAGATGGCAAAGTAGTTAATCAGCTGAAGCTGAAGCCAAGAGGGAGCTGAATCAGAGGAAAAGGGACCTAATTCCTTTTATAAGAAATTTGTCCTGCTTCCCTTGTTTCTCTCCCTACCTGCCTGCTGAAATAATCTCTTCTTCCCTTTGGGCCTGGCTGTGCCTGCTTTCCTTCTTTTTTAATCTTTGTTGACTTCATTTACGCGGGCTCCCTGTCTGCTGACACCTGCCATCAGCTCGGAGCCTCTCTGTGCTGGAGCAGGCTCTGACCCCTGGGCTCCAGCATTGCAGGATATGTTATTAATAACAATAATGTCATTCGGTGGTGTTGCAAGCCAAGAAAAAAAGTCATTTGCTGTCCATTAAAAGAGATGTCCCCATAGATCTGCAGTGATAAGAGTCACTGTGTCCATGCTGGTTGGAGGGGCCTGTATTCCCACGCAGGAATTTGCAGGAAGAAATCTGTGTCTGCCCACTGCGGACATCATGTTTTTGGGAGCATGTGTGCTTTGAAATTCACTGTGTAAGACATAAAGACATCTCCAGACATTTCAGACACACAAAGTGTGAGTAGGAGAAAGCTTAGGTGGTCTGCATGTGTTGCACCCCGAAGCCGCAGCTAACACCACTGAACATGCAGAAGTCCCCATGGCCCTGCACATGGCAGCAGGGTGCTCCCAGCAGGGAGGACAGGAGAGATTTGGAGAGTGTCTTGGGCCTCGTCACTGCTGTTCTAAAGAGGTTCCAACTCTGTTTCGTGTTGATCTCTTGTCCAAAATAACTACCGATAGGACAAGAAGAAATGGCCTCAAGATGTGTCAGGAGACATTCAGGTTAGATATTAGGAAAAAGGACATTGGGTAGGTTCTAGGTAGGCCATCCTTTTCCCAGAACTTCTGTTGTTTCCAACCCATGCACGTGCATCACTGACAGCCACATCTCAGCTTCCTGAAGTCTTTCCATGTGTAAAAGAGAAGATTTAATTGCAATAACTGCCAATCTGCTTACCTTCACAGTACGGCTGAATCCCCAATCACGTTCATACAGGGTCCTCAGACTCAGTTTGCCCTAAGACCACGGCAGGACAAGACCACAAACGCTTGTGTGGAGTCTCACACCTTCTCCAGGGATGTTGTTAATAAAACAATGACTCGAGTATATATAGACTCCATTGGGCAGGCTTAAAATACAAGGAAGGAGAGAAACCAACGGTCTGCATCATGAGAGGGACACACTGGAGAGCTGTGCTTCCCTTCATGTGCTTGGGATTGCACCTTAACCTGTAGCAGCTCTGGGATGGAGTTGCCATGCAAGGCAGGGTGACACCTGCAGAGGATGCCCAGGGAATTAAAGGAGTTTTTGCAAATGTGCTCCCTCGGAGGCTACGGTGAGCTGCAGGTGGCTGATGGCTGTGGATCATGCAGGGACGGTCACTTGAGAACCTTGCAGAGGAATGGAGTGCCTGAGGGTAGAAGGCATCACAGGAATTAAAATGACTGTCTCTGGAGTAATCATAAGCCATGGGTGAGGCACCCAAGTCTCCCTTCGGAGTACAATTCAGGGCCCTAATCCCAGTTGCTCTGCATTTTCTGCTCTAATGTGTACGCATGCTGTGCTGTTATCACAACCAAGGAATGGCTCAGTTGCCCACATGCTCTCCCCTAGTGACTTTAGAAAAACCCCCAGGGCACCAAAACCTCTGCACGGAGCTGGCAGATACAGCAGAGGAGGCAGCCCTTGCTCCCTTGCAGAGGTCAGGTAGGACCCCTTGGATGTCTCCCCTGGGGCTGGACACCTCCAGCCAGTGCTTGAATCAATCCTGCACACTGCAGAGCAGAAGAGCAGCTGGAGCTGGTTCACACTTCCTCTTTTTAAATGGAACATGCATTTTCTTCAGAAATTAAATCCTAGATATTGTTTTCAGGACTCTCCACAAGTGAGAAAAGATGCTTTTCCCTCTGGGAATGCTTTTTAATGTCCTAGACTGATATGTACACTGGGAGTGATACCACCCTGAACACCCCACAATTTTTTTTTTTCACACAATAAAATGTGTGCATATTAACATATTTATGTGGTATACAGCACACACATCCTTGCAAAAGTAAATAGTGTTTTTCAACGATCTGCTGTGTTTGCAAGTTACTATGCTCTGTGCTGGCGTAATTGGATGAAATTCTGTTGCACGTGTTGTACTAAAGGTTAGAAGAGCTGATCCGATGTTCTCGTCTTGCCGTAAGATTTCAGAATATGTGTCAGTGCTTTAAAGGAACTCCGCTGCGGATGAAAGGTCGGTACAACTTGGGAGGCAGCAGAGGGCTGAGCTCATGTGTTAGAGGTCACTTCCAAAAAATCCACAAGTATTTGGTTGCTCTCTAGCCCCCCAGGTGGCTAGACAATCAACTGTAATTGATCGAGACCTGGGAGAGAAAGGAGTTTTGAAAGCCTTAAATGCCTAAAGATGCACTTGAAGAGTGTAACTGTGGTTTAAATAATCTTGTTACTCTGTGTTTTCGGTTATCGCATAATACGGCTAAACCTGGAAAGCCACTTCTCACAGGGATATATCAGGGAAGGAATGGTTTCTTCTGAGGATACTTTGAAGACATTCTGAGGATAAAGAACGAGACTCATGCAGGTTGTTAAAGAAGCTGCGGTACAGCAGGAAAACTGTTCAAAAGAGAGCTCTGCATATTGCCGGTGATATGAATTAGATGTTTAAAACTGTCTGCCACAGTGTTCCTACTGTGCTTAGGTGAAAGTGCTCACTCATCCCCCAATCTGGTTCGACCTTGTCACGTGGGAAGTAAAAAAAGGTAAAATGAAAGAATTAACTACATGTTTTCCAGTGTATCAGATGGAGATTTTTTTTAATTGATGAATTTAGAACATTTTGAGACTTGTGAGTCTGAAGAGGAGTTGTACCACAAGTTAAAAAGGATATGGTTTGCTTTCAATTCTCTGCTCCACCAGGAGTTTTGTTGATGCCCAGGAGCAAGTCTGTTCAGGTTTTAGGTGGGTATAAGTTCCCCATCTATAAAACGAGGTTCATTTTACTTGTCAGCCTTGCAAGGGCATTTCAGGAATAAGCACTCACAAATGCCGAGATGCTGTAGCAACCACATGTACACTTAAATTTCAGTATTGCCCAGGGGCGATCATTTGGGAATTCACTGAATTGAGAGTTTTTGTGTGAAAGCAAACTCAGGAACAACAGCAAATGACGTGGCAGTAGGTCTGGATGTGAGGGATGCCGTGCTGTGAGGAGCTCTAACTGCAGAGCTTGGGAACGCTTTGGAAGGAACAAATCCCGGTATCCACAGTGGTGGATGAAGAGCAGCATTGGGAAGACCAAGGTGAGGTTGCTATTTGCTGTTTGTGGCCTGCCTGTGACCTGTTGGAAAGCAGGTTCCAGACATCAGATATCATCTCAGATCTTAGACTAAGCCTGGAATGAGGAGCATTGTTGCTGGCTTCTCTCAACATATGGCTGAGCTAAATGCAAAACGTGAAGGATGATGAATGGCAGCAGAAAACACGTCTGACAACAGAACCACTTAGGAAAAGGCAATGCATATTCAGGAGAGCCCTGGACAGTGAAAGTCAAATGCTGGTTCTCTTCCAGCCAGGCATCAAGAAAATATGGCTACTTTCATAGGCGGTGCAAATCCCCAGATGTTAACTATTGAGAAATTTAACTTGCAAAGGCAGAGAGAGAGAAAGGGAGAGAAAAAATGGTAAAAAAAATTGATCTCAGTGGCTTTGGATGTAGCTGAAAAAGGCAAGTCCCTCTGAGCTGAGAAAATACCAGTGCAGCCCTGAGTTTCACACTGTTGCAGGTTTAGAAGTTATCACTCAGTGCTTCCCCGTCAGTAGAAGCAGGGCTGTGTGGATGTCCACTGGCAATATGGGAACAATTCTTGTCAGCAATGAATGCTGTTGGTTTTGCTGGCAGGGCAAGCTAGCCCTTGGTACTGGTTCAGAACATGCAGAACATCTGTCTGTCGAATGTCCGTCTTATTGTAACCTGCATCAGATGCTCTGAGAAATCTAAGGGATGTCTGACGTGTCCTGCTTCAGACCACTTTTATAGTCACTTGCATGAGTTGGAGGCAGAACTTTCCTTACCTTGAAATCCCTTGGCGAGTTCTCCTTGGTCTTGTGGTGGCATCAGGGACTCGTTTACCTTTTGGACCTCACTCCATCTCATCTCACATCATTATAAGCATGGCAGAGTGACAGCAATATTTTTAACAGTTTTCCCCCAGTTATTTCACTCCCTCTGCGCCCTCCCACTGCTGGTGATAAAATGAGAAGAAACTTGTTCCTGAAGCCAGGTTAAGATCTCAACCTTTCAGCTTGACACTGGATATTTGGAGTACTGCTTAGGTCAATGTGTCTTGACCTAACTGGTAGCTGCTTTCTGCTGCTGGCTCTTCCTTCAGCAGGATGTCATGCAGAAAGCTTGTTTTCTCCTAAGAGGATCCTGCTGGCTGGGAGTCCATCCTTGCAGAGCCCATGTGGAGTGCAGACAGGTTTCCATGACTGCTCGGGTTTGCATTGATCTCACTCAGAGTTCACCAACTGCTCCCTCTTCCAGTTTGAGTAAAACTTTCTAGAATTTCTCACAATACTTCATATTTCTTTCCTCCTTTCATCAGATTCTTTGCTTCTTTCATTAGCAAATAAAATCCTAAATAGTTTTGTGCCACCTGGACAGGTTTCACCTCCTGCTCCATCCTCCCCCTTCCCCAAACCATTAATAAATATTTTCAGTAACACCCCTCCCCAGGCTGGACCTCGAAGCCCCCCCGATTAGTCTCCCTCTGCTCCAAGGACCATTCATTCACTCCAGCCCTTTGTATCCTGTTGCTCGAGCAGTTTTTGACCCACAACAGGATGCTGGCCCTTACCCTGTGGATATTTATTTTCCTTAAGAGCCTCCTGTGAGGGACTCCATCAAAAAGCCTTTAGAAAAATCCTACTAAATTATGTCCAGAAGTGCCCTTTATCACATTCACTTTATTAACTCTTTCCAAGGCTTTGGAAACTCAAGAATTACAGGTTTTTGGGGCTGCCCTGTAATGAGATGTCTTTGATTTTCCACTTGTATTGTAGTGTGGGACCCAAGCAGATGGACTGGAACGCTCTGAGTGCATCGTCTGGAGCCAGATCCTTCAGCATCCCTTTGAATCAGAGACCCATCACGCCCCAGAATGTGGTCCCATTTTAACACAAAGGCAAAACTACTGAATCTGGACAAATTTGGACTGAATTTCACTAGTTTGAATCTGTTCATATAAAGAGGATTGACAATATATGCATATATATATATAAACACTTTTTTTTCAGATTTTGATTAATCCTCTTTCATCTTTCCATCTTGATTAATCCATCTTTCATCTGCTATGTTTGCTTCATTTTAAAATTTTTTTGGGCACTTGTTTTTTATGTTTTTTTTTTTTTAAATATCATCACAGAGTCTTTTAAAATGCTTTTAAACAAACATAAAAAATCTTTTTTAAATAGAAAAAAAATCAGCATTTCAATTATGTAAACAAATATAAATTAAATATAAATTAAATTCAAGAAAAAGGGATTTTTTTAAAAAACCAAATTAGTTTTGCAGCTCCTTACATTTAGGGACATGGGAGGAGGTTACAGTTAGAACTGAGACAAGACATTAACTTTTCCTGTTATGTAAGACTTTGGCAAGATCTTTACTTGAACGTCATCTTCCAGTTTGCTGGTCAGGTTTTATAAAGATGTTAGAAAGTGAATGAATGAACAAAAAGTGCTGTAAAAATAATTAGAGGTCTAGAAAAAAATCCTTTGAAATGAGTTTGAAGGAAGTTAGTCTATTTAGCTTGCCAGAGTTAAGGGTAAAAAGCAATTTGACCTGTAGGTATCTACACAGGAAGATGGTATTTGATATTACAGTGCTCTTTAATTGAGCAGACAAAGCAGAATGAGATCCAATGGCTGGAAGCCGAAGCTGGAAAAATTAAAGGGGGAAATAAGGTGGACTATTTCTTTTTTAAATACACAGAGCAATTAACCACGTCAGCAATTTACAAGAATGTGAAAGATTATCCATCACTTGAGGTCCTGAAGTCAGGATGGAATGGCTTTCACCGTGCACGTCCCACATCAGTGCCCAGCCTTGAGCGCCGTGCAGGATCGCTGTAATTCCACGGATCAGTTCTGCAGGAGGTCAAAACCAATTACCACAAATGCACTGTCTGCCTTAAATTCCCTGCGTCTCGATGGTCTCTCCACTCTGCTTCTAAGACATGCCTATTAACATCTGCACAGGGGAAACCTCTTTTTGGGTTTAAAATATATATAAAAGAAGAATTACCGTAATATCCTTCCCCTTGCCCTCCTCAAAGGGCCTTTGGGAATGCAGAAGCAATGTGGATCCCTGAAGTGCTGCCAGTTGGCCAAGGCACTTGTCCCCAGTCCTCTTGTCTCAAATACTCCTGCGCAGAGGAATTTCGAGGGTGTCTGTGGCTGATCCCTTCCTGCTCATTGCTTCACAGAACTGAGTGGTTGACTCTCATCAACTCCCGGTGATAATGTGCCCCCCTCAAAGACTTCTCCAAACCTTGTGTGCTTTCCCAGCGAGGGAGGAATTTGTGATTTCATGAAAGATATAGGCAGAGGAAATTCCCCTTCACCACACTCTGTGTTGCTTTGATGCTTATCCCACTATTGGCAAAGCAGAGCCACCTAAGAGTTATTGTTTTCCTGCCTTCCCCCTATATAGATTTCTCCCATCCCAGTGTTCATGGCTTGTCTGAAGAGAGCAGGTTTTTCAGATAAACCCCAAAATAGCCACGCTGAGTCACCCCAAAGGTCATCCTACTCTTGCAGCCTATCTTTGGCAGGGACCTACAGCCATGCGAAGGGGAGAAAGAGGAATGGGACATCTGCCCATGTTATTGGTTTCCAGGGAACTCGCTCCTTGTTGTGTGTTTATGCAACACCCAGCAGAATGGGCCTGTGATGAAAGTTCCTTGGGGGCATGGTAAAAGGAATCATTACTATCAATTATTGCAATTATTGTAATTATAATAATTATTATTCTGTCACTAAGATTTCAGCAATTAATTTTTCCAGAGTCTAGCTTAAGCCATTTTCTCTCTGCCAGATGCTGATCACAGCAAGAGCAATGCACGGCATCTGCTGCCGGTCAGAGAGTGCTTTTAACTCATGAGACACTGGAGTCAGGCGTCTGGCGAAGTGCAGGCTTAGGTCTCCTTTATGGGTTCAGAAATGTATCTGAGCATGTAGCTTGGCTTTTTATGCTGCAGATCAGGCATGGCGTTGTTCTGGGAACAGAGTAGGCTGGAACAGGACTACAGTAAGCTGGACTGGGCTAGAATGGTTCAGACTGAGGATACCAGTTTAATGGATTTCTAGCTGCTCCGTTGATTAAATTAGCATGAAAGGTGAGATATGCGTTATTCAACTCTGGGCAGCTAAAGGCTCTATGTCTGAGCCATAGTAGTCATCTGACAAGAGAGCAACACCAAGCAGCAGTTCATCCCATTCTCATATAAAAGTCTCTGATGTGTGTGTCACCCTCCAGAGATGCCTCCTTTTCTCCACTGATGTTAGAGAAGCCCAGAAGATTCACTTAGCTTAGATATCTAACTAAAGCGAGCGGAGATGAATCCTACCCTTCATGTTCTCAATTGCAGGTTTCATGATAAGAAACCATGACATGTGAGAGGGACCCATCAATCCAGAGATTTGGGAGCCACCAATTTAAGATAAATGTAGGAATGGCAAAGCCAGCAACAGTTTTGTCTTTCTCCCAGTATCAAGTGACACTAATAACACACTGCCATGGCATAAATGAATGCACAGAATCCAGGTCATCTTATGGAGTGACAGCTCTGAGACCTAAAATGAACGTCAGTTGAACAGGTCCATTGAGGAGTATTTAACAATTTCCTTTTGCACCAGCTTGCTGCTGGCTTACGCCGTATTCAGGATGTGGCATTTATCTTGCACGGAGAGATGCTTTTTCCTCGGGTATTACTGCGACTCCCATTTATAAGCCTTCTTCTATTGCAAGATCTATTGAGGAATTTCACATTCAGGTCAGCAAACTTTAAAATGAAGGCAGGGAACTATAGCTCAGAAGGTAGCGACTCTTGAAATGACTGAAGGTTCATAATAGATAATCAGTTCACTGAGAGCTTTCTGCACTGTTGTATGGAAGGGAGTGAATGATATCTTTGAATCTTTCAGCAGTGAGATAGTAGACAGGAACCGGGAGATTGCCTCTCTCTTCTTACTTAATATTGTGCCTAACTCTGGGTTTGTGATTCCAAAAAGGGCCTTTAATTAATTAGAAGAGGATGAGAAAATTACTGCTGTAATGACAATTTTGAGGAAGTTTGTCTTCTACTGAGAAATTCATTTACACTATTTATCAAAGAGAAGATTAAGAGCCAATTTGGATGTGGTCAATGGATTTGGGCATTGAAAAGAGATCTGGGGAAACAAGTGTTCTTTGATCTATTGAGAAAGAACAAAATGCAGTGGTTGGAAGCTGAACACAGCCACAGTGGGGAAAAGAAGTGTAAAAAAGGAGAGGATCACCAGGAGAATAACTGCCATAATGCTTTATCAAGTCTCCCTTACCTGTCTTTAAGACTGGGGTTCTGCTCTGGTACAGACAAATATTATCTGCCTGATGCAGAAATTAATGGGGCAGATCCTTGCTCTCCTCACTGCCATTTGTTGTGTTGGATCCTCTCATTGGACTCCCAGGGCTATAAGTGCTGGCATTATCTAAGTGAAACTAGTTGTAAAACCTTTCTCATGCAGAGCAGCATGAGCTAATGGTACAGGAAAGAGTCTGGTTTTCAGGTATCAGGGCCAATATCTGTTATTTGAAATGGGGCACTGGACCTTGATTCTTGTGTTTGCTTGGATGATTCTTGTTGTTCCATGCAAAGATGTTTAGAGAAAAATAAAAATGAATAAAACAAAAAATAAGAAATATCCTCTTTTCAAATCAAGAAAAAAAGAGGGACCAGCTCCCTCAGGATCCACCAGTGAAGACCATGTTCAAGGTTATATTGCCTGAGGGGGGAGAATTCTGTTATTTCAGTGGTCTTTTTACCGAGTTTTGCTGTAGTGAAAGTCTCGCGCAGTCCCCTAGCTGAGAAAAGAAAAATAAGCATAAATTTTCCTGTTAAGTGCCTCGGTTGATGGCAGAGCTGCAGGAGGCTGCAAGCTGAAACCAGGGCTGTGAGTGGGGCCGGGGCAGCGGGTTCCCAGGGCAGCCCTTCCTGGGGTGAGGCCGGACCTGGCTCTGTTTTCAGCGTGTGCATTTTTTAAAGGTTTTGAAACAACCCTAAAAAAAATAAGTCTTGTCACACAAAGGCAGCTCACCCTAGGTAGCTGTTGGAAAAAGAGATAGAGAAGTGGCACAAATAAATTGTGTAAACACCTTCAGGAGGAATAAATAACTGCTCTTTAATCTAACAAAGGATGGTACTTACAAGAACCTATAGCTGTAGTTTAAAGCCAAGTGAAATTCAATTTAGAAAAGAGAAGTACACTTTTTTTTTTCTGTTAGACTGATTAACCACTGGAATAAACAATGAAAGAAGCAAAGAAGCAGTGACTTCTTTTCCTGCATACAGTGCTGGCCAAGCAACCCCACATGAATTCAAAACAGGGTGAAACTGGTCAAGGTGAGGAAACATTGCTCAGGTGAAGGCACCTGGGTGAAGCTCTGAGTAACCAGTGGGACAGAGCAGGTGATCAAATGGTTCAGTTCCTGGATTTTTTAAGCTAAATTTTTTAAAGTTGAAACATGTGGAGGTATTTCAGTGGCTTCTGCTTAACTGTAGTTGCATAACAAAGGTCTTTAGGGAAGTAAGTGTTTCTGTTTACCTCAATAACAGAACTTGATTAGGAACTTTGTAGAGTGAAAGGAGAAGTGTAACTAACTCAGTCAAAGAGAGGGAAACCAAGATGTACTCAGTATAGAGAACATGTGAGCCTATTACCTAAAACGAACTGTACTTTCCTTACTTACAAGGACATTTAGTGCTAATTTGCATGATAAAAACTTTAACAAATAGACATAAACACGAGACTGATCCCAGGGATTAGTCCTGACTGGAGATGGACCACATTCTGCTTGCTTTGCAGGCTGTAAGACAGTAGGTACAAGGACATGGGCCCCGTATGTTCCTCCTGCTGGGGTAAGTGAAACAAAATTTTTCCAGTTTTGTCTGCTGTGCAGGCAGCGTCCATGAGTGCTGTTCTGCTCAGTCTGTATTTCCATGAGAATCAAGGCCTTAAACATAGGTTCTGAGTAGAATAGGGGTGGTAAGCACAACAACTTTGGCCAAGCTGATAGTATTCAACACTTATTCTCTCCAAAAGGGTCAGTGCAAAGAACTACCTCTTGGGAACAAGAGTGTCCCCACCTGTGATAATTCCCATCAAGGGCCTGGTAGTGGGGAAATGCAGTCTCTTTTGCCCGGGATGGAGCTGCCATTGGTCTGCATGGAAAATGCTTTCCTGTGTTTAGCATCATTCCTCTTTGCTTCCTATCTGTGTCTGCTGACGGATAACAGTGAAGAGGACCCTTGCAGACACAGGGTTCTCTGCAGCCTGTCTTCTGCTGGCTGTTGGAGACGTGGTACAAGCTCTCTTCAAGACACAGCACGTATCTACCCATGTCACACCAGCCAAGGTCACGTACTGACACTCCCGGGAAGGGGACTTTTCTCTCACAGAAGTAAACAGAGTAAAAATAAAATACATCCTACTGCACTCCATCATAACAAATTGAGGAACAAATTTTGCTACTGGAAAGGACCTCCTAGGCTGCTGCATTTAGTTGTCTACAAGAACCGAGGCTTCCAATTCCATTAAGAAACTTATCTTTCCTGATGGACAAAAAAGCTTTCTCTCATCAAACGTCTATTCTGATGGAAATCTTTACACCAGAACCCTTTCTGTCTCACAAAGGGCCAGGGTGCAATCTAAGCCTTTGATGTTGTGTTTGCAGGATAATGAAAGGCATTAATTTGAATAGATTTATTGAAATGACATGTCTGTTTCTGCTATTAATAGAAAAGCATCTTAAAACAATGAGCAGCAGAAATGGGGTCTATTGTAGTGAAGAGGAACAAAAGCAGAGTGTTTTTTCTGTGGTGCTTATGTTACTGGAAAGGCCCATAGTGTGTAGCTGTGCTAGGTTCTGCACAGAGCAGAAATGACAAACCATATAGGAGGGGACAAGAGAAAATCCCAGGAGCTGGGATCCATCTGCAGATTTCTCTTATGACTCTGGAGCAACAGGGCATTAAATGAAGCTGTCACAGAGCAGGTTCGAAGTAAAGCAGAGGTGATGGATCTCCACTTAGCTGTGGGATTCTACCAAGCAGTCTCACTGCTGCAGGACTCCCTGGTAGATGGAAACTGGGAAGAGCGCAGGAGGAGTGCATCATACCTGCCTTGCCCTGATGTTATGATTTACCGAGGCATCTGCTTTTGAGAGGACACTGATTTTTGATCTGACTTAATAAAGTTGCTCTGATGCCCTTTTGATTCCTTTATGCTAAGTCGTATTTGTATTTTTGTACTTATGCACTATTGCGTAATAAACAGAAAATCACACAAGTGGGTGGATTCTGCAGAAAAAAAAAAAAAAAAAAAAAAAAA
>JAWLRI010000009.1:1035778-1047213 GCA_034781795.1 Crypturellus tataupa | reverse complement strand
TTTCCCTTTCCCTTTCCCTTTCCCTTTTCCTTTTCCTTTTCCTTTTCCTTTTCTCCTCCTTCTCCCTCTCCTCCATCTTCCTTTCTTCCACTCTAGCTCTTAATCTTGAATGATCCAACTCATAGGAATTCCACCCCATCATGACAGCATGCATGTGAAGAGCTGTTCAAAGCCCTTTCCCGCTAGGTTACCTCCAGATATCCCAAAGGTATCAGGCTATGCTGCCAGAAAAGGTTCTGTTACTCAATGGTAAGGAGGATGATGGGGTCATGAGGAGGAGAAATATCTTCCAGTAATGAGTAGTGAGTGCGAAAATTTACTGATAAGTGGACCTATCTATCTACTCACAAGTGCCAGGGAAGGGGAGAAAGACCCCTGCACTCTCATGCCTGGGGTAGAACATGAAGAGCATGATGCTTGCCTGCCTCTCCAGACAAACAAGAGTCTTTCTCTCTCAACTCTGAATTCAGCAGCATTTCCTGCAAAACCTTCTTCTTCTCCTCAGCTCACATACCCCCTCCTACAGCTAGGAAGGGATGAATTGACCATCATGTCTTTCCTACAGCCCAACTATTTAACCAAGCAGCACTCCTACCTCCTTCCCCTCCTCCCAGTAGCGCCCTTGGAGATGAGACGGGAAGGGGGGCAGCCCTGAGGTAGATGGTTCACAGAAGTGAGATGTTTGCTTCATCAGCAGTGAGTAGGGAAAGCTCCTCCAGTATCTGTCGCCAGTCTCTCCTGCACCCTGGCCTGCCCATGGGACAGTCAGTACACTGAACCTTCCTCACTTCCCTCCTGCTCCTTACTGCCAACCTGCAGCCTCTTCATTCCCATCAGAGATGCCTGGAAAAGAAGGGTGCTGTAGAGTCCTGGGACACTACAGAGGACTCCAACTTGCCTTGCCATGGCTTGTCTGCAGTGTATCACTCTGGAAGTACTCCTTAGTTTTAATTAAAGCTTTGAGGACCTAAGTCAGGCAGAAAGAAGAGAAAATGCTAAGACTAGCTAATTTCTTAAGCTACTCTCTGGCACCTTTTGAAACTTACCTCATGTAGCAAATTAAAAATGCTAATAGATGGCCAATAAAAAAAGAAAAGCTTTATTCTCTGTAATTTCAGTTAGCTGAGTGGCTCTGTACATCAATGAAGAGTGCGAAATGTGGCTTTCTCTGCTGGAGAAAGACGAGGTTGGAGGTATGTACCCAAAGTGAGCTTCTGAAAGGGTTCACTTCCCAAACTGCCTTCAGCAAAAGGATGTGTGGCCATGCTGAGCCACCCCGCTCCTTGTGCAACCCTTGCAGACTAATTACTCCTTCCTATTACTTTTTATCTTAAGACAGACTGTAAGACAGACTGGATAGATGGGGATAGAGATGCAGAACAAAAGCTGCCCCTCATTGTCTGAGGGCTGGATCTCATCTGGGTGCTGGTGAAGCTGCAGTAATCAATACAAAATGAGAACAGGCACATGTAAACTCTATGGCTGTCTTTGCAGAGGTGCTATTACACTCTCCAGGTGCTCCGTGGCAGTTCTCATTGCTACAGAGTTCTCAGCCTCGTCTTAACTGGAATTGCAGCAGCTCTACCAATTTAGAGAGCAAATGGGTTTCTAAAGCCTTGCATATTCTAGAGAAAAGAGAAGAGAACACCTGCCATCTCCCCCATTCACCCTATACTACTGAAGATTTGCAAATGTTAAACAGAAGTGCTGTGGATTAATTCCCTTTTTACAGATTTCACAGATTTTACAGATTTTTACAGATTTCAGTACTAGGTTACTCCTGGCTAAGCAAACACTGTATTATCCAAGAAGAGAGAGCCTTAGAGAGAGGGAAGGTAAATATCAAATGGTTTATCCAAAGCGGAGCAACCGCCAGAAGAAAAATTGAGACAGGTAAATCTGAAGAACCTGTCTCACATGTATCTGCATCACAAGAAAACAGGACTGAATCATAGAAGAGGTGGTTATTGAATCTTCCACTGCCAGGAGACTGACCAAACATCAGGATATCTGTGACGTGAAAAGACATCATTGGATCCTTCAGGCTGTGCATCATTAGTGTATGATTGCTTCTGCAGCAGGAATGGACATTATGCCATTTCTACTCAATAAAGCCAGGTTATTCCTCACTTGTGCTGATGTTTACAACCTTTTCATTCTTGTCTCCCTGTTGTCTTTTCCAGAAGTGCAGTGATCTATGTCTCAGAGGCCTTGGGCCAAGACAAGCACTCAGTTAAATATATAATCCCAGCGTATTGATTTTACAGGTCAGCTGGAACACCTCGAAGGTAAAAAGTCCAGGGAGCCTGAAAGAGGTCATGGATAGCATCACAGTCACACAATTTGGCCCACATCCAGCAGTTCTATATTTAAAAGCTTTCAGCCAACTAAAAGTTGCCTTGCAGCACCAGGAATATCTGAATAATAACTCTTGAATACGGTTAATGAAGCCTCTGGGTTTGATGTATTTCAGCCACATTGTGCATTTCTTCTCTTTCCACCCTCCCATCACTCCAGGAGAGCAGATGGGAAAAACACAAGTGGAAGTTTCTACCTTCTCTCCTAAATTGTCTTGACTTTCCATTTCCCAGAGGCTTACACGAGTTTGTCACATGGCAGGCATGGTCAAATTAACAGTGACACCTTTGTAATTGCACAGGGCCGGGAAGGCTGTTTGGTGAGAGCAGCTGGGAGAAGATGGTTGATACCCAAGAGCTTGGTGCCCTGCTCCCTCCATTGCTGCAATGAGCTAAAGTATGAGAGGGAACAGAGAGATAAGAGGAACCTGGAGGCCCAGAGGGGTTTTTTGAGTTATGTCTGGGTGTCAAACCTGTCTATCACACCAGGTGGTTCACTGGGTTTTGAGGCTGTTCTGGTTGGGGAACCCATCAGAGATAACACAAGGCAGGAGAATATCTGCTGGTCTGGGGAGATCTCTCCTGCCGCAGAGATGCTGGCAGTAGGACCGAGCAGAAGCCCCAGTACAGGGTGCAGGCAGGTTTCTGGGAGCCAGGACCCTGATTCAGTGAAGTAAAGGATGAAGCTGTCCAGGTTTGGGGTGCTGAAAATTTCTTCTCCTTGTGGCTGAGAGAAGTGACCAAATTTTCCACAGCTGAGAAAAACAAATCCCAAAATATTCATTACAGTACACCAAGCACAACCTGAGGGTACAAATGGAGTAGGGCTAACTGCAACTGGGGTGCTGCCTCCAGGGATTTTCCCTCTGTATTTGCAACTCCTAACAGAGAAGTTTCAAGCTTAGCACTAGCTCCCTGGTGCTCACAGGCACATAAGGAAGAGGCAAGTGAAGGGCTGTAGCTTCAGCTGGCCCAAAAGGACAGAGAGAGAAACCGATAAAAGCTGACAGGACCCCAAACGTCTATTTGGCATGAAGGACTATGAGGTCTTTACCCTACACAAACATAAATTTAATACAAAGAAGGGAAAAAATAAGATTTATATCTTCCAGGTTCTGCTGGCCTGGGACATGACCTTAATTAGAAAGACTGAAATGTCATCATCTCCTAAAGGAGTATGAGCCTCTTTTTCCAAACATCTTTCTTGAATCATTTCAGATCACTCACTATGCCAATAAAATGTGAACAACTACTTAAATGACCGTGCCTCATTGTGAAAGGTACAGAATGGATCCAATGGAGAAAGAACATTTCTCCCTTTATTCTCTAATCTATTTAGGGAAACTTATTGACCTGTTATAGCCTTGTGCATGTTTTAAAGGGATTTCTGGACTTGAGCAAGATGGTGCAGCCATGGAAAGCCCTGAGGGTGGTGGAAGGAATAATGTCTCTGGGTTTTGTGGCTCTGGGCTGCAGCAACAGCTGCAGAAAATGCAGGGAATATATGGAAAGAACCTAGGTCAGTGCCTCTTGATGCTTGCCTCAGCTGCACAAAGTGAGAACTGAGCAAAGCCGCAGTGACAAGCAATGGTCTTGCTTTAGCAGACACTGATCTTTCCAAAAGGCCCGTGAATTTTGCAATTATTTAAACATTATTTAATCTAGTAGGAGTAAACCAGTAAGATCTGGGTATCTACCTAATGCGATAAGTGGTTCCTATGCTTGTAGGACAGGAGAAGATAACAAGACACTTAAGGGAGATGTTTTCCAAATGGGAGTCTAGTATTGCAGCAAGTCAAAAAAGTCACAGCTAAGGACCTGTTCTTAGCTTGGGGAAATGTACTAGTAAGTTTCTTCCTTGGGATACAAACAACCTTAAAACATCTCACAACTGTCATGGGATAAGAGGTAAAGGTGGACTGTTCCTGTGGAGCAGCTAAGTCAGGACAATGTAATTCTGGATTATGCAATGTCTCATTTTTCCGTTCCAATTCCAACCTGTTCTCTGAAGCACCTGCACAGTATGAGGATAGAGTGTGCAGGATGGAAACTTGGGGTGATATGGGCATAAGATAGGCAGATGTAGGATGAGGAATTAAGGAGATAGGGTGGAAAATAGGGGTTAGGGTCCATCTTGAGGGGGTGGAGCGTGTTGTAGAAGGCTGAGAGATTAAGTACCCTGGATCTGTAGGCTTGGATAGGGAATGACACATGCAGGAAGAGGTGGTGGAGGCAGAGGGAGAGAGGTTGAATGAGTCTGTAGGACAGTCTCTGGATCTTTGCTGGAGTTTACATTGTCTAAGAGTCAAAATATTTGGAGATAAATAGTCTTTGGAACAGAGAGTTGTGATGGGTGAAGGGTGAAGATGTCGCTTGATTCTGCCACAGAGAGAGGGAGTGAGTGAGGGACTTGTTGATTCTCCTTTGTGATCCCAGATCATTCAGCTCTGACATGCATTCCTGGCATTCAGGGCAGCCTGGAGAAAGCTATGCTATGTAGTCATATCCCTAAAGGGATGTGCATTCAAAGAAGAGAAGACAAAAAAGAAATGTCTCTTCTTCTACTGAACACTATAACACAGAGTCACTTGATCTTCTGGCCAGCTGAGACCAGAGCAGCAGGTAGCATGGCAGGATACCTTCAGTGCCATGGTGTGAGACAGTGATGCTCTGGCTATAGTGGAAACTCTCCAAGGGCTTCCCCATCTTGTCTTCTGGGGACAGGCAGTAAAGAGCTGTGTAGGGGTACACCCTACATGCCTTGCTGCCCTGATGATTTTAGTATCCCTTGGGACCTTCTAAGAAGGATCATGGGTTGATTTATCTGCCCATAGGTCCACAGGACTATACCTAAAATAAAAAAAAGGATATACATAGCAGACTCAGACTGAGCAGGTTTGGCTTGGCTCCTGTCGAGGTCACTCTTGAACATGCCCTGAGAGATGATTGATCCAGATGTCTCTTGCTACCAAGTCAACCCCAAACTCAGCCTGGTATTCAGGCTGTTGGGACACAAGGCTGGGGCACAGATTTATGTCAACAGAAGAATTCAGTCTAGACCTGGCCATGAGAGGAGAATCCCTTTCCAGGAGGGTGCCAAGATACTTCAGAGGAAGGTTGGTAGCAAACTTCTAGTATATGTAGTAAGCTGTGTAGTAAGTAGAATGAGTCCTAAGCCCCATGTCCAACAGTAGGGTCGTCATCTGCCCCGGCTTGGCCCATCAAACAAGCTCTACCCCCAGATGAACATCATAAACCATCAATTTCTCTGTTTTCCCTCAATTACTGAGATCAATGACCCCTGAGCTCCTCTTTCCTTCATATATTTCCTGCTCCTTCTGAATGAGGAACAGCTAATTGCAGTTCACTGCTCAGATAATGTTTCCTCCCTCATTCTCTTCTCTCTCTCCTGTAATTTACTGACATTTCCTAAGCAGGTTTAGGTTATGTTGGCAGCTGGATTCTGTGATAAGGTTTTTTGACATCTAGAGATTGTTGGTCGATAACATTTCTTTCACATAATGAAGAGAGGAGGGGGACAGGAGGGGAAAAGCAGATGAGAAGGAGCGATCTTCAACAGTTAGGAGATGAGATCATTATCTCCTGGAAATATGGGAAGGCAGAAGTGAGAGCACAAATACAAGGCTGTCGTCACAGTTGAGAACAACCTAATAATTGCCTTTCACAGGAAAGCTTCATTTGGTACAAACACAAGCGCCCCATTGCGCTCTCAGCCTCCATGGCACCAACCACAGGGCTTCTTAGGAAGGGAAGTCTGATCAAACTGCAGAGACCTGGGGCTAGGGAGGGGGAAATGCAAGTGTTTATTTATTTATTTATTTTTCTCTGACCAGCCGCATTGCTTGCAGCTTTGCATGGAACTGCCTATGTGTTCCTGAACACTGGAAAGGTGTCAGCCCAGCATCAGGTGGCCCAGATGAGCTGGGAGGCATCTTTTCTTGCTATCTTACTGCCATTCAAGTGATCTAATTTAAGACCATGTTTGCCCTGACATACCCGGGCTTGCAAATTCCAGCTCTGCTGGTAATTGAGGGCTGAGGCAGCAGGGCATGAAACACCTCATGCCTAGACATCATCCAAGCAAATAACAACTGCTGAGAGGGAGGATTTGTGTTCCTGGGCACCGTGATGGGTGGTTAACCCTCACCTTCATCAGACCTGAGCTGGTAAGCCTTCGTATTCCTCCCCTGAGTGATGCAGTTAGCATCTGTTTGCACTCTGGGATCTCTGTGTAGTGCTCTATTTTGCAGAGTACCAAAGACTGCAAGGATGGGTAGTGAGGGTTAGAACCAGCCCTCTCCTCCCAGGAAGCAAAGGAGATAGGGTGCATATCACTGCTCCCAGACCTCTCAAGAAAGTATCTTTGTGCTTAATACATCTTGATGGCATTTCTTTCTCTTTTTTTGGTAATTTGTTTAGTCATTTTTGGAAGTGATCTAAACTCTTATCTACAAGATCTGCTGGCAACAACCTCCAAAATTTAAATACCTATTGGACAAAGAAAGGACTTTTTCTGTGTTCATTTTATGCCCCGGTGAATTCCTTGGATGTTTCTTTGCTCATGCATTGTGTGCAACAGCAAAGAAAAATACTTCATTTGCTACCTTCTTTTAGCTTGTCAGGCTTTTACAGACATCTCCATTCATTTTTTTTTCTAAGCTGTAGAAACCTAACCGATTTAGTCACTTTATGTCCAGAGTAGTTTTATGGCTCTGATCAGCCCTGTCACCTTTCTCTGTGCTGTTCCCAGCTCTGTGTCTGTTCTGAGACAGAGGTCGAAGTTGCTCGCAGAATCTGAGACGTGGGATTGCCATGGTCCATGCCGGTGATGCACAATGATATTCTCCTTCCTTTCCTAATAAAACACAACTTTCTGTTTGCTTCCTCGACTGCTAACAAATAAGAGGCTAAGACTTTTGCAAATCTGTTCACAGCAACTCTGCTTTCCAAATTTTAATAGCTTGTTATTGGCCCTTCTCTGGAAGATACCACCATGTGTGTCCCTTGTTTTTTCCTTTGGTCCATCATTTTACATGGAGCAAAGGGAACTACAGACTTCACACTGCAGCTTGCAGCCTTCCTAGCTGATCAATTTCTGGTATGAAAGCTTTAGCCTAATTCAGTAGTGTTTCTGCACCCCAAATCCGGGAGGGCAAGGTGACTTGCTGCAGGCTGGTAATACATTAATGTCTCTGCTGGTTCCTAAGTTGGTTTTTAGTTATGCCTCACATCTCTGGCATTATCTGCTATTATTCCTTCATTCAAGGAAAGAGAAACAACCTGTATGTTCTCACTGATCATGTCTGGTATAATTAATGGGATTTCAAGCTTACAGGGCTTAGGAACAGGATATTTTATGTGACTGGGGGAGAAAGATAACCACATGCCTGAAACTAATGAAGGGAACCTGTTGAGAATCAGAAATCTGTGAGAGGAGCTGCCAGATGCTCTTTTTGTTTGTTAATATTGTCCACAAAAAAAAAAAAAAAAAAAAAAAAATAATCCTTATTTTTCAGATTCAAGATATTAATGTAAAAAAAATAGAGCCAAAAAAAAAGAGAAAATGATTTTTTTTTTTCTTGCTATTTAGGAACATATTCTCCAGCTTCACACGTAGGAAAGTGAAGATTCTATTCTGGGAAAAAAAAAAAAAAAAAAAAAGGTAAATTTTTCTGAAAATAACCTGTCTCCAACACAGTGGAACTTAGGAAAAAAGAAGTGACCAGCACCAACTACCCCAATTAAATACCAAACTGCACACTGCCTTTCCACAGGTGCAGCTAGCAGGACATTGAGAAGGAAGGGGAGGTACCACTTGGTTATGAATGTTTCTGCATGCAGGTCTGTAGGAGCTGGGATGTTCCAGGTATAGGATATGTAATAATCATGTCCTCCTCAAATGGGAGGAGGACCTTAAGGCCATTTCTTCTCCACCGTCCCAGCAGAGGGAAATGCAGGTCCTTGCTGGACCCTGTTCGCTCTGCAGCTGGGAGGTTTTGCAGACCTCCAGGGCACATAGATGGGGGTAGCTGCAGACTCCAGGTCCGTGTGCCAAGGTGGCAGGAGGCATTTGCAAGCTCAATGGCCTGTTTTGTCTTATGAGTCAGTGCAGTGGAGGCCAAGCCCATGATGTCCTACATTCCGGGGTCTGCTCCGCTCTCTGCACATACGTCTGTATAAACAAAAGGGAAAGGATCTGCCATCGCTCTTCTGACATGCAACGTCCTCCATGAAAACCCTGTCTGGCTTGGCCATTGGGTGCCCAAAGCCCATGTTCACCTCCACCATCAGAACAGCATCATAAGTTGATGGATTTCTACACTATTAAAGTAACTCCATTTTTCCTTTAAAAAGTATCATAAAATGTTTCCCCACACATGCACATCTCCATAAAATCTATAAGCAAAAAGCTGTATCCAAAACAGCAAAGTAAAACACACCAGATTTTCTCATGCCTGAGTACAGTGTTTCTGCCCTTAACCCTTATGCATTCTGGTGATGTTTATAATGACATTCATCTTTGCTGTTTTTCATTGTTCCCCATCCCTCATTTAATCCAGGAAGTGGAAGCACAGAGAGAACAAATGAGAAGTGCCCAGATAACCATGAATTTCCCTTTTCCCAGTGCTTTCATGCTTGACCTTGCCACCAAGGAGCAGGGATACCGCTGTAGTTGTTGATATGGGCTCTCCAGCCAGCCCCACACGCTATACATGCACATGCAGTGCAGCCAGCATGCTGGAGGGCTGCAGAGGGGCAAGCAGCTCCCAGGGAGCAGATTACCCCTTTCTTAGCAAACGCAAAACCTCTCGGTGCACCTAGAACTCCAGAAAACAGCTAACAAGAGGAGGGAGCTGGGTTTTTATTGTGCTATATAATAGGAAAGCAAAGTGAAAAACAATAAAAGGCAGACAGCCATATCCCCACAACATAAACCCGGCCGGGCTATGGAGCTCTCAGGGTCTATTACATGAAACATGGCCTGGGTAAGGCGAAGGATTTCAGCTCCACTTACTGACATTAACCAGATTCACCCATTTACAGCCATCAGGCAGGCTCTCCTGCAAGCTGGCTCTCCTTGAGGCATTCCTGATCCCAGCACAGCTGGAAGCTCCCCAAGTTGCCAGGCTGGTCTTGCCGAGACCTTCCCGGTTTTTCTGCTTCGGTATTTTTGGCTTGTCTCTTCTGTTGTCTCCCTTTCTGTGTGGGTTCATGGTCCTGTCCCAGTGCTCAGGGCTCCCCAGAGGAAAAGTGCAGTCCAAGTCGGCAGGCTCTGATGGTGCTGTGGCTGATGCCTCTTTTTTTTGGTTTGACTTCTTGTCAGCCTGATCCAGTAGATAAATGAGCTTTCGTTGACCAGAGAGTAGCTCTATACTAGGAGAGTAGCAGTTAATGCACATGCCCAGAGCCAAGATATTGGGTTGTATTCTGTCTCCTCCTTTGGTTTCTTGTAATGCATGTCTCACCTCAGAGAGTATATGATCATTCCTGAACTGAAGGACCTCTGGTCTCTGTTAGACAGTGCTAGCCAGCAGCCTCGTGAGCACAACTCTTTTCATCTTCCTTTCCCAGTCTCATACACATATATTTATCCTTCTGACTGTTCTTTGTCTAATACCAAGCTCTGGACTATGCTCTGCGGCTGTTAGAGCTTGACATTTCCATCAAAGACACAGGAGAAGACGGATCCGCAGTGGTACCTGTGCTGCAAAAGCAGACATGACCCCTTCTGCCAGAGAAGAGCCCCAGCTTCGTTAGCTGTTTCCCATCTGAAAACCATCCCTATGTTCACCTTTGCCTGTACCTCTAAACCTCTTCCATCCTTGTCTCTTCTGAAAGAAACAAGGAGCAAGGGTATCTGTAGCTTTTGCTCCTGTGCAGCAGTGCCTCGATTAGAGCAAAGGAAGGGTTTGAAAGGAAAACCTCTTGCTAATACTTTCCCAGTAGGCTGCTGGGGCCCTGAAAGAGACTCTTGGCTAGCAGCAGCTGTACAACGTATATGTGTATATGCTGCAGACCTGCTCCTTCTCCCTGGCATCTACCCGTTCCCCGTGGCCAGATTACCGGTGGCACATGGTGCTCCCTGTGAACATGCTGTGTTTCCAGGCTGGTAGCACAAGCCTTCCTGTGAAGACAGAGTGTGCTTGGGCTGACATATCTTACTTTGCTCCCATCTCCCCAGCTGGGTGCATATAGGGAGAGCTGTGGATCTACACAGAGAGCAGGGGCTCCCCACATGCTGATGGGTGGTTTCCAGGGCTGTTTGCCTTTATGCTCTTCCTGGGATCTGTGACCTCTCCACGAGGATCAGTACACATTTGTGGGTGCACAATAGAGTATCCAGAGAGGGATCATGATGCTTACTGAGAAGGTAGCTTTCCTGCATGATTTCCTGGAGCAAGGAGTCCCCCCAAGCAGCAAATGCCCTGTAGGAAAGAGAAGTCACTGTTGTCCCATCTTCTTCTGCCCTAACCCAGGGCATCCCTGCACCAGGGGATGTTCAGTGTGAAAGGGGAGGTAAATCCCCCTTCGGCGCCAGCCCCAATCCACTCTGAGCCTGGGGTCACCACATGGCCAGTGCTGGTTGCCCCAAACCAGCCTGTTGTGAAAGGAGGTGGGAGGCCTCGGAAAGGAGCATCAGGCTGGTTTGCATGTGACGGTGGGATGACGGCAATCAATAGGTTAATGAGGCAAGGACAAACCCGGCCTAAATATAACCACCCTGCAGCACGGTTTGTCGACATCCCTAGCAGGTCATTCTGATCCTGGCCCGACCCAGTCGAAGAGACACAAATAGCCAACTGAGAGTTTTGGTGTGGAAAATATTGCTAATTAAAATAAAATAAAATAAAAAGGAAGCAAAACATCTGCAGCCAGGAGCATCTGTCATTCTTGCTTCTTCAGAGCACTGTGCTTGGAACCTTTAAGATGAGAAGATATTTTTAGTCTGAACAAAATTAAGAGCATAATTTTAAAATTAAAAACTCCCCTTCCCTTCTCTTCCCTTCCCTTCCCTTCCCTTCCCTTCCCTTCCCTTCCCTTCCCTTCCCTTCCCTT
>JAWLRI010000009.1:967874-1022382 GCA_034781795.1 Crypturellus tataupa | reverse complement strand
AGGCCGGGGCCGGCCGTGCGGCCGTGGAGCACGCCCGGCTCCGCCGTTCGTCCCCGCGGCCGCTGCCATTGCGCCTGGTGGATGGGAGCTGCTGAGTAATGTGCTCTGTGTGTGCGTGCACATCCCCAGGCGCCGGCGCTGCGCTCGCGCCTCCGGCGTTGCAGCGAGCCCGCTCGGCACCTTTCCCCTGTGCAAACCTGGGATCTGGGGGGGACCTGGGGGGATCTGGGGGGGTCTTCCCACCGCTGCCGGGGGCTCCGGCTGCCGCTTTGCTGCTCGCATGAAGCCTCCGCGCGCAGGGGGTTAATGTGGAGGCCCTGCTGCTCTCCCGAGGACGAGTTGGGGATGGGGAGGGGGTGCCTTCATGTGCATGAGTGTGAGGGGTACGCGGCTTCCTAAGCACCACAGGCAGGGCTGTCCCCAAGGGCAGTAGCTCCAGGTGGCCGGAGTTTGGGGGACTTGGTGCTTATTTTGCTAGAGAGATGAAATCTCAGACAACTAGGAGAGGAGTTTCTGTTTTGCCTTTTCGTTTTTCTTTTTTTTTTTTGTTATTTTGCATACCTTGCTCAGCCCAGTGTTCCCCTTAATTTCATCCGACCGCTGCTCAAGATGCTAAATTATTCCTTCCCCTCTCGCTTTCACCCCACTTACGGATTAGCATCCGACTCCTTCTGCCGGTGCGTGCTCAGCCCAGCTAGATGGATCGCAGCCCTTTTAAATCTTCCCTTGTAAATCAATCCCTGCCGCCGCCTGATCATTTTTGTCGCTCGTTTTCCTGAAATCCCTCCAATTTGTCCATTTTGTGCCGGTGACGTATGCCTGGCCCTAAACATGATGTATACCGAACACGGCAGCGTGAGGGAAGGACACCTCCTCCCCTCCCACCCCGCTGGGGCTTGTGATGCTTTGTCAGCACTGAACTGAGTTACTTCCCCATTATTCTAAGCTATAGTCCCTGCTCGGTGTTGCAGAAGAAAGCAGAGCGCGCAGGTCAGTGCCCTGGGGAGAATTCCTCCAAATTTTGGCGATGGGTTGCTGAGGTTCGTTGGTGTGCGCCGGATGGGGCTCGGTGCGCTCGGTGCGGTACGCGGGGGCAGGAGGCTGCGTCTTCCCTCCTCTCTCCCAAGAGCTGGTGGCTGAAATAGGTGAGGCGCATGAAGTAAGGGAGAAGGCAAGATGCATCACGCCTGTTCTACGGATGGGGAAACTGAGGCCCGGGAGTCGTGATTTTTTTTTTTTTCTTTTAGCACGGCCTAAGTGCACAGTTTCGGCACGCTTGTGAGTCAGCTTTGCTCCCGCCGACCTGTTAGCCTTGCAGCCAGTGTGTGCCCTTTCCCAGGAGAGGGATATATCCTGGATATATTCACGGGGCCAGGCCAGGCAGGCCCGCACGGATGCTGGGTCCTGGGCTCTTTGCTTCCCCTGCAGTGGCCAGGGCTCAGTGCCACAAGTGCTGGCCTCGCGCAGGCCGTGAAATGGGGGCTTCACGCAGCGCCGCTGCTGCTTTGCCCTCGTGCACTTTGAAGTTTTGTCATCCGGAACCGTGAGCTCCTAGCACCGAGCCTTCCTGTTAGCTGGAAAGGCCGTGCCCTTCCAGGGACCATCTATTTTTAGGAGGAGCTCTGTTCTGGACAGTGGCCACTGCAGATGCTCCCTGCCTCCTCCCCTTGGCCCCTCTCCAGGGACACCGCTCGGGCGATCCGCTGGTGGGGAATAGTTTGCTGGAGCTCCTCAGGAGCGGGTGGACGCAGCGCTGTGCTGGGTGTGCAGGTACCTGCGGGGCGTTCACCGCACGCGGATGCTCCAGGGGACCAGCACGTGCCACGGCTGGGCTTCCCTCCATCCCAAATGTGTCCCTGCAGGAAACGGCATTAGGTGGCATTACCTGGGCCAGTGGGACCCGATGTGTTGTCCCACTGTGGGTTAGGTGAGGGCATAGCTTGGGTCATCCGAATGCACCCGGGGCTGCGCGCGGCCGTGTCCCTGCGGCTGGTCCTGGTGCTGGTGCCGGCCCGATTCGCCGGGATGACACTAGGGGGCACGAGATCTGCTGGAATCCCCCTCGCTGGCCTTGGCGGAGGAGGAGGATGCAAAGCTGCTCCGGACCGTCCCAGCCCCTGCAAGGCCCCCCTGCACATTTTTTCAGGAATCCGAGTGTTAAAGCCATGCCTAGGCCACAGGCTGCTCTGGGTGTCCTGCCCCCTGCGTCACTCCTGCCCCTGCGATGGGAGGTCACATCGCACCAGGCGGATGCTCCATGGGATCCGTGCGGGATCCTCCAGCCACAGCGCGGATGGAAGCGCACAGGGAAGCATGCCTGGAGCCGGGAGGAGAGGAACAGAGTCCTGGGGGAGCTGGGATCATCCCAAATGGCGTTAATTGCTCTCCAAAGCCATAGTGCAGAGCAGGGATTAGATTAGATCCAGGGTTAGCGTTAAAACACATTAGGGTTTCATTTTGCTGCTGGATGTTAATTTCGTGTGCGATGTCTCTCCTCAGGGTCCTGTTTTCTTAAAGTACCCAAAACTTCTCTGATCTATCTGGAACGTAGTGTGTGTGCATGTATGGAGATACCTATCCACCTCACTGTCTATCTCCATGCATATACATGGGTGCTGGTAATAATACATATGGCCATGCACATATGTGGGCAGAGTGCAAAAGAATGAATCTTTTTAAAATGTATTTATGGATGTCTGTATAAATTCAGCTGTAATAATGTCTTCTGTCCTTACAATCTATTATTCCAGCTGTGAATGCGAGCATGTATATCAACGTACTGTACCCCAGGATCTCTCTCTTTATATAGCAAACCTTGCAGAAGGAAAATAAAGAGATGCTGTTCTCATAGAAGACTTGGGAGGATTTAATATGTATTTTCTCTGAATTTTGATTGTTAATATCTGTTTAGCATATTTGCAGGCATTTCCCCCCCCCTGCAATTCATTCTCTGCTTAAATTTTGGCGACAGTGGGAAACAGGATACCTTCAGTTTACACGTTGCTTCTTAACAATAGAAGCCAAGCTTTTGGTCTGAAATGTTGATGCTTGATAATGTTCTGACGTATTAACTTCTAAATAGTTAGTTTCTCAAAATCCTGCTGCTGCCGGACACCAAGCCCCTTTGCTGCTTCTGTCGCAAGCCGCCAGGCAATACTTCTAGGAGACTGACACGCTGCAAACGCTCCGCTTCTCCCGGAAAAGAGTTGTTGGGAGGAACACGACGGTGACTGGAAGGGGGAGATGGGAGAAGCAGGCGCCTCGGCTGCCCTGCTCCGCTGGTCTGCCCGAGGCGGGCGTCCGGCTCGGTGTGCGTGTGCACGTCATCAAGGTCACTTCCCCAGATGTTCTGTAAGACTCTTTGGGAGCCCAGGGAGGGAGGGTGCTTAGGCTGGGGGTGTTATTTGTTTTGAAATGCCTGCTCAAGTGGAAGGAAGTCGGAAAGGAAGAGCTGAGACTATGTTTAAGCCAGCTTGGGACTGCATCCGAAGAGGCTGACATGGTTTGAAGAGAACTGAGGGTGCTCTGAGGTGCTTCCTAATGAGATGGTGCGAAGCTGGGGTCCTCATCAGCCCTAGCACTCTAAAGAGATCTCAAGTTCCCCTGCAGCCGGGATGCTGTTGTGACTCCCGGCTATTTGGGAGCAGAGCTGGGTGCTGCTGCTGTCCCTTTCAGAGACGACTCTAGCGTCAGCGCTGGAGCAAGTCGTCCAGGGGGCTGGCAATGCTCCCCGGTGCTCTTGGCAGCTTTCAGTCACCTCCGTAAAGTCACAGAAGGAAAGCAAGGTGGCAGAATTAGCACAAGTGTCTGCAACGTGGGACATCTCCTTTCTTTTTTCCCCTGGATATTGTTTTCGGTTGCTCGCTGCTTGGTGGAGGGAGGAGGAGGAGGGAGGCCGGGGAGGCTGGTGATGAAATGACACTGTAATGCGGCCGCGGCTGCAGAATTGGCAGCAGCTGGTGGAGGAATCGTGACCTCTCCGAGTGTTGCGTTACACAGGGAGCCACACAAATGTGACTAGCGTGGACCTGGCTGGGTTTAAGTACTCTGCAGTCCCTCCTGGGCAAGGGGGTATGGTTGGGAGAGCACCCCAAGGAGCACAGGTGAGCCGAGGGCCTGAAGGGCAACATTGTCCCCACGTTGGACCAGGACCTGGGTCTGAAGCAAAGCCAGTTTGAGGCGCAACTCCTGGTGTGGGTCATGTAACACATCCCTTCCTGCCAGGGCTGAGGCCTCCACCGCTGCTGCAGCCTCTCGGTGGCCAGGGGGACTTGAGTCCAGCACCCCAGGGCCACTGGAGGGACATGCGCAGCTCGGGGACTAGCAATGGGCCTCTCAAACGTGTGACCGTGCTGTGGAGGATGCAGCTGCTGCTATTCACACCTATTTCCTGGGAAGGAAGGGTGCTCCTTGGAGCAGCCCCGGGTTTCGCTGATGCTGTGAGCATCCTGCTCTGCAATGGTGCCACCGACCAGCTCCGTGCCTGCAGGTAGGATTGCAGCTCCCCAAAAGCAAATGCATAACCTGGCACAGCCCCCGGGCTGGCTGTCACGAGGGGATGTGCCTGTTTTTAATTACATGTACGTTAAGGCAGTGAATGCACTGTGCTCACCAAGCTGCAGCCTGGTATTCCCTTCCTTCTCGTGCTTCCCAGCGGCCTTCCCAGTCTCTCCAATGCTTCCAGTGCACCCTTACAAGGTTATGCAAGGTGCCCAGGGTGGCCTTGCTTGTTGCCAAGATTCTGGGTCCATGCCAGGATACAGATGACGAGGAGGAGGAGAAGGGTAGCTGCTTTTTGGCCTCTCCGTCACTGCTCCGGGAATAGCCTCTTTCTGGATGACCACTGAGGCCTCTCACTGCAAAGCACTGTCTGCTGCAAATTCCCAGACGCAGAGCCCCAGATTAGCCAGGCTGATCCCCAAATCCCATGCAGATGCAGGGATGACCACACGCTGCACTTGATCATCCAAGAGACACATGAAGATCCCGCTCGCGGATGGAGAGGGTTTGCAAGCTGAGAAGAGAGGGCAGGAGAATCCGCTGCCCATCCACCACACAACGTGTCTGCATGGAACAGGGGTATCTCTGCGCTACACTATTTTATCCATGGCCTAAAAATAATGCCGGCAGTAATAAGGATGCATCCTCTCCTGCGGTTAGGACGCGATTCTGGGATGCAAAGGGCAGGCAGCCTATTCCAGACTTTGCCAAAGAGTGATTTAGCCTCCTTTTGTGCATCACTTCCCTTCCCTCTGAATTGAGGGCTTAAAAAATAAATACATTAAAAGGAAGGAGGGAGAACAAAATGCAGCTGCTGCTCTGAGATTTGATCAAAAAAGCTCTGTCCATTCCTCTGGGACTCTTGCTTAGAAACGAGCTCTGGAAATAATAGTGTTCTGGGAAAAAAGTACCCGCAAATAACTGCTGGTTGGGGGAAGATGGGTTTGCTCCGGGAGGTGCCCAAATGAAGGGCGTTTTGGAGCGTTTGCTCCCATAAGGGTGGGTTGTCAGCGTTCTCCAGGAATGAGGCCCCACAGAGGGATCTCAGCTCATTCCATTTGCAAACCTGTGCCCATCCCATTCCCTTTCCTGGGCATACTGCAACCACGGACTGGTCCGAGGCTATTTTTGGGGGGAAATCTGGAGGTGGGGGGGATTCATGCTGCACTGTCAGGAGTTGATAATGCTTTTCTGGGTCTGGTTTCCTCCCACAGCAAGCCCTGGCACGGTGGATTCGCCGCATGTGTTGCACAGACGTGCTCCCGCGCTCGCTCAGGGCTGCCTGCTACCTGTGTGCAGCTGGGGGATCTGAAACCGCTCTCTGTTGGGGTTCAGAAAGTCTCTCTCTTGGGATGGAGGTGCCTGTGCTTTTATTGAGTTGGTTTTGGGAACAGCAGAGGCTTTTATGTCTCCTGCACAAGGGATTTGTGCCAGGGATTCAAGCACTGCTGAAATCAGTGGAGGAATAATCACTAGTATTACCTGGGCAATATATGGCTGTGCTTATATGTATGCATTTATATATGTATAATATTTTTGGCTTTGCCTCAGACCTGCTGTGACAGCTGGCAGCAAACTCTTGTGTTTCAGGCCACCTTGGCCTTTCCATGGGGGCACATCTCCATGTCCCAACTCCCGGAGTGCTTGGGATGACTCTCCCTTTTTGGCTGCAGTTTCAAGGATTTTGGCTGCAGTTTCAAGGATTTCGGCTGCAGAGCGCGTGGTTTAGGTTCTGGGAAGCCCGAGTGCTGCAGGACACCTCTGGAAGGCACCTGGGGGTTTCCAGTGACGGCATCCCTGCCTTAGAAGTCCAGGAAGCTGCTCTTGATAAAAAGCCCATCTCCCATCTGCACATCCAGCCTGCTGGACTCCAGCTCAGGGCATGGTCCCAGCAGCGACAGGACACACCAAGCCCTTGGGGCTTGTTTAGACAGGGCAAGGCCTGGGATGGCCTCACAGATGCTCTGTGTCCCCACTCTGCACAGTGTTTTGTTTTGTTTGTTTGTTTTCTGTATATAGACACATCTGTTTCCTCTCACTCCTCTCTGCTTTGAGTCGGTGACTTCATGTTCACCCTAGCTTGCTCCTCTGCGAAGGATAACTTCTCCATCAGCCAGGCTGGGTCCCTGATTTTAAGAGCACAAAATATCTGTCTTTCCTAGTTACGGGGTGTCTTCACCTGCGGGCAGACCAGCAATGCTGTTTTGTCCAGGCAGGAGTTCTGTGCACAGGGCAGAGCCAGTCTGGCACTGGGCAGGTCCCCAAGGCTGCTCACCCTGGTCAGCCTTCAACCTCGGCATGGTCTGGGGTTGCAGGGAGCCGTCACAGCTTTTAAAAGAGGGGGAAACTGTGACCTGGAGTGGCTTTAGGATTTCACTGAGGTGCCAGAGCTGAACTGGTGGCAGAAAACCAGCTTTCCTGAGCTGCTGACAGCTCATGCCAACTGCAGGACACTTAGTAAATATCCTGCATAGACCAAAGCAGGGCATCTGGCTCGCTGCACAGCCCTGTGTGCTTATCTGGTTCTCTCTCTCTCCCTCTAGTCCTTCTGGTAACTGAACCCCTGAAATGACATTTGAAAGCTTTGCATTTATTCACCCTTGCCAGTTCCAGATCAAATTTGCTGAGTTGTCAAGAGGAAGATGCTTTTTTCCTAAGTGCTGGCCCTGTGCTGGCTCCCCCTGCTCCATGCCTGCCTTGGAGGGATCCAGCTGGGTTCCTCCTGTCTCCGCTGTCACTAGCAATAAAGCGTGGGGGCTGGAGAGCAGCCCTGCTCGTGGCTGTGTGAAGGGAAACAGATTTCGGCTTCTCCTTGTCCCGCTGCTCGGGCCGTGCTGGGATCAGCTGGCAGAGGATGCTCGTTTGTGTGCGCAAGCAGCAGATGCAAACAGGGCTCGTGCTGGGGAAGAGGCGCTGGGAGGGAGAAGGCAGCATTAGGGACTTCCACCTATGTCCCTATCCCATCCCTTCGGCCCGCCCTCGCTGGGGGCTGACCGAGGTCTTGGTGAGTTGGTCAGTTCTCAGCAGGTTGGGTGTCTGCAGGATAACCGGGACGAGTGCTACTAATCAGCATCTTTCCTGGCAGCTCTCAGGAAGGAAGGCGAGCGCTTTTCCATGTGTGGTGAGCAAACTGTCCCTGGGGGCTGTCCCTCCGGAGCCTTGCTGTGCTGTGCTGGCAGGGAGCAGCACCAGGGGATGCCTCTGCTGCTGCCGTCTGCCCCGGGCACGAGCGCAGATGCATGTCTCCATCTGGAAGTCGGGTTGTGGAGAAAAGATACCTGCACAGAACATATATCTGCAAGCTCCAGTGTGTTGTCATCCCTTTCGGGCAGTGACACTGCTGCTGCTGTCTGGGTGTCTGCCGAGGCTCAGGTCATTTGGGAATGATGATATTGCATCCTCTCTGGAGCAATGGGTGTTATAGAGTGCCTGCAGGCACCAAAGCTAGAGCAGTATCTTGTAGCCCAGTTTGGGTTTAGCTTTCAGTGTGCTTTTGAGGTTCAAATCCACCTTTCCCCTGGCCAGACCCATCCCACTATGGTAAAGTCTAGCCAGAGACAGTAGTATTTTGCAGGTTTTGCCAGGCTCTTGTTTCCCTTTTCAGGATTGTGCATAGCATCTCCCATGTATTTTTGGAGCCCTCTCAGGTCTCACTGCCCCCCAACAGCAGCATTTTGCAGGCCAGGTTGCTGTTAAGAGAATATTGGACAGCATCACTCAGTGGAACTGTGCTGGTTTAACTCAGCTGATGGTGCTTGGCTTGATGGTTCATCTTGCAGGGCCCACCATGCCCATGGAGGATGCCGAGCAGCTGCTTTCCATCAGAAACACTAACCAAAATGCATCTTGGCTTTTAAGGGCAGAGTCAGCAGCCGTGGAGGGAGCAAGGCTGTGTCACAAGCGATTACAGAATTGAATTCAGCTACCAATAAGCCAGAGGCTGCTGCTGTCAGCCAGGCTAAGGAGATGGAGGAATTTAATTAGTGGTCTGTTGTCTAACTCCTTCCAGAGGTAGCTTGGACAAAACAGCAAGGGTTTCCTACAACTAAGATGAGAAACCAAGGACCCCTCATTCTGCCAAGTGCTGACCAGTTAACCTTTGCAGTCACTCCCATGCCCAGGCTCCATGCAATCCAGGACTCTCTTTCTGAAGACATCCTTGTGCAAAGGGCAGCATCACATAGGCAGAATAACCCAGCAGCAACTCTGCCTTTTTTACAGAGGTGGCATCTGCCATAGGTAGAGTCCCTGTCTTGCTTGTGCTGTGTTTTGAAGTCCTGGCTGCCTCCTGCACCCCATCAATAATCTCTGATCATGGACCTTAATTTTTCCCAGATTTCTGCCTCCCTTTGAATGGCTCTACTGTAGATCATTCTCCTTGCATGTGTTAGCTGGTATTTTCCCAAAGCTGAAGCTTGTGCTATTTCCTGCCTATCTCTGTAATTTCTCTCGCTCACTTTTCTACTATGCCTAAATCCACCTTGGTGTTTGCTGTGGTTTCTTCCTGCTCAGCTCAGAAGAGATCATTTGCCCTAGCTGCTTGCCTAAGAGCTTGTTAAGAGAGGAATTGGCCTTTTTAAAAGATGAGAGATCCTGCCCACTTGTATCTCACTTAGGCTGCTCCAGATGGAGCAAAGGGAATCGAGTCCCGTGGTAGCCAGAGTGGTTGGAGCTCTGCCAGAAGGGAAGTGCTTCAGCCTATGGAGCAAGGTAGGGCTGAGCCCTTGGGAAATGCTCTCCAGAGCTGTGAGGCTGCAGGGTGAAGCTCTTGGCTATGGCCAGAGGTAAGTAGGGAGCCCTGCAGGGTCTGGGGCCAAAAAGTAATGACTGTGCAAAGGGGTGATGCCTCAGGGATGTGGGTCTTGGGAGCATGTTGTCGGGCTGGGTAGGAGGTACCTGTTCTAGGGTGTTGTAGCTGTGGTTTCCTACCAGTGGAGGACTAAAACATTATGTAGTGAGCTTGTTTCTGTAGTGTCTTTCCCTGGTTGTTTGTGGCTTCCTTGCTGGAAAGTTGATTTGGACCTCAAGTCACCCATAGCAAATCCATTCCTCTATCTGTAGTGAGCATGTGCTGCTCAAGCTGCAACTGCTCGGGGAGTGCCTGGTAACTTTTAATTTATTTATTTGGGGTCTCCTTACTTAATCCTTGCTCCTCTAGCTGCTGGATCTAGCTCCTGTTTTTTTCTAGCTGCTGTCCTTGCTGTTTCCTTTTCTGAAAGAGATGGGCATTCCTGCAAAGCCCCCTTTTTTCCCAAGCCTTGTGCTATGGGAGCAAGCACCTCCTTGTGCTGCATACTCAGGAGAAAGGCAGTGGCTTAAAAAAAAAAACAAAAAAAAACTTAAATATCCCTACTGCTGGAGCCTGCTTGGCTATTACAAGAATAAATTTTCCTGGGTAACTTTTTGCTGTGCAGTCTTGGGACTGGCTCCACTGTGGTTTCTGGCGAGATAGCATTTGGCTAATGCAGCTAAACACGAATGGAGCGAGCCTGGAGCTGTACAGGAGAAGATAAGATAAGGTAGGGTTATGATTTGCCTGTCTGATCCTAAAGCTTTGTGCATTATTTAGCATGTGCAGCAAGAGGTCAGTGACCTCCTGATAATTTTCATTAGATTAGCCAGGCAGGGTAATCACTTGCTCGGGAAAACCAACTTGACACTGTCTGTTCAATAGTTGGGATTTAACTGAAAATAAATAGTCTTGTAATTATAAGGACGCTGTCAAGGTCAAGAGGCTCAGAGATTTGCTCTCTTTTTTCCCCTTTCTGTTTACAGAGACCCTACTATTCTCTGTGTGCACATTATTTTCCCCCCGCCTCCCTTTACGTTCAAACCAAAAGCTTTTTTTTTTAAGGAAATTCAGCACTTGCACAGCAGTGGACGTGAGCAGTGTTGCAATAGTGGCGTGGTGCTTGTGCCCAGCCACAGAGGAGCAACCCTGTGCTAACGAGCCAGGGCTGGTGAGTGGGGAGCACTGGCTGCCAACAGGAGCACCCAGCCGTGGCCACCCCCTTACTGCCCTGTTCTTGCTGATCGGGAACTGATCCAGCCCCTAAAAGGACCGTGTGTTGGTCTCTGTTAATGCAGCAGAGTTGCTGTCTGGGGAGATATGGCATATGGCATCCTACTGAAATGGGATGCATGTTGGTGTGTAGGGGTGGCTTTGCCACTGGATTTACACTCTTGTCAGGGCTGGCACAGGAAGGAAGAACTGGAGGCAGAGTGCCTTGCTCCTGCTGGTGCCCCCATCAGCGGGGATGGCCTCTGCAGAGCACGGTCGCTTCAGGACGGAGGTGGGATGTGGAAGCTGGGTTTGAAACTTGTGCACTGAGGCTGTGCACCGTTGAAGTCCCTGCCCTTCCCCACCTGGAAATGGGTTGCACTTGGAGCTGGTTCTCTTCTTGCAGTGATGGCATCAAGAATAAAGCCTGGAGGGATCTCTGTAATCAAGGAAAACAAGGATTGCAGTCCTGGTGAAGCTGGTGCTCTGCTTATGTTCAGAGCTGGGTGCTCCAAGCAGATGCTCTGAAGTGCAGGGGCTTTGCTGGTACAGTGGGTTCTCAGCAGTGTTCTGCAAAGGCAGCTAGCTTTTTATTATTATTATTATTATTTTTATTTATTTATTTATTTTCTCTTAACTTAATGGTCCATCAGTGGAGATTCTCGTCAGCAGGGCTGGTGGGGATCGCATTAAGCCTCTCTCCGCCAGGAATCCATCGCTCTCGTTGGCCGTCACGGGCTTGACGGATGCCCCGGGGAAGGCGAGGGCACAGCTCGGCCCCGTGTGCCAAGTGACTGATGCTGCGGTCTGTTGACTGACGCCACGCGTCCGCGGCGAGCGCGTGAGCGCTCGCTCCCCCTCTGAGGGAGACGGGAGGAAAGGGGGCTGACTTGACAAGTTGTTTTGAAAGCAAAATGACTTCAGGGCTGATTTTTTTTTCTATTATTTTTTTTCCTTTTCTTTCCCCCTCCCTCCCTGCTTTCTTTTGTCTGACAGAAAAAGCATAACTTGTCTTTGTTTAATTGGTGCTTTGTGCCTGTCTCCTGCCAGAACTCAGCAGAGAGGGGGCTGCCTAGATCAAAACGGCTTGAAGTTTGGAAGCTGTTGTACATCTAGCTTGCCTGTTTAAAACAAAAATCAACTCTCCTGTGTGTTTTCCCTGTTCTTTGCCTCCCCTCCCAGTGTTAAGCCAATTGCAAAAGCAAAATGGTATATGCGATGCTAAACCCTCCTCACGGACGCTCTCCCTCAGTGGAGCTGGGTTGCGGTGAGGAGCAGGCGGCAGAGATGGAGCAGAGTGTGCTTGACCTGCTGCTGCTAGTGGAGACTCGATCATCTAATCGATGTGTTCTTGCGAGGCTGCAAACCCTTCCATGATCTCACAAACAAGACCTGCCAGCAGCTGGAACACAAAACAAGTGTGTTGCGGATGAAATGAGGAAACACTCATAACTCTTTGGGCAGTGTCGTTGGCAGTAGGGTTAGTGAACCCAAACGTATGGTCTGTTTGGGGATGTAAGGTTGGGTTAAAGTGGAGACTTCGGCTCCTCAGGAGGGTCCCTGTAACTGCCCTGTCTCAGTTCCCATCCCCATTGAATGTCTCTGATGATGTGGGGCCTGATAACTTCTCCTGGTGGGAGAGGGGTCTCCCGGGAGGGAGCCTTGCCTTTGTGTGGTCTTCAACCTCACAGTCTGGTAGAAAACAGCATGGGGCACCCCTTTTCCACCCACTTTGGGTCTAAAAAGAAGCTCTGTTACAGCAGAAGTTGAATTTGCAAAATTGTGTTGTTCCCAGGACTGTCTAAGCTTTTCCTGCATGTATATATATATGTTGGTTTTTTTCTTGGCTATCTTTGAACTTTGCTGTAAGGCATCCTCCCTTACTCTGATCCATCCGTCTGCATCCCCTGCTCCCATTTTTCCAGTGTGCTGCTTGAGCTGTGCCTGGTTTCTCAGACCTTGCCTGGGCCAGGCACTGGCTCTGGATCTGTCTTGCTCCTGAAGGACATATTTTTTTGCAGAAAAAAAAAATCTGCAGAAGGACAGAAATTTGCAGGATTTATTCAGCAAATCATTGTTGTGGGCTCTCCTGAGAGAGGTTGGCCTTCTTGATGTGCAAGAGGGAAAGGCAGCAGCCGTTCCTGTGGGCCACATCTCTTATTTTTAGCTTCAGGCCTGCGGTCGTAGGGCTCTGACCCAGCTGTGCAGACAGCTGTGACCACCCTGCACAGGGGAGTCTGGTGGAGAGCAGGGCACGCTGCTCCAGCCTGAGAGTTTCAGAACAGTGACCTTTCCCACTGCTTTTTTTCTCGCCCTCCTTCTATCTGCTCCTTACTTACTGTGTTCTTGTCAGTGGAAAATAACTAGTATATACCTGTTTTTAAGTTCCTGAGGAGTGTTAACTTCATTCTTGGTTGGAAATATCATACTGCATAGGGTAGAAATTGAGGGCTGCAGTAAAATCCCCTGTCGCACTGAGGCCTCTGGGGAACAGTTTTCCCTGAGACTGAAATGATTGAGGCCAGGGTTTTGTGGGCATCTCCTCCTCACTGCCAGGTGTGATGTGTGTTTGCATCTCCTAATCAGCTGGATTCAGGATTCAAGACGGTGGCGAAGGGGGAGATCCCTCTGGAAGGGGGACTGGGGAGCCCTAATTGTGCTGCTTCCCAAGGCCCTGTGTGTGTTAATGACCTGTAATGGGATGGCCAGCGTTAGCCTATTAAGCCCCAACGGGGTTCCTTGCGGACTTGAAAGTGTGAGGAATTTTGCTCAACCAGGTTCAAACATTTAATGGCTTCATGCCTCGATTTAACCCTGTGGCAGCTGAGGTGGTTGTCTGGGGAAAAGCCATCTGGCTCTCCCCAGCCTCCCACCCTGCCTTTGCTCAGCTACTTTGGCCAGAGTTTATGTTTCAAGGAGATCTTATTAGCGCAAGGGCGGCTCAAGCTCCTTCCTCTGCAGCCTTCCCGGTGGCTGCCTCGATGGAGTTGATGCGGGAAGCAGTTTTCCTGCAACTGTGCTGAGCATGGCATCGCTTTGCTGCTTTTAATGAGGGATTTTGCCCTGGCTTGTATCAGCCGCAGCCCACCTGTGCTGCCAATTATGCTGGTGGATTTGGTGTGACCTGCAGAGCTGGACCTGGGGTGTCCAAGTTTTAAGTGTTTCCACGCCATGAAGTGTGAAAAATCTCACCGGTGTTGAAACAGAGGCATGAGGGAATGGTTTTCTGCGTTACAAAAGACCTTTGGACATACCAGTATCAGGTGCTGTTGATCTCAGGAGAGTTTGCAGAGAATCAAGGGCTTTTTAATTGCTGGTGTGCTGCCAGCACACGAGGAAAGAAACTCTCCTTAATCACAAGCTGTGTGCCATAAACTCCTTGTTGTTGTTGCTCTTATTAGTTGAATGTGTACCGTAACACTTCCCTGCCTGGATAGCATGGGAAGGGGCTGCACGCAGGCTTGAAGTGGATGTGTGTGTGTGCAAACATGGCAAAAGGCTCCGCAGGAGCGGGAGGTCTGCTGCATAGACCTGCTGCATCTGCCATGTGTTTCCCATCTCTGGAGAAGCTGGTGTTCAGCCTGTGCTTGGCTTGCCCAGAGTGACCCAGGCACGGTCCAGATTTGTTTTCTGCCATGTAACTGTGATATCCTCCTGGCTGATGGCTAGCGCTCGCATTCGTTCCTGCCTTCTTATAATAGCTGTTATTGTCATGGCTTTCCATCCTTGCTGGTTATGTCAGAAGGAATATATCTGCTTGACTGGTGTTGGCCCGTGTTCTGTGGGCCTTAGGCAAGAGACTGGCACGGGGTGTGGAAATCTGGGTAGCGAGCTGCCTGCAATGCTATCGCCTGCCCGGCGAGCCCTGTTCAGAGCTCAGTCCTGGGCTGACCTTTCTGCACTGATGAGTAGCCCTGTGCGCAAGGATGCAGATGCACTTAAGAGTTTGCGCTGTTTGGAGAGGTTCTGTTTGGGCCTGGGGTCTGGGAGGAGGAAGAACATTTTGGGTTCTTTCCCAGGCTGGCAGGTTAGGTAGTGCAGCAAAATTGCTGGTAGCAGATGATGCTTTGGGGTAGAGCAGGAGATGTCCAGGCCAAGAGCTGCCTAGAGAGCCCTTCCCCTGTTGCTTTGTATAAGGGGACTTATAGCATCAAAAAAACCCTTTTTTATTCTCCAGGAGTGTACAGGGGGAGTACAGGTTATTCCATCACTAGAAAGCAGTGCTCAAAACACTGCCCCTTATACTTGTTGACTTGATGGGCAAAACCTGCCCTTGCTCTTGCCCTGTGTCTGGGTCAGCTGTCTCGGTGATGTGTCATTAGCAAGTGCTGTGCTTGGTTATTAATACCTTTGTAATTATGCAAAGAGCAGAATGCTCCAGATTTTCAAGGGGCGGCAACTGGAGGCTGAGCCAAGAATGGCCGGGGAGGTATTTGGAGGCTCTGTCCTCAGAGCAGCAGAGGGGAAACCTGATGTGTTCTGAAGAAATGTGAAGATGCTGTTGATGAAATGAGACTGAGCTTCAATTTCAAAGGCTTAGACCCTCTGGACATCCTGGCATAGGCTGGCCTGGCTCTGTTCTGTTTGTTCTTGGCGCAGATATTTTTGTAGATGGAAATGCTGGCCTGGGTGACCTTCTCTGGGTCTGGCTTTGGAGGAAATGTACTGAGCTGAAATGAGTGTTTCCAAAGCTGAGCTTTTAGTCTCTGGTCTGTTGCTATCCGTGCTGAGATGCTGGGGTTGGCAGCCAGTCCTTCCCAAGCCCTGGACTTGCTCCCAGGCCCACCAGAGCAGTTGTGATACCAGCCCACTGGTGACGCTGAAGGTCAAACTGCTTGCAGCAGGGTGACAAAGCAGCTCTTGATCTGAAAGGGGGATTGTTCTTTCTCGTGCCTTGCCCCAGGAGGGGTTCCATGGGCTGGGATGCGTGCTGGCTGAAAGGAATGCTTAAAATGTCCTTTCCCCCCCCTCCTTCTTTTCTCCCCCTCTCCTGTCAAAAGCCTTTGGAAATGTGAATCAAAATATCGACCACAGTGCCTCTTTACAGCTTGTTTTGGGTCAGCTTATTTCCTGAGAATGGTCTTATCCAATACAGCCAAATATCTCGGGGTCCAGCCTTGGAGGGAGGTCAGCAGTGGGCCTAAAGCCTGGGAATGGGGTGAGCATGTACTCGTCTCTTGCAACCTGTGTTGCAGTGTTCAGCCAGAGATGGGATTTTTGTTTTTCTGTCTCCCATGGATTTGTCTGGTCGCACAGGTTCATGAAGTAAGTTCTACTACTGGCAGCATCTTCCCACAGCTCTGCAGCTGCTGAAGAGCTGGTGCCTTCTGGGATGGGGTGCTGCTAACTGGTTGTACTTGGCCACTGCTTGCTCATTTGGATGTTGTGAAGTACTGAGAGTTTTTGCCTGCCTCCAGCTCCACTGCTGCAAGGTGTCCTCTCGGGGGTCCTGCATGATGCTGAGCACCCTGACCTTGGTGCTGTGGTCTCTCCTCCGCCTTGCTGTGTCCTCCTCAGGCCTCTTCGGGGAGGTGTTTGTTTCTGCATGCTGCAGATGTCACTCGTGTCTCCAGGGGTGAAATATGACGGCTGAAGGCCTGGCTCATTCCAGCAGGAGGATGCAGTTGCCTCCTGCAG
The DNA here is from genome assembly GCA_034781795.1 of Crypturellus tataupa. Taxonomy (NCBI): domain Eukaryota; kingdom Metazoa; phylum Chordata; class Aves; order Tinamiformes; family Tinamidae; genus Crypturellus; species Crypturellus tataupa. The sequence continues at coordinate 1,006,244 of JAWLRI010000009.1, read as the reverse complement.
CTGGTGCAGGCTGCTCGTGGGGTTGCACGTGCAGGACTTGCACTACAAGGCACATCTTGGCAGCGTCTAGCTGCGACCCAACTTCTTCTCTCGGAGCTCTGCTCAGTGCCGTTCTGAGAATAAAGTGAGGGCTGTGATACTGGGCAAACAAAATGTCAACATCTGTGCCTGAAAAATACCTGATAAATTTCTCTGCGCAGCTATAATTAAAGAAAGAAAAAACTGTAGGCATCAGTTGGGGTGAACCCATGACAATGCCTTTTTGATCAGAAGAAAGAGATTGCAGGGTGACTTTTTGCATTGCAAGGAACTGTGCTGGAGTTGAAAGCAGGTTGTGTTCACTAGATGGATCATCCCCTTTCAGTGCATTGGTGGTGTTGTGCTAATTACTCTTGTCATGTGTTAACGTGACACTTACACCAGGGGGACCTGCCATACCCTTAACTTCTTGCAAGCTGTCCTAGTGGTGACTATCATTCCTGTCACATAAGCTGTAAATTGAAGGCTGTGCATGGGTCCTCGGGAGGCAATGAGTCTATTTATGCATGTCAAAGGGCTTACTAGTCAAAGCAGTGTGGCCAAGGTTGCATTTGTAGTCTGATTTGCAAACTTCCTGCTCTGCTATTGCTGCAAATGTGACTCTTCCTTGTCCTTGCTGTGAAGGACCCTTGGCCTAGGCAGTGATGGGCACGGATGTATGCAAAGACTCGGGGACAGCATTTTGGCCACTCTGCCCTCTGAGGCAAGACTCCAGCTACTCCAGGCATGTGAGACTGAGCTGCAGGCATGGAGAGAGCACAGGGAAAGTTGCTCCTCCTGTTCTCGGTGTAGATTGTGGTAGGTTTTCTTGGTGCTTCTAGGTTAGGTTAATGTCCATGTGGGTCCAGCCTGCAGCTGCCCTGGGCTATAGCTGGGTAACACAGCAAGGTACTGGGTTAACTGAAAGCTAGGTGTTTGTAACTCCTCTCCAGCAAAAAGCAAGTACCTGCTGACTGGTGCTCCCTGGAGCAAGGAGGGATCTGAGGATCCCAGCTGCAGCTATTTTAAAGCGTATTCCCCGCATTTCACTAAGTCTCACACATTGTTATTGCAGCAGGCTGATGCATTTGGGGGCTTTTTCTCATCTGTAACACAATCTGTCTTATCATGATGCAGGGCAACTTGCACTCCCTGCACCCCTCAACTGAGTTGTGGATGGTCACTTATAAATCACAGATCAGTGTTTCACTTTGATGAAAGTGGGCTGTGTGACCTGCAACCTCTGCCCAAGTAGAGCTGCTAGACACGTGAGCTGGAAGAAGGAAAAATATATTCTCTCCCTTATTCTCTGCACCCTCCCTTTAAAATGCTCCGATCCATTTAGGAAATGTGTGAGGGTGTTTCTCTGCCAGGCTGGCAAGCCTGGGAGGAAGAGGGTTTGCTGTCACTCCATGACAGACACACATGCTCAGCCTGTGCCCACTCTGTGTGCCTTCCCGCTGGTGGGAACCGTCAGGGGAGGACTCTGTGTCTGGGACATTGATGGCTGTTGGACAGCCCCACTGCACTGAATTACCCGAATCTCCTGGGCCAAGCATTCTCCCCCTGATGTCAAGGGTCTGCCAAAAGACACTTTTTTTCATTCCCTTTTTTCCTTTCTCCTGCCATGAGGCTTTCAAATGCAAAGCTGCATAATTGCTCCAGCTCCTGGGGCGCCTGATGCTGCACAAGATCCACCTGGCAGTCCCACTGCACTGGCACTGGGGTATGTAGGAAAACAACAAACCTAGATGAATGGCAGGGAAGTGGCATTAGGCTGCAAAGCAGCTGCTTGAGGCTCTCTTCTCCTTCCCATCTTAAATACTTCCATAACATGCAACCAGTCTATAATCCTGGTGGGTTCCCTTGTGAGAGCGGAGTGTTATGACTGATACAGGGAATAGTGGAACAGCAGAATATTGGAGATGGGGAATGGGCTGGAGGTTGGGGCTCAAATCCAACTGAGGTTGGTGTCAACCCAAGGCAATCTCGGCCCCTTTGCAGGAAGGTTCTGTCTTGTGTATGTCTAACTCGGCCAGTCACTGCACAATCAGGCACGAGTCCTTCACAGGGATGCTTAGAAAGGGGGCTTAACAGTTAGGGGTCTGGCCCCAAATATTCAGTGTCCCATGTCCTCCCGGCTGGGCTGAGGACAGTGAGGCCGAAGCTTTCCTTGTGGCAAAGCAGGAAACAGGAGCTGCCTTTAAGTGCTGCAGAAGGAAGGAAATATCCCCTCTTGTCCTGTCCTAAAGCCTCTCCTAATCAGAAGGATTAGGCTGGTTATCAGCGTGACAGTGCTGTGACCATCCAGATGGTCACTTCAACTTTTTTCCCTCAAGTGATGGAAAGCACCAGGAAAAAAGTTTATTCCCATGAAATGTGTTTGGCAGGAGGAGGAAATACTGAAATTATCTTACTCTCCAAAGCTGGTGGTCTTGCTCAGTGGATCTGAGTTGGCTTTAGAAGAGCTGGACCCCAGGTGGGGCAAGTGTCTGTTTTGGTGCTGTAGCACATGAAGACACCCTGATGTCACTGCCCCAGTGTATGTGTCCCCACTGCCGCAGGAGCGCTGAATATAAGACTTCTTGCTCTCCTGGCCTTGGGGTGGCTACATTAAGGACCCAAGCCTTTGGAGCAGCATTCCTTGACACTTAAGGGTCCCCTTGCTTGTCTTGCCAAACATGCTGGGACTGTTTTGTGGAGTGTTACAGCACCTCTTTTATTTTTATTTTTATTTTCCTCCCCTTACAACGTATACACTTGCTCTTTAATCTGCTTGTGTGCAAATGCTGCAGCCTGTGCGTGTGAGGTGCTTTGCCTCTGCAGCTGTGTTTGAGAGCTGCTTTCTGATGCCTTGAATGCCACAGGTTGAGAAATGCTGGTCTAGGGAATTCTATCCTGCTGCATGGGGCTGGGATGGGACAGAGCAGCACCTGGAAAAACATCTCCAAACATGGTTGTACTTCTATCTGCCTGTGCTAGTCAGTAATGCCTGGCTGAGCTCATCTTGCCTGGGAGAGGTTTATCCCTGATTCTCAAGCTTTGAGCCCTTCTTACAGCTGCCTACCTCCCCAGGAAGCAGATATTTCTACTTTCTCCAGAGTGGTTACCAGCTAGGAACAAAAATCTTTGGGATGGTATACTCTCATGCTAGTGCCTGGAAATACATGAGGGACTTTTGGGGGACAATGATGACTAGGTTGTGTTGGAGGTCACTTAAAAGCCAAACTGCCTCTTATGGATACCCTTGGCTCAGTCATGCACTGCTTGAAGCTGGAGCCTTTCTTTCAGGGTAGGGTCCTTTCATGGGTTGCATCTTCCAGACATACCTGCAACCACCAAGCTCCTGTGATTCTAAACATGAGATGAATCTTTGCTCTGCTCCTTTGCAATGGGTCAGTGAGGGGACAGTTGTGAAAAGGAGGGGAGATTTCTGTCCCCCTCTCAGCCCTTCATTCCTGAAGCATCCTGAGTTAAGCATGAGATATCTCTAACACTGTGGGTATTCAAATGTCAAGGGGCTTCTATGCAGTGGCACAAAGAGCCGGTGGTTGCCCTCAGCTGCTCCCAGAAACCAGGCTGTTCCAGGCTCCTCAGTTGTCCTCGGAGCTGTGCATCTGCCTGGAGGACTGGAAATCTGGTGGCCTGTCAGGATGCAGGAACTTCTCTTGGCACCCGCTCCCATGGCTGCAAGCCATCTGCTGTCTGCCATCTACCTCTGCTTGGAGGGGACAGGCCTTGGGGGTTTGAGCCGTGCCGGCTGCTGGCAATAGCTCACTTTAATTTCTGTAATGGATCTGGTTCGTGCGGGGATGGTCAAGAGATGGATAAATCACAAGGTTTTGAAAAGCAGGGGTTGGGGTGCCAAGTGAAGGAAGAGCTCATCTAGTCCCTGTCCAGTTTCTTCCTCTGTCTCTTGCCTTTGCCAAGACAGGCCCATTTCCTGTGATGCTGGATGCTCTCCAGATCTTAGTTTACCAGGGAGGGGTACAATAAATCACACTTGGAAGATGCTGAACCAGAGAGTTTCCAGCCACTAATGGGATGAACTGAACGTGGGAGGGAGCTTAGACACAAATAAGTGGGAAATTACTCTTCTTCACCTAGAATTAAGCAGTGGCCCTGCTCAGCTGAGTGAAGAGAGCAGGAGACAGTGAGATGCCACAATGTGTTGCTGCACTGTTTCTTTTCCATTGCTCTTTCTGCATCTGTCCCAAATGCTGCTCAGCATCTGAAATGAAGCTCAGCATGCCCCTGCTCTGCTCTTGACGCAGAGGTGGGTGGCACTTGGCTTAGGCTGGTGGTATCTCCAGATCTGTGGAGTAGGAACTGTTCCCTTTCTGTTCCCCAGAGCACAATGAAACACCAGGGTCCTCTGCTCTGGAAGTGCATTTGGCAGAAGTTAAAAGTAGGTTGTGAGGAAGAGCCCTGGGGCTACAGGACTGTCTGCTGGTTGGACTGTCTCCTGTGCTCTCTCTAGGACATTGCTATCCCTGGTGTGCATCCCACGCTTGGGACGAAAAACAGCATCACTGTCCCCAGAGTCCAATGTACTGATACCCATGTGCCTGGGTCTGCCCTGGGTCTGCTGCTGCTACCTTGGTTGGCATGTGCACCATGAAAAGAAAACGATCTTTGATTTCTGAGCACCTCAGGTCTGTAAAACATCTAGCACAGCGGGGCCTGCCGGAAACATGCTGCCAATGCAAAATAGTTTTCTTTAAAATCTTTTTCTTTAGCTGACTTCTGTGGGTTTGTTAACGCCACTTACTCTACGTGGATTTCAGCAGTGCTGAGCATAAAGCCTGCTGCCAATCAACTAACAAACTGTGGTCCCTGAGCACCATCCTGGAGATCCTGTAGGCAAGGGGGAAGCTTTGAGGTGACAGTGGGGGACACCTACCTACTCAGGCACTTTCTGGGAGGTTCCTGCCAACCATGACGGCAGGGCAGAAGTACCCAGAGCTTATTAGCAGAGAAGAGCTCACTTGTCTGTGTGCAATGGCCAAACATGACCTCAAAGCTTACAAACAGCACTGAGGGAAGAAAAGCTTCTTGCCCTTTTCCTTGGAAAGGTTGGAGCTGAGCTCTGCCTGTCATGCTCCAGCACTGCCAAGGTGAATCCAGTCTCCTGCATTAGCTTCAGGAGGTGATGGAGGCTCTACACGTGACCCAGAGCTTTTGGTGTGCTTAGACCAGTACAAGAGTGAGCTGTGAAGTGGCTCAGTCCGGTTCGTGGTGTTCTCGGCAGCTCTTCTGCCCCTCGTCTCCGTGATGCGGTCTTTCCTGTTTGTTCTGGTCCCTACCAGCTCCAAACAAGCCTCACAGCTCCTAATGAGCATGGATAATACAGATCAGAAGTGCTCTGGGAAATGATGTTTTCCTTCAATTATCTGTGCTTGTTACTTGTGGCTAGGGGAGGAAGTGCCCCTGAAGGTGAAGGGTGGGTAGAGTTCATGCAAAAACAAAACAAATCCTTCTCAGCTGATGCCTCAGGTCTGCTTGCTTTCCCCATACATGCACATTTTGGGCATAATGCCCAAAAGCTGTGCTTGTGCAGCGATGCTTGAGCTGAGTTGCTCCGGCCTAAACATCCATTCTGTGGAAATGGCTGCGGACTAGTACGGATGAGGAGGGGGAGCTGTAGCGTGATGAACTGCTCTGCTGCTGCAACCAGTTGCCTTCCTCGCTCTGGACCCGCTTTCCCCCACCTGCTGTGTCTGCTTAGACTGTAAATCTTTCAAGACGGCCTCTCTCCCCTGTGCATTCAGCATTTGGAGCCAAGGGGCATGCTGTGGAGTTGAGAGTGCAAATGGATCACGGTGCGAATGAGGAGGCTGCTGCATTGCAGCTGGGCAGAGGTTTGGGAACCAAAGGACTCTTGGACCTATGTTGATGCCAGCCTCAGCATTTGGCAGGAAAAGAGGGATAGGAGGCTGAGATGGAGCAGTGAATGCTCTCTGAAGCTTGTCAGTCTCAGGACCAGAAAGGGGCCTTTATCTAGAGTGCTTTGGAAGAAATACCTGAAGCAGGGATATAGTTGGCAGCTTTGCATTCTTCAGAATATTTATCAGAGTTGCCTTTTTCTTTTAGGCCCATGTTCTAATATGTGGAAAAACTGAAGTAGAAAATGGTCTAGCAAATGACAGAGGCTCAGGGAGGTGTGAAATGGCTCCGGAGCATTGCATTACGGAAAGAACCAAAACACAAATTCAGGATGCAAAACGCAGTGGTTAAAGATTATAAAATGGACAATGAGCAAAAGCAAACTCGTGCATATGTGTGTGGGGGCAGGATTGAGAAGAGTCGTGAGGTTGCTAACTTGCAATAGCTACAAGAATGATGCGGGAGAGGGGTGAGGAGGGTGTGCGGTGTCTGGAGGGAGCTGGATGAGTCTGCAAGCCCGAGCAGGGAGCTGCGAGCAGTCTGCCCTGGAAGCAGCGACAAAGGTTTCCTTTACAGCGCTGCAAGGGAGAAAATGGGCCTATTAACTAGAATGGGTTTCTCACCAATTTCTTCCTTCTCAATCGACTGAGATGCTGAACGTCTTTTTATACCTGTCTTTAGCAAGGTTAACAAAGCCAAAAGGGAGGCAGGGGGGAAGATCTTAACAAAAGATGACTATACAAAATTAGCTATTGAAGAAGGCTGGAAGGCACTCTGCAAGCATCCCAACTGCGAGGCTTACATCAGTAAACACTCCTAAGGGCATTAAGGGAATTAGTGATTGAACTTTAATTTAGTCATCATCGAAGCTTCTACTTCACTGTTTTTTTTTTCTTAAATAAGGGGGAGTGGAACTGGAGAAATACTAAGGAGCCTGGTGCTGGGAGTATCCACTCTTGGAGGGATAACACACGCTGCAAGGACTGACTACCCAATGCATCGTGCAGGCCCTGGGGGAGCAGTGTGATGTCCCCAAGCTCCTGCTGTGTGTCCCTTGACTCTGAGCTCTGGGCTGCAGCCCCGCTCTGTGACTGCTGCCTGTTCTCACTGTTGCTCATCTCTGCCGTGTATTGCTCATCTCAAGGAGGCGTCCTGGGCAGCCTTGTTGAAAGGGTGAAGTGACCAGTGTAATTTGAGAGAGTAAAGTGCAGGTGGATTTTACAGTAGTGTCTACAGTTCCTAGGTGAAGATGACTGAAATGCACAAGCAGGAATGAAAGGATGGTGCAGTAACATCCCAGGTGGGCTTGGTTGAAGATGCCCATTGCGTTGCCATGCTCCATGGCTTCTGCTCCATCTCCTGGACAGCCTGAAGAAGGGCTGCAGGACCTCTGCATGTCTCATCTGTTCTGCCCCAATTCTGACCCAGGTTTGGGGTTTGCTGCCTGCAGGAGGAGGGGAACAAGCAGGCTCTCCTGGGGCTGGGACGGACTGGGCAGCCTGGGCACCGGCCAAGCTGTTATTGCAGGTGAGAGATGGCAATATAGGAGTTAATTCTAGTGCAGGCAGTGGGAAGAATGAAAGGCATTTAGAAAAGAAGGGCCTTTATCAGGAAACTGTGTGAGTACAGACCTGCGGTCCCTTCTGCCTCATCAGCTGTAGAAGGGAGTCCCCGGTGCCATCAGAAACTTCTTCCCTCTGCTGGCACTTTCTCATGTGATTAAGTCCTCTTCTGATCATCTCTTGGCTTAGTTAAGCCAACGGAGTGCTTGTTTCTGTCTGCACAGCAGGCTTTCCGGATCACAACTTGTTCTCCTAATTCTTTTTGGAAACTGTGCTAGTTTGACAGCCTCTTTTGCAAGTGTGAATACCAGCGCCGAAGGTGGCAGCCAGGAATGGGCTTGCTAGGCTGCAGCATGAGCAAATAGTGTGTCCATGCTGTTCAAGATGTTTTCTGAAGTATGCAGGTATTCCCCCCACCCCACTTAATTACAATGCTGCCCTTGGGTGTCCTCCTTTACCTATAGGAGCCATGGAGGATACTGGGAGCTCTGTTCTAGGATATATGGTGCTCATTTAGGCTGGTAAGTGGGTTGCAGCGTTTGGCTCCATTAGCATGCACATAGCTCAGCAGTGATGGTGATTAAACCGGGAGAGGAGCCTTGGTGAAGGAGACCCCTGGGACACGGCGAGGTGGGGAGAGCAGCCAAGTGCCCTTGTGACTCTGGGCTCGCAGCTGATGCAGCGGAGCGAGGTTTTGTTTATGGCATGGCCTTGGATCTGAGGGTTGGGATGAAATAGTGATGATTGCTCAGGAGGATCTGTTTTCTGCTGAGTAAGGAGGTGGAAATTCAGGCAACAGAATTAGCGGTCTCAGCTGGAAGAAGCTGCCCTCCCTGGGAGAGATTAAGGCATGTGGTGTCTTGGGGCCCACGTGCTCTCACTGTGCCTTGGCACTCGGAGCTCTGCGCTGTCCTCACTGCTCCCAGATCCTTTCTGGTGACCAGCTGGGGCTCAGGGTCTACTGCAAATGTGCGCTCAGGTCTCGCTGCTGATCCTTTACCGTAGGTGGGAATTTGGCCCCAAACCCTTTTTCCCCAGTGCTTTGTGGCTCATCTGGATCCCCATCTGATTTGCAGGCTGTTATCGGTGCTGGGGGACAGGCAGGGTTTTGCAATCCCATTCCTTTGCCACCTTTTTGTGCCAAATGAGCTTTTACAATATGCGCTGTACCTGTGAGCATCATGTGTGACTCCTCACAGATAGCTCTGGTTGCATCAGATGACTTGAGTTTCTGGGTGCTAATGCCTGTGTGCTGGGTCCAACTGCAAAGCCAAGTTGTCTCATCCCCTGAGAGGCGATGGGATGGGTACAGCTGAACATGGCCCAAAGAAAACACTCTGCAGGTCCTAAGTTGCTTGGCTTCCAGATATCTGGGGATCCACAGGATGCTGTTGATCCTGGCAGCTGTCTCTTTGCCTGTGTGTATATTTTTTTTTCTTTCCTTTTTTTTTTCTTCTCCCCGCCTCATCCTTTTCCCTGGCTGCCTAATCACAGCCTCAGTGGGAGGCTGTTGCAGGCCAGGGCCCTGCAGGCAGACAGGAGCTCTGTTTCCCTTGCTGGTCCTGTAAACCCACCCGAATTTTGCAAAAACAAAGAAAACTTGTTGTGTGTCTTTTTGAAATATGTTATATCTGGTCGGTGTAGCAAGCTCCTTTCTTAGGACTTCTTCTATTATTCAATAGACTTGAATTAAAAACTTTCAGCAAAGCCAAAGATCACTTGCTGGCTCTGTCAAGGATGAGAGCTCTCTGGAAGCCTGTATCAACAGGAGGTAGAGAACTGCTTGGCAGAGTCTAAATAAAAAGCCCCAAGGTGGGTCAGAATTTGCAGCATGTGATGAAATAGAAAAGCTGAAGGTGTATAATATGGTGAAAAAATTGTATTTTAATATTACTTTTTAATTAATGCATCTGTGCTAATGTGTAAGGAGTAACCAGAGCCTTAAAGACCCAGTTTAATTCACAAAAGATACGAAACTTGAAGGAGCTGCCAAAAGCTAACAAGGATAAAAAAAATGGAACGTAAGGAAACTATAAACCGAAAGGATGAGAAATGAGAACTGCAGACTTCTGCAAAGGGGAATTCAGCCTGAAAGCTTAAGGACTTTGGTGGATGTTTCCTGTGCTGAAAGCTTCGGGCTTTGAGTGTTTTGCAAATGGAATATTGGGGCCAGATTTTTCCTTGTTCTTGCTTTTCCGCAGAGCTCGGCGCACCCCATGCCGAGCTCCCCTCGACCATCTGACTCGGAGCGTGCGGTTATCCCACCTGCGACGGGACGAGTTCTGCTCAGCACGTGGCTCTGGGGACGTCCTCTGTGCGCCGGGGCTTCCTGGTGCTACCGCTGCACAAATTAATAGCACAAATCCGTGCATATTAGCAAGCAGCAGCTTGGCCAGGTTCCCCAACTACCTCCTTGAGTAAGTTAGACCATTGACTTGCTTACAAGCCTACTGGGCTTGTCCTAAATGCTCCTAAGCAATGTGCGTGTTTTGTAGATTATTATTAATGTTTTGGATGTGAGTTGTCAGAAAAGCAGCGAGAAGTGTCGGGAGGACACACGTCTGAGGTTCTCTGTTTATGCTGTCCACCGTGGATTCAACCAGGGATTTGAGCTTGGGGTGGAAGCAGCCTGCTGCATCCCAAGTAGAGCAACTGTGCATGGAGCAGCCAGGATCTCCCCTGCGACTGCTGAGCTTGCTGTACCTCTCCAAGACTGCTGGGAGGAGGGTTAATAACTGGGGAACTCAAAAGCACAGTTTGATCTCCAGCTTTTCAATGTTGCTGTTGTCAAAGGCAGATGTGGAGCCTCTCTTCCCCACTCTGACCTCTCTTCCCCTCCTGTGCTTGCAAAGAGCCCAGCATCCTTGGCTAATAAACTACCAGCCCAGACTTCTCGGCAGCACACGGCAAGGTAAATAAATATTCTCCTTCAGGAGCCTCCTTTCCTACTTAAATTGACCCCCTTGGTTCTTTCATGCATTTCAAGAAGTCGGAGTGTTTCACAATTGAAAACAAGCAACGTTTAGCTCCTGCTGTGAAGGGAAATAGGCAGGCACCAGAAAGACTGTCATTTTAGTCCTGCTTTTACAAAAGAGGGTGTTACAGTAAACTTGCTTATTTCACTGGAGGAGAATTCAGCAGGCTTGACGGAAACTGGATGAGACAGGCAGGGTAAATGGATTTTGCTGGCCGAATGGGGAGCAAAGCAACACACGTGTGCAGTGACTGGTCAAGAATCGACTGCGTCTCACAGGAACCAGGAATGAATTAGGGACAGGGAATTAGCGAGCGCTGGGATGTCTGTCTAGCTGTGTGCAGGGTCCTGCTCACCCATCCTGCTCACAAGGCCAGGGTGCTGGGTTGTTGGGCTTGGTTGAAGCTCCTGATGATGTTGGGTTGGGTTTGAAGCAAGCCAAGGGGCACCTCTGTGTGCGATGTCCTGGTGAGCAGCATCTTGTGCCTTTCCAGGGTTATGGGCAGACAGACTGCGCAGGCAGAACGTAGGAGGATCAGTGACATCTAGTAGATGATCACCACAGGAGAGGTTGCGTCTGACCTTGGTTGTGGAGTTTTCCTAGTATGTAGTGGGCTCTGCGTCCCCAGGGAGCACATGCTGGGCATCCTGGCATTTTTTGGCAGTGGAGCAGCACAACTGTGGAGTATTGGCATCTGTAGACTGATAATCTAGAAATGACTTTTGCAGTTTGCATTTTCTGTGTGTTTGGAGTCAAACACCTGGAGTCCATCTGGATGCCAGATACTGTGTGAGGTGCAAACTGCAGGTGAGCTGGCCCTGGACAGAGTCACAGTTACCTGAACCTTCCTCATTGTCAAAAGCAGCTGGAGCTGCAAGCCTTTTCTTTCTGGGGTCAGATGTTGCTTTCCTGTGGATGTGGGTAAGTGATGCCAAGGCCGGCTTGGCATCATGTTTGATGTTCAGGTTAAATGAAAGTCCCACCCTGAAGTGTGGGAATTACATCTCAAGCTGGTTTCGGTGGCAAGGGTAAACCCCATGTATTTCCTCTTTTGTCAAAACTGAAATCCTTCAGTTTGCAAGGAATACCAGCAGCACCAACCAGTCTCTATAATTGCATGGATGCTGGAGTGAATCCCTCCCCTTTCCAGCTGTTGTTATGCAGCTCTGCGTGGTGCTGACCCTACCTTCCTGGACTCTCCTGTCATGCTGGCACTACAGGCACCTGGGCAGGTTCTTGACCTGGTGGCAGCTGCCCAGCCCCAGAGCGGTCCCACTGCACCTACTCAGCCACATAAGGGCTGTTTTTTGCAGCATCTTGTGAGCCTTGCCCCCTGCCAATGCAGCAGGATGCTGTGTGGGTGGTCAGTGCCCCAGGCATGGGGTGTCCGGCTTTTGATCCTCCCCGCGTGCGTCTGCCTCCTGCCTGGACCCCGCTCCTGTATGAGCTGTGGTTCTGCAGCTCCTTTTCTGGCCTGGGAGGACTGTGTGCCCCACGTGGCTTTTTGAATTGGACTCCACATGCTTTGGGCACCCTTCAGTGGCTGAAGAAATATCCTATTTCCTATGCCAATTCATTCCCTTTGCTTTCCCCGTCTCCTCTGATGTGTTGGAGCCCTGCTGTCCTGCACCTCCTGATTTAGCTGCTCTCTAGACAGCCCTCCATCTCCAAAGCCCTCCAGGCATCGTTGTAGGGAAACATGGTGGGAGATGGAGCAGGGAGGAGAGGTAGCAAGCAGATAGTGGTGTCACCAACGATGTGTCACCTTGGCCTGTGGTGGCCCAGCTCGATGCCTCCCGTCTCGGGCTGGTGCCAGGCACTGGTGCAGGATGTCCCTGGCCATGTCCCATGATGGGTGCAGCTCTTCCTGGGTGAACGGAGGACTCATGGGTGCTGAGGGGCCCTTTTGCAGGAGCCTGGTGACATTCCTCGATGCTCAAGGACAAGAAAAGAGCCAAAGCAGTCCGAGCGTGGCACAGGGAAGAGGGGACAGGGGCCAGGCCTTGCAAAGGGGGACGTTGGTGGCTGCGAGGGAGCGGGCCCAGCATTGTTCCTGCAGCATCACATCGGTTTCGCATTCCTCATGCAGGAGTGATCAGCGCTTTCAGCGCCAGACAAAAGAGCGGGGCGCGAACAAAGGCTCTGGGGGGGCTCTACCTACGGCAGAATAGAGGCAGGGGATGAATTGCTCTCTTGGCAAGCCATGGAGATGGGCTGGCGGTTGCTGGGCTTTAAAGCACCAGCTTAAAACTCCTTTCTTTAAATGAAAGGTGGGGGGGGGTGTAGAAAAGTAGAGGAAAGGGCTTCCTGGGTGCAGAAGAGGGAATAAATAAAATAGCACAGCAAGTATCTGCTTTCATTCTTGTGCCTGGCTTCCCCAGGCTTAACTTATCACAGGCTGAGGCTCAAGCTGTCGCAGCGGGGCCATGTGTCGTCCTGGACTCATCAGCTGGCAAATGGGGGCCAGACCCAGGCTGTAAGGTGAGGGTGGGAGTCCCTGGCTGCACTTAAGGCGAGCATAAAATTGAACCGGTGCCCTGACTGCTTTGCAAACCAGCGAGAGGGTGTCTGTGTCTATCCCGGTGCTGGGACTGAGTGGTGATGGAGGGAGCTGTGGGCTGTTTAACTTTCCCAAATAATCTGAGGGAAAGGTCAGGGAGGAGGAAGAGGAGAAGATGAGATGCTTGGTCTGTTCTGCTTGTCTGCTGCCACAAGGGAAGCTTCCCCTCGCTGGGGCAGGATTTGGCGTGAGCTGCAGAGCAGCGATGGATGTGAGCCAGATGTGTGTGCACGTCTGTATCTCCCTGCTGCGGCCTCGGGCTGAGCCCTGTGTCATTCAGTGCTGCCTTGCTCACTGAGTTTTCCTGTTCCTGCCAGGCTCTGCTATCTGTTGCTGAGCACCCACTCTCTAGCGAGCCTGAAATACCTCCTCTGCCCCCTAATTTCTCTTAGGTATGCCTATCTGCTAAAAGATAGCATATTCTGTGTTATACTTTTTTTTTTTTTTTTTTTTTCCCCTTTATACATAGTTCCATTTCTTGCTAATATTAAGAAGGGAGTTGCATGCCCCAAGGATGCTCTGAACCCTTCCATCCTTCCTAAGGGACTTTGTGTGTAAGCAGCACCCGGAGCATCCACCCCTCCTCGCAGCCACCTCTTGCCCTTCATCCCCGGTGCTCCGTGTGCGGCTCCGGTGCCCCCGCTCTGTCCGGCGGCCCCTTCCCTCCCTCCCTCCCCTGCTGCCAGCCGGGGCCTCTTCCCATGAAAGGCTGTCAATCAGGCTGAATTGTCCGTCGGTTTTGTGATGTGCAAAGACTCCCACCACGGAGTCAAGGGCCAGGCTGAGACCTTTAAACTCGATCCCACTTGTGTCTTAAATCAAATGTGAACCCAGGGTCTGCGAGGGAGGGGGGTGGCTGTGTGTGTGCAGGGACTTGCAACCCTCATCTTGCCCCTGTGGAGCTCGGCCTGGTCCCCCTTCCCACCTGCCCTGCATGATGCACGTGTAGGTGCTGCATTTAGAGCTTGTTTTTTTCTCCTTTTGCTGCCCCTCTGGGTGTTGGTGGGGAGTAAGTGGGGCTGGAGCAGAAGACAGATCTGCAGGACACTGCAGCGGGCGCTGAAGTTTGTCCCAAACGGCGCTTGCCACTTTGACCTGCTTGGACCCCTGTCCCCGCAGAGGTGAGTGCCGGTCCCTATCGCGGCAGGACTCTGTGGGGCGGACTCTCTCATCCTGAATTCCCCGTCCCAGCTCGGGTCTCTCTCTGACCCTGAGCAGTGCTTACGGGAGAAGCCTGGGACTGACTAAACGCGTGCAGAAGCTCCTAAAAGCAGTGGCTGTGCTTGTTTTTGTGTCCCGGGCAAAGCCAGGGATGCAGCCAGCGCTAAGTGAGCCCAGAGCTGTCCCAGGGAGTGACTGCACCGTGTGTGCTACCTGCACCGAGATGTAGGGCGCTACCTGGGGACATGGGCAGCAGCCGCCTCGCAGCGAGTGAAGGCAGAGCTGCTGGCGCTTGGATCACCAGCCCTCCTGCTTTCTAGCAGAGTGCCAATGTTTGACAAAACCATTAAGTTAAATTAAGCCCTACGCATTTCAAATGGATTTGGAGACTTGTGGCTGACTCGCTATTAGCAGAGCTGTCTCTTCTCCCTTTCGTCTCCCTCCGTTCCACCCCCCCAGCTTAATTCCCTCTGATGTGTAGCTGCTTTTACTGCTGACATTTGAAAGCGGCGTGCTGGGGCTCACGGAGATGCCCGGCATTTGGGACGGTGCTGCCGGAGCCCCGATGTGGCTGGCACGTGCAGGGAGGCCCTGCTGCAGGGAGGATGCTCGTGCTGGGGAGAGCCGGGCACCCTGCGGAGCTTGGGCACAGATGCTTGTGTCCCCGCCAAACCTGCTGCTTGGCCTTGCCTGTCGCCAGGGTGTTTATGGAACAGGCTGCTCTTTATTTTTTTCACTTTTATATTTTTGGGGCTGAGTGATTTCCAGGAGCAAGGAAGGACATTCTCCTATCCAAGGGGCTCATGTTGCAAGACTGCAGGAAAGCAGAGACTTTCTGAGTGAAAAGAGCAAGAGGCGGTGCCTGTGAGTCACCTTGACTTGTCTTGGGCATAAGCCAAGGGCTTTAAAGTGACCCGGTGTGATGACCTTGCAGATGGATGCATGGCACAGATGCTGCCCTGTGGAGCTGGTGTCCATGGTGGTGGCGGCTTGTGCCTACCAGGAAATTGCTGGGCCGATTGCTGTGGTCTCATTTGCACAGCTCTACTGCAAACATGCATGGTGCTGCTCACTGGATCACTTCTTTACCTGTTCCTGTCCAGAGTCGAACCTGCTTGCTAGTTTAGCTGCTACTGGGGAAAGAGAACCCCCCTTGCAACCTCACTGCTGCTCCTGGGGTCCCTCTTGGCTGTTGCCACTCCAAAGCATGTTTGGGGATGGATGGGCATAAATCTGCAGGGTGGATGGATGGATGGAGAAGGGCAGACAGCCCTTGCTTGGGAACTGAAGGCAGCTGCATTTCTGTAGCTGTGCTGTGATACAAAGGGGGTCAGGAAGGAGGGACAAAGGCCAGGGCTGAAAGCAGTTGAGATGACAGCGGAAGAATGAAGATCTTCATTCAAAACTGTGCTAAGGAGGATCTGATGGGGCTTGTGGCATAGCAGGAAAGCAGAGGAGTTGCATGTAAAGATCACCTGGGCTAGCAGACTGAAGCTGGAAAGGGGCTGCTGGTGTCTGGGGTTGGTTTTGCTCTTATTGCTCCGCCTACAAGTTTCAAAATCTTCCTTGCAGTAGATGCGGGCAATGCCAGCCTTGGCGAGCTGAGTTACCTGGAGCAGCCTTTGTGCTGCGCAGAGGAGCACCGGTGCTCGCAGCACGGAACTGCCCTTGCACATCCCTGTTCTTGCACACCTTCTGGCCACGGTCTCTGCGGTTCACCAAGAACGGCGCTGTGTGTGCCATGCAGCTCTCCTGTTGCTCTCCTTGCATGGCGCAGAGCTGGAGGTGCTGGAGGAGAGCGTCAGCAGATGGACATGGCAATCATCAGCCTGGTGTAGAAGTATTAAACTGGGAAGCACCTAGAGGTGACGGCCCTGAGGAAATTTAGGGACGTGGAGCTCGCAGGCTCTCCGGCAGGCACAGCCCTGCGTTGCCGTGTTTCTCTGGGCGCTCTTGTTATTTCCGTGTTCATTAGCACTGATATGCTCAATTTCATCAGCTCGCTTCCTGGGACTGAACACAATCCCGCTGCTTCATTTGCATCCCCACTGCCTCGCGGTTGCCCAGGCAATGCCAGGTGCTTTGACATCATTACCCCGCCGCCTGGCATCCTCTCTGCCCCATTAACCTTGCTGTAATTGACTTCGAATTGAAGGGATGGGAGAAAATGGCACCGAAATGGCAGCAGTTTGCATTGCTGGAGAGCATGGCTTCTCTTTGCCTTCTGCAGGGAAAACTAGTGGTTACTTGGAGCTCTGACTGGAGCAGGGAAGGGGTTTCTTGACCCACCTGTTTCTTTGTTCCAGTCTCCTTGGGGAATGCGAAGTCAAAAGGCATCAGTGGTTGTTGGCAGGAGAACTCAGTGGGGCTGTAGAGGGGAGGAATGATCTGCAAGGAGAGGAGCCCTTTGGAGCCAGTCACCTGGACTGCAGATTTTTTTTTCACTGAATTGGCATCTTCCAACGAGTTTCACTGTGCAGTTTTCTGCAACTCGAGTCAGATTTATTTACCCGCCTTCTGCTTGCGCAGCAGCTGCTCTCACCAAGCCTCCCAGCCCTTGCGGTGGCTTGTTCTCCATGTAACGTGTTGGTGTAACGGAGCTGCCCTGAGAAAGCAGCAGGGACGGAGGCCATGGCCCTAGGCTGCTCTGAAACCTGGATGCAGCAGAAGTTTTTCCTGCTGAGAGTTGACTTGCTCTTCTGTGCCTGCCTGGCAGGGTCTAACCTGCCCTTTACCATCGCCTATCCTGGCGCAAGGTGCATGAGTCAGGGCCAAGGTGAATCCCAGCGACCTGTTGAGGTACCAGCCTTCAGGGCTGCCCATCCTCGTCTCCTCAGGGCGCTGCTGCAGAGAAGCAGCACAGAGCAGGAGTGGAGGTGCCAGGTGTCCCATCGCATCCAGCATCTTGGTGCCCTATGTCCACCCAGCTGCAGATCTCTCGGTCCTGCTCAGCGGGACATGAGGACCTGCTCTGTAGCTGCTCCCACAATGCTGGTGTGTGGGACACAGCTCTGCTCTCGTTTCTGCCAAAGCTAATAGAGCACATCATCAATTAATGGCTTGATTTGTAATCAAGAACTTGCCTTTCCGTCTTCGGAAAGACTCGTGGAAGGGACTGATAGAGGAGATTTGTGGTCTATGATATGCTGTAATCAACCCACAAGCCAGTGCCAGCCCCACAGATCAGAGACTGGGGTTCCTGTGCAGGAGCAGGGTGGTGAGCCCTTCTGGTCCCTGTTTCTCTGGTATCTCCCCCAGGATTGGGAATGATGATGTGGAGTTTTTGGCTGTCTCAGGAGCCATACCTCTTAGGCTTAGGGCTGTGTCAGTGCCTTAATCCCACTGTCAGCAGCCAGCTCTGTCCCTGCTCCCCAGCACACAGCGTGTCCTGCCTGGGCTGTGGGCTTCCCACTATGCTGCAGTACTACGGCTGCAGAAATCGCTCATTCCTCTCCCTCCTCAGCTCACGGGCTCAGCCCCTGTCACGCTGTCGCTGTGCTAGCTGCGCCCAGGCCTGTGGCACGATGCTTGATGGCTGCTTGGAGCATGCGGGGTTTGGAGGTCACCTGGAGCACAGGGAGCAGCCGGCGCTGACAGGTGACATGGGGGATGTCCCAGAGATGAGCCTGAGGACCTGCGTGTGCTGGCTGCTTCCCTGCTCTTTACTCATCCCGGGGCAAGTCTTGCTTTGTGGCTGCAGCTCCTGCTTCTTGCAGCTGTGTTCTAGCTCACAGTGGGTTTCCTTTCCCCTTTCTGTAATTTTTTTTTTTTTTTACCTTTTTCCATGCTGCAACACGCCAGTACCAGTAAACAGCAGTGTCTGCAGGCCCCAGCTTACCAAGTGCTTTTTGCGTAGGGAGCAAAGGGGTTGCAGTGAAGAAACTGGAGTTGCCCCACCAAGGATGGCACCGAGTGAGGCGAGGAAGGCAGCCCATGGAGATGGGAGTAGTAGCCCAGGGCTATTGAAGGGTCATCTTGAGCTTCTTCGCTTCCCCACAGGTATCTTAACTACGAACCATGATGCACTTCGTGGTTGGAAGAGGTGTATTGCCCTGCAAGGGACAAGTGATGTGATGATGGTGATCCCTCTTCCTACTCCCTGTTCTTCTCTGCCCATTCCCTAGTGTCTGCTCCCCTTGAGTCCGCACAGGGCTCTTAGCGCTGTGTGCTCCTCCTCTTGCCTTCTGTACAGTCTGTTGCTCTTGCTTTTCTCTAGCCCCTGTAGGATAGAGAAGAGCTACGTGACTTTTTCTCTTTCCCCTGCCTTTTTTTTTTTTTTTCATGAACAACCAATTGCTGCTTCATTTTCAGTAAAAACTGCCAGCAGAGTGAATATAATGTGTTCAGAGAGAAATGTATTTCAGGGTTTCACCTTGCAGAGGAGAAAGCGTGATACAGAAAATGCCAAACAGGCACGTGCAGCATGGGAATGCTTGTGGAGCAGGGAAAGCTGCCAGTGCTTGGGGACCCCCTGTGTGTCTCAGGCTGCATGGCACAGTGGTGCGCTGGCATCATGTCCCTCCAAACACATCTTCCTAGTGCGAGTGATGCATCTGAGTTTAAAGTTTCTGTTTCTTTTAAACTTCTCAGTTTCTCAATGCTTGGCTGTCTAGGCTGAGCATTCCCTTAACGCTTGATGCTCTTTTTGCAAAGGTGGAGGTTTGCATCTGAGCTGCTTGGAGTTCACCTGCCTTCTGGTGGGTATCCTGCCTACAAAGGCCTGTAGGTGGGGGCAGGAGCTGAGCTAATTGATTTGGTGTGCTGGGTTCCTATAGAACCTATTTGAGGTATTTGTTTGCTACTATTAGTGAAGCTAACTGCAGCATCCTGGAAGGAGAGCTAGTCTTTAAGGTGTGCGTTAGACCTGCATACTGCTATAAACAAGCACAGCTATTGCATGGCTGGAGCGGGGCCTCTTCCAGAGTTTCCTTCCTCTGTGGCTCTCCTCAGCAAAGCCACAGTCCAAGGGTCATTTTGCAGTAGAGTGCTTCTAACTTACTGATAAAGCAGCAGAGGGTCTTTAACTCCTGTTTAAATCAGCTCCAGAAATGATCAGGCGATTGGATCAAATGGTCTTTTCATATAGTTTTTCTAGGGGGAAGGAAAGTCTGGAAAGGTGGCTTGGCCGGGATCCTAGCAGCACGAGTGCTGTGGAGAGGGACGTGGAGGTTTGTGCTTGCACACTGCGCAAACTGAGCATTTTGCCCTGCAAGCTGATTGCAGGAAGGCTTTGCTCATTGTGGCCCAGGTGCCAGGACCTGCAGGGAACCTCCGGGGATGCCCCTGAGGCCACCACAAGCTCCCTGTGGTGCGTGGTGCCTCCTGCATTGGAGCTGGGCTACAGCTCCCTGCTAAGAATATCCTGGGAATGGTGACAACAGGCATCATGTAAAAGCAAGTGCAACCGCCGTGGTGAGAGGGGAGGCTTCCCTGGGGCTGTGAGATGGACCGGGACAGTGAAAGGATGGAGCAGAAATGCCCCAAAAAGCATCTGAAGAGGAAAAAATGCCTGCGCTTGTAGATGCTGCTTGCGTTCCTCACTCACCCTAGCCCCATGGCTGCCACGGAGGCCCCAGATGCTCCTTTATCACCCCCATGGCAGCGGCAGCAGCCCAGTTCAGCCAAGCCGAGGGTGATGGGAGCCGGCTGTGGGCTGCACAGAGTTAAGCAGGCATTGACAGAAAACAGGAAGAGGACAAAAGCAAGCCCGCTGTAATTATGTAGCATTTATTATTAATACGCTGGAATTGCTGGAAGCAGCCTCTGTAATGTGAATACTGATACAACGGTTCAGAGGACAATTTAGCTCTCGTCTGTCTGTTAGCTCCCTCAGCGCTGGCAGACAGCGAGCTAAAGCCTTGTTTGCTCCTGCCTTGGAGCCCTGCTACTCCCTGTAACTGTTTGCCTTTTCCATGAAGGAACCTGCTCTTTGCTCGCCCCCCTGCCAGGCAGCGTGGCGATGTGCAGCATGATAAGACATAGCAAAGCCTCAGTGCTGGGAGAGTTTAATCCTTGACCTGAGACCATCTGTTTGTGAGACAGGGCTTGCCGAAAGATGCTGTGTGGAGCTGCTGCCTTTCCTAAAATTGTAGTATCTGTGTTGGGTATTTGCAGGAGGTGTCCTGGCCCCAGTGTATGGAGCTGCTCAGTTCTCCCAGCTTGACTCTAGGAAGGCGCCTTGAAAGGACTGGTGCTACCTTGGGGTGTCCCCGACTTGCTGGATGAGTAGAGAGATGAAGGGACAGTGCAAAGAGCTGTTTTCTCTTAGGAAGATGTGTGGAAGCTGGATATGACCTAACGTCAGGCTGCAGGGATGGAGAGAGTGAGGAGAAGTCAAATCCTCTGTCAAAGGATGCAACAGGTTCCCCTCCTCCTGCAAGATGGTAGCATCTGTCACTCTAGCTCCTGCCCAGGCTTCTGAGCTTCTGCCTGGAGGGAGTTTACATATCCCAGGCACACGGGACATCCATTCTCCTTATGTATTATACAGTAGTTTAAAGAGGATTAAGACAATAGCTAATCTAAATGATGAATGATGTAGATTGCTCAGACTCTAAGCCACCAGGGTTTTCCTAGCGCACAGATTAGCTGGCTCGCTAACTAAATATTGAGGCAAACAGTATAAATCCATGCGGATAAGTCTTTCTGGATTGAATAGGATAGAAGGGTTTTGAAATGGCTTTTGACACTGCTCTGCATTTCTCCACCGTATCTGTGGCCGCATCACTGCCACGGCTGGTGGTGGAGGGAGTTTGACGGCTGCTGGTCTGCAGCACAGATGCCAGGGTGGCCGAGGAAATAAAGCATCCCAGAGCCTCCCGGTCGATGCCGTTATCGGATACAGATAGTGCCTGGAGAGTGAGGTGATCGATGCAGCTTGCATCCCTGCCACCGCGATCCATCTATTAGCTGGTTTAGCTGGGAGGAGCCTGGTCCTGGCTTGGGCGCTGCAGGGGGATAAACCTGTCCGGGTGGATTGGTCCTGCCCTGAGCTACTAAACTGGGATTTTCCACGTGCAGATGGGCAGATGTGGCTGCTCTGGATTCTTCCTAACCTCAGCCTTGGGGAGCCAGCCTGGGAACCCTGGCTTGGAGCAGGGAGTGTGGTTTACAGGAGAGGAGGCTTGTCTTGAGCGTGGAGCTGATGACAGCTTTGCCTTCTGCTGCGAAGCAGAAGGGTCTAAATCTCTTATTCATCTTCTGAGTCTGTCAGAATTGTCAAATATTTTTGACAAGCAAAAATGCCATTTGCTTCAACTTAATGAAAAATGTGCTGCCCCCCCCCCACCCCCCCGCTTCTTTTTTCTTCCTACAGACTCCAAGAAGAATTGTAGTTTCAATTGCAAACCCAAAAAGCTCCTCAGGAGAAGGAGTGGCGATGGGGAGATGGGAAAAAGACAACTTAAGACAACTTTAAATAGTTGTCAGAGCTGGCTGTTACAAGAGACTTTTGGTTGGTGTTTTGGGTCTGTTAAATGAGGGTCTGGAGAGCTTTCAATCATGCGCTATCTGCTTTTATGAAGCTTTCAGAATACATTATTCTAATGAAGGAATTGTTGCTAGACATCATCCTAACGAAGTGTGTCTTTTCCAGCCCCACACCGTTCAGTCCGTGCCCTGAGGGGCGCAGGGAGGGTCCCTGGGGAGCTGTTGAGAGGCTGGCTGAGTCATGTGGTTACACAGGTCTCGGGGACACGAGCAGGGTCAGGTGTCTGCTCAGAAATGAGATTGGTGATGATGCCATTGCTGCTGACAAATGGCCTGTCGTTAATCCCTGACTCACGGAGCGAAGGCGGCAGTGATGGAAGAAACCCCTGAGGTCACTTGGAGCCTCTATCCCCCGGGAGCCCCCCAGTGCTGTGCCTGTGGCATGTCCCTTAGTGCCCCCCTTGTGTCTCCTGCCCAGGTTGAGTGTGATGGATCAGAGCTGCTGAAGCACAAGCTCCAGTTTAGTGCCACGAGCAGAACCAGGGCTGGAGCAGGAGCTCGTGTGTTGGGGCTGCTGCAGTGCTGTGGTGATACACGACGTGCTCCATGGCTGGGGGATGTTGTCAGGCGCTGGCTGAGACCTGTGTCCAACATCGCACCTGTGACCCTTGAGCCTTGGCCGAGTGCTCCACGGGCCGAGCGCTGCTTGGAGCCAGCTCAGTTGGCTCCATCCCCGTGCATGTTTCTCTTTCCTTGCTTTGAGGGTTTTTTTTTTTTTTTTTTTTTTTTGGGCGTGCTTTTCCTAAAAAAGCTTTTCTCAGTCTCAAAAGGTTCCTTGGCGGTCGTTGCCTCCACAGCCAAGGCCTCCAGCGCTCCAGGGCACTGGTGGTGGTGGTGGGAATCCTGTGTGTTTGCAAGGTGCATAGGGGAAGGGCTGTCCTTTGCAGGCTGTCCTGATGTGACACTCATGATCTTTGCATCTGTGCAGGGGACAGGTGCCTTCCCAGGGCTTTTATCCTGATAAAGGGTTCTTTGCTGCTGCGCAAGGATCCTGGCGAGGCAAAGGAGAGGCTGGTGCCTGTTTGCAGCAAGGGTGACCGCCAGCCACCTCCTCCCGCATCCTGCCCCATATCCACTGCAGAGCTGCTATTCATTCTTCACTCTTTCTTTCCCCCTTCTCCTGACTGGAAGAAATCCTAAATAAAGTTGCTGTTGCTTTTATTTATGGGCTCGGAGGAAGAGACGCACAACAAGCCTGTGTGCTCCTGACAGCTACAACGGAGACAGCAGTTTTTCTTCGCAGGCGATCGATGCCAGCGCGGGCAGCACCCTCATGGGGAGAGCGCGCTCGGCGTCCCTGCAAGCGACGGGGCTGTGGAAGGTTGGATGGAGCCGGGGAAGGCTCCACGTGTTGGATCCCGGCCCCAGATCTCCCTGTGGAGCAGCCTCTTCCAGCCATGCGGCGCACCTGTCCTCTAAAAATCTGGGATCCCCCCCAAATTACAGGCTCCTTAAAAATCCATCATAGGCTTCTTGTCTCCACCTTGATTGGTTTCAGTGAGGTCAACTACTTTTTTTAATAACTTCTGGACTTCAGCAGGGAAAACTATTTCCTTCAGGAAATAATGTAATTAAGGTTGCCTGACACTTCTGATTATAAGCCCCTGTCTTCAGTTGCTTGAAACTATGCCAGCCTTTAACCATTTGGACTGGAGCTTTGCATGTCTCTGCCTCCGGCTGCATTTTTTTGGAAAATTTTAGCAAAAAGCGTTTTAAGCTGCTCAGAATGTGCCTCAGAATGTGGTTTGGGGAGGAAAAAAAAAGGCATTATTTTCTCCCCGCTTTGAGAAACAGAAAACAGAAACTCTTGTGGTCATTTTGCTGAAGAAAATCCGGTACCTTTGCTCCACGAGAGCCGGCTCGCGTAGTTGTTGTTTTCGGCCAGGTGCTGGGGATCTTGTTGCGGGGGTGTTTTATATATAGCGTGTGCGATGAGGTGCCGTCCCACCTCGAGGCTTTGAGAGCTGAGCCGGGTCCCGCTACCCGCGCGGGAACTGCTCTCTCCAGAGCCCCCATGAGGACACGAGCTCCTCCCCGGCTCTTGGCTTGTCGCTGGGAAAACATGGGCCTTGGCGTGTTTTGCTGTTGATACAAGTAAAATTCATCAATCCTTGACTGAAGTACTCTTTGATTTACACTGTTGCTGGGGGAAAAAAAAGATTTTTGGCAAATTCTCTGCACTTAATTTTTCTTTGCTTATTCTTGTAGAGCAAGAGGTGCTCAGCAATTCGCCGGCCCTCGTGGTTATGTACAGCTATCCCACATGCTCTGGAAGCTGCCCAGCCCTGTGGCCATGGGTTAATTTCAGGAATAGCCGATGGTCCAGCATCTCTGATAAAGGAGCCAGCTTCAGAGCTGCCCATTGCCTTTTTGGGGCATTTGTGCATGTTTTCATGTGATTTCAGGGATCCGTGGTGCAAGGACACCTGAGTGCCAGTGGCTTGGCTATAATAGCAGATTTATGCTTTGCATGATCCCATATGGATCTCGCAAAATATCTTCTGTTACCTAAAGCCTCATTTGGGTCCTGGTGGACCATAGCCTCACTGTGAAGCAAAATGCAGCAGGTGTAGGTGCTGGTCTTCCTTGAGAGATTTTTGTAGGCTCTAATTAAACTGCTAGTGCTAGTACTAGAATTGGAACAGTTGCCGGTCCCTCATAACTCAACTTGCTGCTAAGGAAATAGCTAGAATGAGAGCCAACAAATAGCTCTGTGGTTAGCCTGCACTAGCTCTGGCTCGAGTTGTCCTCTGTTTTTGTTGTAGTCTAACCTATGCATCTCCACTGTGCATAGCTGGGTTGTAGCTCACACTCTGAGCTCGGCTCTTCTGTGGGAGACCTGCTGTGGACATGGTGAACATCTCCAGACGCTGACTTGGAACCTCTGCCTTGGTCATTGCTCGCCCCTATGTGATATTGTTACAACCTGGCCAGAAGATGCTGCAGAAGCACATCTAGAGGATATCCAGCAGTAAAGTCTTATTTCTGTTTCCAGTTCTGCAGGAGAGACAGAGCCCAGGCAGGGATGAACCGGCCTCGCTGTTCACTTCCAACCTGGCCTCTCTCGAGTTTCACCTGCAATTTGCAGGGTTTTTTTTTTTTTAAAGAAAGAGTTGGTGTTGCAGAGCCAGGGAGGAGGATCAATGAGGAGGAGCCCCCTCTTCCCTTCCTCCTCCTCCTCCTCCTCTTTGCCACTTGCTTGGCAGCTCTGGGCGCTTGGTGGAGCGTGTTGCGAGGGATGGGGTGTTGCGTGTGCTCAACTCGGGGAAGCCGGAGTAGGATTTTTCAGTGGCTGACACCTGACAAGCGTGATAAATTGCAGCACGCCACGCACTGCTAGCGTGACAAACAATCTGTTTCCCTCCTCTCGAGCTCTGGGAAAACTTTTTAATTATTTCCCAGCGCTTTGCAAATGAGGGCTCCTCAATCAGGTGCCCAGTGGAGTTTGCCTTATTTCTTACTATTTTGCAAGTCCTTCAGGCTGGGCTGAGGGGCTGCAGTCCTGCTTTTGCTTCCTCCCCTATTTCAGGCTGGGGATGAGGTCTTGTGGAGCTCATCACTTGGGTGCTATTGGAAAGTAGTGTGCTCCGGGTTTAGAAGTTGCTGTTGCTGCAGAGAAAGTGTCTCTGCAGCAGTAGCAGCAACACTGAGATTTCCCTCTTGCCTGTGGAGTTTGGCTCCTTCTGTTAATAATGCAGAACCATGAGACTTCTTTTTTTTATCCCCCCTCGAAGCATTTAAAAAGTGCATGTGCGTGTGAAGCAGCAACTTGAGCCACAAGAGCTGGCTAATCAGCGCAAACCCTCTGCTACGAGCGATAATTTGTTTATCTAATGTAGACGTCATATTTGCTGTGACCTGATGGTTGCAGCAATGCCTCGGACCCTGTTGTGCCTGGCTGGGAGCTGCACAAAGTCCCTCTGGTCGAGTCCTGGGTGTCCGTGCTGCGCGTGGTCTCCTCGTGCTCCTGGTCCTAGTGGAGTTGGCCTCTCTGAGAATGGCTTAACACGTTTGTGAGGCTTTGCAGAATTAAGGATCAGTCAGTGCAAGACCTGATGAGCAAACACCTCGGTGCTCGTTTGCCTTCTTACCATTACCGTGCTGGTTTTGACTAGGTATGTTGTTGTTTGGTTCAGAAAGGTCAGAGATGCTCTAAGCTGCCGATCTGCTGGGTTTTGCTTTGTTTTATTTCTTTTCCTCTCCCCTTTTGTGTTTTTTGACTCAAAATAATGAAGCGAGAGCGTGTTTTGAGGCTGATCTGTGTCACTTGTGCAGGAGGGCTTTTTCTGCAGACTAGCTGCATGCAGATGCTACTCGCATCCAGCAGTCAGGGCTTGGAGACAGGGATCACTCCCCTCCTTCAGTTGCTTTCTAACAACAAAGATAATGCAGAGATTCACCTGTTAAGCTGACAGGGTCTTTCTTTCTTTTTCTTTTTTTATATAAAGAAAATTGCAGTTCTAAGCAGCAAGGCTCGTCGGCTTCCGAGCAGCAAGGCGAATCCCACAGAATTTGATGAGAAATTGGGGACACCCCAAGGACCCAGTACTGGTGGAAAGGTAAGAGGTGGATGAAAATACTGAATTTCGTTTGTTTGGCAAACGCGTACCAGAGCTGGGACCCCCAGCAGGGATGTGGGCACCGTGGGGTGCTTGAGCTCGCCGTGGGCAGCCCAGACTCCGTCCCCAGCACCACATTGTGATGGTGCGTGCATGTGGCAAGACACCACTCCTGGTTTTGGTGTCCCGGCATCCCCAGGTAGGATGTGGAGTGCCCCATGGGCGACCTTATCCCATTGGGACCACTGCTGTGGTCGGGGGGTTGCTGCACTTTTGGGACTTGCTGCATTGGTGCTGTGTATGGGGCTGCGATGATGCAGCCTCGATACAGAGGTGCTGAGCTCATCCTCTCCACCCCGCTGGAGGTGCCCACAGTGAGCCGGGCTGCCCTGCTGGGGATGCTGGCACCGCAGATATTGTCTGCTGGGGTCTGCTGCTCTGTGGTGCCACGCTTGGAAAATTGTAAAAAGACGAATTAAAATTTAACCAGTCCCTAAGCGCCAGCTGAGGATGTCTGAAATGGAAATTGTTGCTGTTTGCCTAACGTAGCCTCCCACTTAGCTGAATTGCCTGGTTTTAATTGCATTGATCTTGGGGAAAAAAAGCAATGCTGTGATGAGGGGAAAATGTTCACCAAAATGTCAGAAAGCAGCGTGAAATCCCAGCTGGTGCTGAGGGGGCTCTTCTCTCCACAGCTCTGCTCCCCTGTGTTTATATCCCAGGGGTGTTTTGCAGCCCCATTCATCCTGGAGTGGCCAAGTCCTTGTCCTCCGAGGCACTGGCAAGGACAGAATGGACACTACAGAATTGCTCCATAATTATTCCAGTGCCAATGCCATGGGAGTTTGGCCCTGCATGTGCTGGCTGCCTTGGAGGCTGCCTGTGGTTTTGAGTTGCTTCCCGCTGACTCAATTTCCCAGCTCCTCTCCTATCCATGGTGCAGGCCAGCCTGCTGGTGCAGTTCCTCGCTCCTCTGCAAATAAAAGAGCGGCTCTAGGAGGGTATGTCACTAATAACACCAATTACCCTTACACACGTCTGCAAGGTGCGCTGGCAGTAATGGGATCCAGGGGGATGCAATGAAAGCACTGTAATATGCGGAGATAAATTAGCGCTGTAAAATTAGCCATGGGTCCAGCCAGGGAGCTGACAAATGCGTCGCAGCTTAGTTACAAGCTCCGAGCGCCGCTGAATTGGATTTAGTGGCCCAGAGCAAAGCAGACGGGAGCAAAGGGAAAAGACTTTATTAGGGGTCTCCTTACACACGTGCTAACGGTTAACGCTGCTTGTTTCTCTCCTTGGCTTTGCTGAATGATATGTCCCCTGGTGCTCGCTTGAACACGGCAGCGGAGGAATAAAAGCCCGGCTCCGCTGGCGTGCTGTCGGGAAAGCCGGAGCTGGCAGAGGGATGCACAGGGAGATGGAGCAGCAGCTCCACGTGCACTTTGCACCTTGGAGAGGTGCAGCTTGACCCACTTGCCCCCAGGATTTGCCCCTGATGAAGGGCACGCGAGCCATTTTTTGGTCCATAGGTACCTGGTCCCATGCGTAGGCAGGTGGAAGCGGCTGGAGGAGATGCTTTCTGCACCGTCAGAAATGGATGTGGCCGGTTCCCATGGAATCCGCTTCCCGGGGGCTAATTAGACAACAAGGGAAATGGGCCCTGCTGGAGGAGGGAGGTGAGCGATGCCCGATCCCCAGCAAGCGATGGATGGCCAGCAAGAGCCTCTTACGGATTAGTAAATGCAGGCTAATTGCATGCTTAATGGCTGGCATGGTACGCGGGAGCTGGAGAGGGGTAGGCATGACGTAGGTCTGGCTTAATAAGGCATGGCATGTAGCTCATTTAAGGGGGAAAAAAACCTGTGTGCGCACAGGGGGATAGTGAAGAGTCCATGGCAGGAGCAAGCGGGTCGTGTGATGCCGCTGCGATGCTCCTAGGCTGCGCCAGCCTTGGGGCAAACTGCCCTGGCACAGCTGAGGGGACCGTGAAACTGCAGCGGGATGGAGAGAGCCTCTAAGTGCTGACTTAGCTTTGGGAAAATTAGCAGTGTGGGACCGCAACAGGGAGCAGGAGGAAAATGAGATAGCAGGTGGAGAGCTAGTAGCAGCACGGAGAGAAATGCAACTTCTCGGGTTCTTATGCAGTGATGATATATCTTGTTTCTATTGACTTTTTCAAACCTCTAAAATACATTGTAGATTGATCTACAAATCTGTAAAAAGCACCTATTTAAAAAAAAAAAAAACTCTGAAGCAATTTTCTGCCTGCTGCTTGCGGTTGGCTCTGAAGAGACACATGTTCTGTTGTCCTCTTTGAGCCTGGCACGCTGCCACGGTAGTAGGAAGTTTAGTAATACTCGACTTGGATCGATTCAAGACCATTATCTGTGCTGCCTGGGACTCAGCAGAGAGGGGGGAAAAACACTCTCCTCAAATGCATCAAAGCCCTGCTATAAGGACAACATAGTTGAGCTCTATTTATAGATTGACAGATGTCTTGCCAAAGCTCTGCTGCTGTCACTTGGTTATGCAATTTTTTGCATGTTTAGCAGTGCTTAAGCTTAGGTGCATTCGCTCAAGATGCAGCCCACTGCAATACTGCTTCGTGGTGTCTCGAGTGCTTGTGGGCTCTGTTCTTCTCCAAGAGAAAGGATCTTCGTTAATAGGTGGGCAGAGTGAAGTGGATAAGGTGTCTTCTAGTGAAATCGATGAGCAAGATAAGGTCTGAATGCCAATCTCTTGTCCTGTTTTGCATCTTCATAAACATAGATCTTCAGAGGAGTGCTGGTGGGAAGGGAGCTTGGAGGTCTCTAGTTCAGAGCTGGAACGTTACCACTGCTGTATTGGGTTAGTTTGGCTGAATGTGGACAACTCGAGGATATGTGTCCTCTGCCTCTTGGGGCGTACCTGGCTCTGGACTTTGCCACTGTCCTGGAGAACAAGTTTTTCTAATGTTCTCCCTAAAGCTCTTAGATGGCCATTTCCATTCTGCTTCTTGTAAGAGTTGCTCTTTTAAATCCTCTTATGAAAGTTTTAGCCTGTGATTAGATCCCCTTTAGCCCCATCTTTGCTGAACCAGACAAATCTTCTATCTTTCCTCACAGGACATGTGAAGACCCTGACCATTTGGTTGGGGACCCTGACCATTTGGTTGCACTGGAGGTTCTCTAGCCCAGAACTAACCTCTGACGAGGAGGGTTGAGGTTGGATGTGGTTTCTCAGTCTGGTCTTGAATGCCTTTAAGGAGGGAGATGGCATGACCTCTTTGAGTCTCTGTTTCAGTATTTGAGAATCCTTGTGGGGAAGAATTTGCTTCTTATGTGCAGTGGGAACCTCACTTATTTAAAACTTATTCCTATTGAGAGGAGCCTGGCTCAGTCTGCTTGAACGTTTTGGTGGCCTCTGCTCAACTTGTCACAGTTAATAAATGTTTACCTTGCATTAGGAATCCCAAAACAGGGAGCAGGGTCTTGATTTGGTCTAAGGAGTAAATAGGGGTGATTCTTTAGCAGCTGCACTGTTGTTAATGCAGCCCAAGATTCTTTTGGGCCCCTCGAGTGCTGCCTTGGGTCCACCTTGCTGCCTGCCAGCACCCACCTTGACTTGATGCGAGTGTCCATATGTCCTAGGCTTATCAAGTCCTGGCAGTAGACGGAGTATTTAGAGTTTGCACATGTATTTTTTGTTGTTTTTCTTTTTCAAGTGTGTGTCATCCTGGGACTGCTTCTCCTGGACTGAGGCTACCAGGAAGCCTCCTGAGCTTCTCAGAAGAGGAGACTTCTCCTCCATGTGGTACCTATCATGTGTTTGCCCGCATCATTTCTGCTGACCGCCCCAAGCATCCTCTCCTTGCTGCCTTGGTTTAGTCCACCTCCAGGGAGCTGTTCACCATTACCCATGTATTCCTTTGATGAGTGGGCGAGATGATTTGGGAAGCAAATACCTTTCTTGCAAAAACACATGTGGGATTTCAGCTGGAAACGACATTTCCCCAAGTAATCTGCCTAGTGACTGCACTTGTTCATATCTGTAGGCACCTTACTTAGCTAATCAGGTGAGCCATGGATGTCAAGGAAGATGTCAGTGTCAGGAGAGGTTTTAATTCAGGGCTTTTCTAGTATGTGGTATGATGGATCGTGCATGAGACCCCAGCAGGGCAAGGGAGCTGTGTGTGGAGGTGCCTCCTGCTGGGTCTGGCATGGGAGCCAGGGCTCCCTGGGGAGAGGCAGCTCGAGCCATGGAGGGAGATGACTTCCCAGGGCCGTTGGTGTCTCTGACCCGGTGCCAGATGAACCACCGCAGCCTCTAGCATGGCCCTGCCAACCCTGGTGGGCGGTTGTCCCTGCCCAGGGATGCTGGAGAGGGGTTATTGGCGAGGGTGCCCTAAAAGCGGCTGGAGGAGGGATGTGCGGGCTGATATCATCGGGGAGAACGTGAGTGTTTTTCTACTCCAGAGCTGCAGCGCGACTGAGACGCTCACTTGGGAAATGAGGGCTCCCTATGGAGAGGCAAGCGGTG
The DNA here is from genome assembly GCA_034781795.1 of Crypturellus tataupa. Lineage (NCBI taxonomy): Eukaryota > Metazoa > Chordata > Aves > Tinamiformes > Tinamidae > Crypturellus > Crypturellus tataupa. The sequence goes on along the minus strand of JAWLRI010000009.1, from coordinate 975,514 downwards.
TTTTCTGATTGAAAGAAGCAAACGTGCAGGAGGGGCAGTGCAGGTCCCCCTTCCGTGGGCATCCCTCTTGCAAGGAGGGGGAAAGCAGGAAGGGCAGCGGCAAGGCCCTTTATCAGGATGGGAGGCTGCAGGGTTGATGGCACATCTTGGCATCGTCTTTATTTTTCCCTTTAGGATGAGTCTATTTGCCTAGTGGCTGTAGGAAGCCTCCGCTGAGGTCCTGCTACTACAGTGCAGTTTACGGCACAGCACTCGGCATCCGTTACAGCTCCTAACAAGGATGTTTCGATGTTGCTCTTCAAGACGATCACATATTGCTTGCTCTTCTGTCTTCCTCTTGCTCTAAATTGTTGCACTTTTTTTTTTTTTTTTTTTTTTAAAGAGGGCCACACATGTGGTGACTGCACAATTTATGCATTGGAGATTTATGTGCTGCAGGGAGGCTGTATTTCTTCCCTCATAGTGACACTTTATTGCCACAAATTGCCAAACAGGCGAGGATGCAGCAGGCAGAACTGCTGTAAAGGATGGGAATGAACTGCAGCAGGAAAAGTACCAGGAGGAGAGGGGGAGGTCAGGCAGGAGGCAGAAACAGAGGAGGGGGATGTCAGGAAGCACCTGGCATCGCTGTGTGGGTGAAGGCTGGGGACAGGAGGTTGCTGCGCTCATCAGACCTGTGCCCATTTTAAGCACAGTCAAGGAGCGGAGGTCTGGCCCGTGCCTGCTTATAGGTACCATGAGCATTATATTTTCCTCTAGACTTTTGTTTTGTTTTGTTTAGTGGAAATGAGGTTTTTCTCATTGTAGAGGGAAGGAGATGCAGGAATAGGCAGGCTCCTGAAAGTGAGACTGCATTTTACTGTGCTCTGCGCTTGCTCCCTAGCTGCTGCTCAGACTGCAGCAAGGGGACCTCAGGGTCCCCACGCTTGGCTCCGTGACAGAAAATACCCCATATCACGCAGAGGCAGCTGACCCAGCCTCTGCCGAGGGGGGAGCCAAGCCTCCAGCAGCCAGGGCTGAAGATGCCTCTTTTGACAGCATCCTTCCACCCTGAGGCTGCAGGTGAAGCACCAGCAGTGCTGAAGTTGTAGCCACTCTGGGCCAGTGTCGGAAGCACCAGCAAGCCCGGGAGATAGTTTTGCAGCCTGTTTTTTGGTGTTTTTTTTTTTTAGTGCTCTGCTGCGTGCTGGAGGGCCGGCTCTGATTTGGAGCCACAAGGCCGGTAGCATTTTCTTTTTGTCTTTTTTTTCTGTGTAGCTGGCAGGGGGAAGAAGGTGCGCTGGAGGGTGTGAGCATGAGATGCTCTACCTTGCAAGCAGTTACTCTATTTGCATGTGTGACAGCTGGGAACAGAGTAAGGAAATGCCCAGATTTCACATTTAGTGGGGCAGGGTGGCCACTTACGCCTATTTATATCTTTCATGTGCCATATGGTGGAGTGGTGGAGAAAACAGCGGGGCCAGTATTGGCTTTTAGGTTGCGGAGGCATCAGTTTTCCAGCTTAGCATCCGTGGTCATGCACCCACGGCCTGCTCCAGCTTCGGCTGAGCGGCTCCGTCGGCGCCCCCTCGCCCCGGTTGGATCAGCTTAACTTCAAACGGCGGCAGAAGCTGAAAGGCTGCAGATGGGTGAGGTATTGGGGATGCCACTCAGAGCTGTCACTCCTTTGTTCTGGCAACAAAATGCTCTGGGAGGAGTGGAGCAATCCCGAGTCATGGGCAAAATGGCATTTAACTAGCAAGGAAAGGTGCTACAGCCTTGGGGCTCGCTACGCTGGCCTCACAGAGGAGAGCAAACCTTGGAGCCAGGGTAGCAGAGAAAGACAGAGCAAGGATGGGTTCACGGTATGAGTTCATGGTGCCCTTGCACCCTGACATAAGGCAGTTTTGCTTGTACATTCCTGTGCTAGTGAAAGATAATTTCCTCTGAATCTCAATGCCGTAACTCGTGTATTTAATCTTGCTTGAAAGGAGCATCTCCAAGATACGCAGACCGTCATAAACAATAGTAAGCAATCGATGGGCTAAATCCTGAGGTCTCTTAGCCAAGCTTTGGCAGAGTAAAGGTTGACAAAGTGCTGAGTAGTTGCCCGAGACTTGGGCCCTGCGCTGAGGGCAGGAGGAGTGATAGACTGATTTATTGACGATGCATTTCCCTATGAATCTGGGCTGCTTCGTACTCAGGGTAGTCATTTGAGCATAAATCCTGCCTGGGCTGCTGTGGGCAGGTAGTTTCTCATAAAGCAGCGGTGGGCTAAAATTTCCAGATGAATGACTGGAGAGAAAAAAAAAAAAAAAAAAAAAGTAGTTTTGTGTTGATGGGAATAGCTCACATTTTGTGTGGTGTTTGGAAAATAGCCCTAGCTGAGCGAAGTGAAAATCTACTTGTGAAGAAGATCAAGCACTCATTTTTGACACGGTGTTTAGGTCCAATTTCAAGGCAATGTTGGGTTTTTCTTCCCAAATCAAAAAATCCAGGTGAGTTTCAAGACATTTCCCTGTCCAACACAGAAACGTGGCACTGTTTAAACACAGCGCTGACTCTGTGCAAGCTCTGGTTTAATTTATCTTTAGTTTGGAGATGCAAAGGCTCAGCCGCTCACTGGGTTTTGCTCGGCACTGTTGAGCTGGGTAATGATGAGGTCCTCTTGTGCCACTGGGTTTGCCCGTCAGGATGAGGCTCCTGCTGCACGGGACCACTAAAACACTCACAAGGAGTGTAGAAGTCCGCGTCCCTCCTGTGCACAGTTAGGAAGCTTTAGGTGTTTTTGCAACTATAGAGCTGGGAGACTTGTTGAACGTGCTCTCTGGAGTAACCTTAGCCTGAAACCCAGCAGCTGCCGCAGATCCTTGAACCATGGTCTCTTTTCCTTCCGGAATTGAAGAACTGAACAGCTTCTCACTAAATCTTGGAGGGGAAAATCCAGACTATCCTCCCTATTGTCTCCACAGCTAAAGTTGTCTTTCCCCTGCCCGGGTGCTGGTTTCTTTCCCTTTGCTGCTGTTCGCAGCGCTGGCTCCTGCGTCCGTGTTTGCCGTTCCGGTGCGTGACCACACCAGCGCTAGGTGCCATAGGAAATCGCTCAGACAGATTTGTGCGCGTGTATCTGCCTCTCTAAGTATTTCCCATTAATTAACGGGCACTGGAGTCTGTCGTCTGTAACGAGCGCTCGCTGGCAGGTGATAAATCGCTTGCATGACGAGATGGTAGGGAGAGCTGGGCGAGCCGCTGCCGAGGCTGGACTTGGGGAGGAGATCCGTCAATACCCTGGCTGCGAGGAGAGGTGTGGAGGAAAGCCGAGTGGATGAGTGAGCGATCCCAGTGGTCTCCTGCCTGCTCTTGTCAGAGGAGCTGTCACGGCACCCTCTGGTACATGAGAAGACAGGCACCCCAATGAGTAGCTGGTGTCAGTAGACCAACAGCAGCCTGCTTCTGAGCAGCCCTTCAGCAGGAAAACTGGGATCCTGCTCACACTGCGGCATCTCCCTCACGTGCAGAATTCTGCTTGAGCGGGACCTGGGTGGTGGGAGCTGCTGGGAAGGAGGACACGGGTGCTGGGTGCTCTACAAGCATCCTGCAGGATGGTTCCCACTTCTGGCACCCGAGACCCTGTTAGCACAAAGCAGAGGGAGGAATATGTGTTTACGGGGGAGAACTGAATTATCTGCTTCCCCAAGTGGGGAAAATAATAATAATAAAAAAGTGCCTTCCACTAGGTCATGAGCCATTACCTCGAGGGGCCCTTCATCAGCTGATGAATTCTACTTAATAAAATAAATACTGAGAGAAAATGTAATTGGATTTCATTTATTACCCAGTTCCGCTTAGCAGCCCCAGATTATACAAAAGCAATTAGAGAAAGCTCTCCATTAATAGCCATCTTCAAGCCGCCCAATGGGCTCATTCCATCAAACCTTCTGGCTCGTGTAATTTCCTCTCTTGGAGCCTGCTCCTGGCTGGGGGAGGGCTGGGGGCCCTCGGCGCCATCGCCCACAGCCCCTAAACAAAAGCAGCCCTGTCTCCATGGCTGGCGGAGGCAGCATCTTCCTTCCTCCAAGTGCCCCTCAGCTGCAGCCTCTCCTGTGTTGGAGAGAAGAGCCAGAGCCACCTGGTCAGCTTGGGAGGCCTGGAGGGAAGGTCAACCTCGCCTTTGCTCCTTGAGCACGGGTTTGGCGATCCTGGTTTAGATATGGGGCAAAAATCTATCTGTCTTGAGTGGCCTCATCCATGCAAATCCTGAGGAGTGCTCCTTCCCCTGAGGTGCAGCTGTGCAGTCCCTAAGCTAAGGCAAGGGAGAGGAACTCGTAGCATCACTTTGAGGCTCCTCTTGGCAATGCAGAGCAGGAGCTGCTTGAGGTCCATCACACTTCAGTGATGGGTATGTGGCACTTGCATTTCTGTTCTCGCCAAGGACAGGTAAATCTGCAGCAGGAGATTATCCTGGTGTGTTGGCTCCTGATCTAGGCTTGTGAGGATGGGTAAAAAACAGCAGTTGTCATGGAAAGGGTTTGCATGGGAGTGATGCTGATGGATCTGGGTGCCCAGTAATTGGGCCTGGTGGGCGCATGCACCCATGGACTAGATCAGGTTTGGTCACATTGTGTTCTGTGTAAACTCAGGGCAGTGTGAAATCAGCAGTTCTGCCTCTCTGCTCTGGGAGGGAAGAGGGCTCAAGGGCTTGGCTTGGGCTGCTGTCCTTGGATCCATGGGGGTTCATGAAGGCAGGCTCTGCCCCTTCCTGGGAAAGCAAAGGGACAGCTTTTACTGTATCCAACCCAGAGAGAGGCTACTCTAGCCATGCCCATGATTTGGGGCCCTCTCATTTTGGGAGAGGGTTTCCAGGGCTCTCTTGGCAGGCCTGGGCCCAGACGCTGCGTGGAGAAAAATATTTTTAATCTGGACGCCTTGTGGGACAGGGAACAGCATGAGAGGCTTCATGTCCAGGGGTGGCAGGAGGCTCGGAGCTCTTGCCTCAGCATCAGCGTTGCTCTGCATCCTGCTTGTTGTCGCCCCAGGAGGAGCGAGCACTGTGTTTCCTTTCAGGTGATTGATTCTGTGCAAGTTGAGGCTTTGATCAAATGGGAGCAGCTTGGCAAGGCCACTGTCACCTCTCATCTGTGCTTCGGTACCTGTACTTAGTTCTGGCATCTTTGATCTTCCTTCTATAGCGGATGCCATTTCTCCCTTGCTGCCTGTTACTGTCACCTGTCTTTTGTGTTTCCTGACTCACCTTTCTGTCTCCTTGTGCACTTTCTGTTGGTCTCCTTGTCCAGGAGCAGGGAGCATCATGTGAAGCAGTGAATAGGTGCTGCACAAGAAGATTCTACCCACAGAGGAGCTTGTGTTTATATTTGGACAAGAAGCAACTTAGTGCAGTGCGACCAGAGAGGCACGGGTGTGTTGGGAGCACAAGCAAGAGCACATGCTCTGTCTTCATGTGCGGCCTGTGCTTGTGACCCTGCTCCTTTGCTGGCAACGGGGCCAAGCAATGGACCAGTCATCAAGTGAAGACCTGCCCAAAGCTTTTTGTTTGCTGGAGGGGGATCTATTCCCCCTGGGGGACTGAGCAGAGATGTGAAAAGCGAAGCGAGCAAGGGAAGGTGATGGGTTGGAGGATCTAGGAAGGATGAAGATGCTCTCAGATGGTGTCACAGTACAACCTCTCCATTCATGGTGGGTGCTTGGGAGAAAGAAGTGAAAGGGATGCTAGTGAGAGCATGAGTGGGGCTGTGGTTGAGGCTGATATAGTGAGGGAGGGAGGGAGGAAGGGCAAGAGGGGGTTTGGCTTAGCTGCTGAGATGGAAGATGTTATGTGGCCATTTGGCTTGAAGGAGGGAAAGATGGAGCATGAAAGAATGAAATAAAGATGCTGCTGGTCTGAGAGGTGGTTGACGTGGGAAATAAGGTGGGCACCTTGCTAGCACTAAATAAGGGAGGTGGAAAGATCAAACACGAGGTGTTGGTTTGGAGACGCATAGATTGGATGCATCTTTCAACTCCCTCTTTTCCCTGATGGCACTAGGTTAATTTTCCTGTCCTAGTAAAGTTGTTACTAAAGTAGCAGCTTGCTTAAACTGCAGCAAGTCTCCTCTGACTGCAACCTAGCACTGTCCAGAGAGCTGGATGCAGACCCCTCTTCGAGGATGTGCCCTCAACCTTTGCAAAGACGACGGCTTTTCTTCATCCTGACAGGGTGGAGGGTGCATGGGGCTGTGTCATGGTTCAGCTCTGAGACAGCAGGATGAGCTGCGAAAGACATAAATTCGTCCTCCAGGGAAGAAAGAAGACCTTCTCAAAACTGTTTTTCCAAGCCAGACAAACACAGTGACCACATGAAACCTGCCTTTCTCATTTCACTGTTTATTTTTCACAGAGGGGTTTTATTTATACCCCTTTAACATCTGTGCCGTTAAAGCAGCCTTATTAGGATACCGCCCTTCACCAAGGAACTCTGCTCTCGAAAAAGAGCATTAAAGATTCAACAAATAGCTGAGAATTGGGATTGATCCTAACCTCGCATAAATGGGAGCACCTTCCCCCATTAATCAGCCTCGGTTTTCACTTACAGGATGATGGCCTCAGTGCTACGCTTCTTCAGGACTAAAAGCACGTTAAATATTTATCACAGCTGAGTATTCACTTCCCCTTGTATTGCCAGCCGCGAGCCGCCGCCTGCGCCTGCCTGACTGCTTGCGCGGGGAGGTGGCGTGCCATTAGGAAAGCTCTTGTGCCAGCGCGTCCCGGTCATCTGCTGCGCTAAGCACGGGGAGATGGTGGCATCTCTCATCTTGAAGCATGGTCAGCCTCTTCTATAAGGCCTCTCCGAGTGCATTTGCACTGCTGAATTAAACATGCCCAGGCTCGCTATCTGGCAGAGGCTGGTGGCGTAGTGCAGCCAGCATCCACGCGCTCACGTGCCTCCTTTTGCCTCCAAAATAAGGTAATTGCAGTTAATCGGCCTTTTGGGAGCTGACCCTGCTCTGCGCTGTCGGTCTCCCCTTGCCTGGCCCTTGCGCCCCACCTGGGACCATGCTAACGTTTTGAAGCGTGAATATTTGTATTACAGCACCTGGACACGTTCCCTAGTACAGCTCGCTTACGGTTGTGCATGCAGCTCCCGTGTCACCGTCCTGCTCCTGGAGCCTGCGAGCAGCTCCGTGCGCTTTGCCGGCGTCTGCGGGGCAGCTTTCCTTGCCTCGCAAAGCTCAAAGCAGCCGCAGGGTTTTCAGCGGTCCAGTTGTTGTAACCATGTGCAAGAATGTCCTTGAGGATCGTGCCAGGGCTGCCAGAGCGTTTCGGAGAAGAAGCGACGTGAGGAGCATCGCTGAACCTCACTGTGCCCGTTTGCACGTAGAGACGCGCGTCTCGCTTCATCATCCGTGCACCCAGCTTGTTTGGTTGTTGTTGCGCATCAGGCGAGTTAAACATGCCTGACGAAAGGCGTGTAAACACAGCTTCGAAACAAACGCCCTTGAGCCCTGCCAAAAGCGCAGAGCTGCCTGCAAGCAAGCGCTTCCCAAAGCCCCGTCTGCTGTTCCCATGGAAGGCTGGGTGGTTTTGAAGCATGGGAAGCCGTGCGTGGGCTCCTGGGTTTGCCTAGTAGAGCGAGTGCCCTTCTCCCAGCAGCACAGATACAAGAG
>JAWLRI010000009.1:932897-967813 GCA_034781795.1 Crypturellus tataupa | reverse complement strand
AGCCTTGATCGTCCCACTGTGGAGCCTTTTGGTGCTTTTGCCTTGTCTTCTCCATCTTACAGGAACTGCTTGTGCTCCCAGGGGATCACCCTGTGGTCGGGGATTGGCCAAGAGGGATCTGGCTGCACATAGTTGGGGCGAGGGAACTTGGCTGGAGGGACCAGGGATGGTTCCAGACCCCAGAGCTGCTTCTGCTCTGCCCAATTTCCACTCCCTGAGCTGGCAGCAAAGGGTTAATTTTCAGGTTTGTGCTCCTGGCTCAGCATCACTGATATCATAAGATCTCTCTGGAACTTGTGAGGTTCCTAAAAGGTGGGGGGGAAGGGGGGGTTATGTGATATCAGCTTTTATGGTTGTGGACATGTCACGATTTTTTGCTGGCTGCCTCTGCGAAGGCTACATATGTGCCTTAAATGGGGATGGAAATTCTTGGGTGTTCACGCGCTCCAAATGCAGGTGCTTTCAGAAAACATTAGCTCCCTTGAAATTTGCCAAAAAAAACCTCCTCAATGCTTGGCTGTGGGCACAAGCAGAGAATAGTTTGGGAGCTTGTGAACTGACCCAGGCTCCGCAAACAAGTTGCCCACAGTCTCTGCCAAGTGCCCTTGAATAACGGCCATGTCGGAGGCGGCCAGGGCTGCATGTAGGGTTGTGAGTGAGCAATGTGCGTGCTGAAGGGCACCCTGCATGCGTGTGTGTTTGTGCTGTGGTGAGATGCTTGGTCTCGAGGGAGAGCGGTGCTTTTTCCCCCTATCCCTCTTGTCGAATAAACCAGCCAGGTGGCCAAGTTGCCGCACACGCAAAATGACCAAACGCATCACCTTGTCGAACTAATGGGGACGATAACGCGCAATCATCTTCCAAGGCGCCTTCCGAGGTGCTGTCGGGCAATCCCGGGCGGCTGTGAGATGCCCTGCAGGCAGTGGGGACCCGGTCAGAGGTTAACGGTGGTGTCAACCCCCATAAATCATCCCTAATGAGCCTGGGGAAAACGTTGTGTCGGAGCCTCTGCTGCACGGCTACGCTGAATTGTCTGTCTTTTAGCATGGACTTCGTTCCCATTTGGTTGTCTAGGGTTATTTGGGTGAATCCTTCATGTTGCTGAAGGTGTTTGGAGTTTTTCCTCTGCGCTGAGTGGCGAGGGGCCCATGTCCTGCACAGCTGGCCAGCACAGGCTGATCTATAGCAAATAAATACCTTTTTCCCCCATTTTTCATCCCCGGGAAAGCAGCACGTGCCTCCCTAGGGTGTCAGAAACTACCGGCTGTGCCGCATTGCCCAGGCTGGGTGCAGAGCGTTGTATGCTCAGGATGGAGCCCAGCAGAGAGGATGACCCCCAACATGGGAAGAGGTGCAAAGAAGGAGCAGAAGGGAGTTGGATGGGAAAAGCCATCCCTCGCCGCCGGCATGGGGGCTGCGCCGTGCCGTGTGTGGTCCCCGGGAAAGCCGACAGCAGCGACCCGGGGCGCCGTGGGAGGAGTAAAAGGCGCGTACAGTGACTGTTCCTTGCAGCGTATTATTTATAAAGCAGCACGACAGCCCTGGAAGTGTTGGGGCTCGGAAAAGCTAAAGGAATGCACTAATTAAGGAACACAATGGGAATGTAAATTCGGAAAGCTCCCCAGGGTGAAGCAGCCCTGGGGGGGGAGCTAATTTGCCAGTCTCCACTCCTCCCCTGCAAGCTGGCTGAGACACTGGAGCAATTAAGGAGGAATTTGAGTGTTAAATATAATCTGGAATTGTGTTTTGTTTTTGTTTTTTATTGTAATGGGTTTATTTTTCTCTGGGGTAACTGCGCTTCCAATTTTGTAGTGGGGACTTTAACCCTCTGCTCTGCTGTAATAGAGATGTCCCACCTTTTTGGGGGAGCTTGCAGACCTATTCAGGTGACTCTAAGAGCTGCATCACCTCCCTGGAAGTGGCAGGGCTGAAGGGAGTGCTCCCACCAGCAGCAACACAGGATCTTTGCAGCCCCTAACTCCCCAGGCTGAGGAGCCTGGGAGCTGGGAAGGCCACTGGAGCATCGGGATTGCTTTGGGGAATGGTGCCACCAAGCCAGTAGGAAGATGCACATGTGACACCAAGGCAGTGTTATCCAGGTTATAGTTATCACAACCATCTCCCAATGCTATTCCTAAAAACTTATATTTCTCTCTCTTTTAATTTTCCTTTTTTTTATAAGTCCTTTTCTACTTGGTCTCCTCACTGCTGTGTGTCATCTTACCCTATTCAAGACCTACGTGGAAGTGGTATCACTTGAACTGTGGCTAGAAGGGTTGTTCAGGGTAGTGACAGCCATATATTTGTATTTTGTTATAAAGCGTAAACTTGTTTTGTACAGCTCTGGACGAGAAGACAGGTCAGGAGTCTCCATTATGGATGGGAATTGACATGAACATGTGCTCGGGCCATGGTGTTTGTTGGCCATCAGTTAAGGTGGTGCCTGGTGTTTGGGTGGCAGAATATCTGTGTCCTCGTGGCTGTCTGTGCAGTGACACAGAAAGAGTTTGTGTTCTTGAGTCTCATGTTTTGGGGGCTTTGTATCATTTTGAGCTGACCTTTTAACGCATTCTGAATTGGAAAGTGTCTTCAAATCTTAGGAAGTGGCTCAAAGAAGTCAGTGGGATTGCTGTGTGGGTTTCATATGACAGTTTGGTTTGTGGACTTTACTAAGATGGTCATTCCAATCTCAGGCAGTGAGGCAGGAAATGTGTTTGCAGGATGCTCCTCTCTTTTGGAATTACCTTACAAATCTAGGCTCTTTTTAAGTATCAGTTCCCTGAAATTTTCAGGTGCTCCTGATATCTACTTGAGGGAAAAAATAGAAGGGTGCCCAAGCTGAGATATGAAAATATGGTATATACACTCACAGTGCTGCCAGGATTTTGTGTTGCCTTAGGGTCGTGGCTGCTGGCTTTGCTGCAACAGGAGAAAACTCTGAATTAACTCGTAAGTTTGCCATGCTCTGGCATCCTTGCTCCAAGCCTCCGAATCCCCAGTTTCAACCTTCCTGGATGTGCGTCAGTGTGAAGCCAGGATGTCCCACCGCGATGCTGCCTCCTGCACTGCCTGCAGCCTCCTGCTCCCTTGGGTGATATTGCCAGGGTTGGTGACATCCCGGCCAAGCACTGAGCCCCGAGCGCTCGGCTCCGCTGTGTCCTGCTCCCCGTGGCTCCTCCAGGCTGTCCGTAGGGCTCTTCCTCTCCTCTCCCCATCTGGATCCAATAGCCGCACTCAGCACACAGTGCTGGGGGGCAGCCCCCTCCTCACCGTGGAGCTGGGCTCACCGCACAGCAGGGATTAAACAGGACCCGGGTTGTGAGCACTGCTGGGGAACCCCCAGCAGGAGCTGCAGCCTTCCCAGCAGTTCCCCTTTAAGGGTGAGTGGGTTGAGCACCATTTGTTCTGGTTTATTTTCCCCAAAATAAAGTTGTAGAAGGAGAACAAAAGCTGGGGAGGAAACAATAGAAGGGAGCCTGAGGAAGCCAAGGGGATTTGGAGATCTCCCTGTCCCTTCTCCTTCCCATTCCAACCTCCCCCCAAATACAGGGGATTCTGGGATTAAAAACCCACCTACCGCCCACGGTGGCTGTCTATGGTGAATAAAACGAGAAACGAGAGTTTTTCCCTGTGTTGTGAAGTGGGCAGTTGGGGTAGGGCATCTCTCCCGGAGCTGGGAGCACTATCACCCTTCCTCGGCTCCATGCACTGGGGGATCCTGCTGGAAAACTGCTGTGGAGCTGGGATGGAGCTGGCGCCTTGCAAAGCGCCGGCCGGTGCTTCCTCCTCTCCCAGCTGTGGTGCCAGGGAAGGTCTTTGCAGGGCCGGCAGGTTCATTTCCAGGCTCTGACCCGGTGTTTTCTGGCACAACCTTGGGCCAGTTGGCTCCGTCTCGGCCCCGGGATTCCCCCGGATGCAGTGCGGATCGCTCTCCCCGATCCCTCCCGCCATCTGAAGCTAGTTTTCTCGGGATGACAGGGGTCAGGAGCACTCCGGTGCCGAAAGAGCAGCATGTGCTGGAGCAGGGCCTCGCATTCCTCCTGCGCTTCCCAGCGCGCCTGGACGGCTGCGCCGTGTTGTGCAATATTCCCAGGCCGGGCGGGAAGCGCTTGGGCAGAGCAGGGCTTGGTGGCCTCCGTCTGCCACCATCGGGCTGATGCTGCCAGCGGGGATGATCCCAGTCCTGCCGTGACATCCTGCTTCCCATTGCCTAGGGACTGCGGCTGGCCCCAGAGCGCGCCGAGCTCACCAGTCTGTGCTCCCGCAGGAGCTTCCCTGTTTGCAGAAATAACACTCAGTTGCACGAGGAAACCCAAGGGGTGAAACCCAGCAAGGTGCAGGTTGGGCAGAGGGTGGCTGTGGCTCCCCCAGGCACGAGGATGCTCGATGTGCGCTTAAAGCGCTCGCTTGTGAGCTCGCCGCTCTGCTTGCCTCGTCCTCGGGCTGTGACAGGGCTGCTTTGAGGGGTGCGAGGGGGTCTGCGCTCTCCGTCGGGGCCAAGGTAAGTCACCTTCTCGCCCGCGTTGTTTGCACAGCTGCGGGTGGCCGTGCCCGCTCCGAGAACTCCGCATTCTTCCTCCCGCCTGAATATCCGGCACCGCGGCGCGCTTTAATTTCCGTCGGGGAGCCTGGGAAGCCCGCTGGAATCTAACACCCGGCAGCTCCAGCGGCACCGGCGCATCCCAGAGCCCTGCAAGCGCACGGGGACGTTGCCAGCCCCGCACTGCCCGGAGCTCGGCGCCGCCGGGCACTCACAGCCTCCCTGTCCCAAACCTCCGTCGTCACCCGGCGCTTTCCGCCCCCTTTCCCGCTGCCTCTCCCTCCAGCCGCGAGCCCTGCGGATTTTATGGTGGTGCCTCTGAGACACTGACAAGCTGCTGACATCCTTTTTGGGGGGCTTTTCATTTCCCTCCCTCTGCTGCCTCCTTCCCCATCCCCGCATGGCTGTGGTTGCCGTGCGAGCTGCATGACTCCTTGCTATTTCTTGCTGCTTCGAGGGGCTTTGCAGGGAGCTTTAATGCTGTCTCCGCTTGCCTAGCGGCTCCGCGAGCACAGGTTAAGTGTCAGCCTCGCACAGACAGCGCGCCGGGGCAGCTGCCTCTGCTAGCCCCGGGATTTACTGCAGGCAGTTTATTTTCCCAAGGAAGTTAGTTTCCGAGATAGCATCTGGTTTTTATGAGGTCTGATCAAATAAGGTGGTATGTGTGTGTGGATGGAGGGGAGATGTTTTTATGTCTTTATGCTTATTTTTAACGTTTTATAAATAGCGGAGGGATGAGCTGCGTGCCTCGTTCCAAAATGCATCTCTTGTGGCCACGGCCTTGCTGAAATTATTGCTGAGTCCAGAGAGCAAATTGTGTCCCTGAACCGAGTAAAGGCTGGTCTGGTTATTCATACCATGAATCATGTTAGTATTAGCAATAAGTACTGTTTCTGGTTTTTGTTTTCTTTTCACTACAAGACCAAATTTTTACTTGGGTACCTTGAGCACCGTGGGGCAGCCAGACGGCCATGGGAGCTTTATGGGTGAAAAACAAACTTTTGCAAGCAATTCTGGGGTCCACTGAAGCTATTTAGTAAATAGAGAGAAATGATGTGCTTTAGGGTGCCTGGGCTTCTGTCACTGGTGTTGACTTTGGGGGAATTTTTTTGGAAGACTATTGGACAGGGAAGGAGAAAACACCGCAAAAACACATTGCGGTGGTGGAAGATGGGATGCCACTCTGCAAGCCTTTCATTAATGGGTGATTAATAAGTGATGCACTAATGGCGTGTGGGGACCTGGTTCCTTGTGGCTTCCCATTTGGGGAGGTTTAAAAGTACCCGCTCAGCCAGCTCAGCTCTCAGATATATGAATATTTTAAGGCCATCATCTCACCTCTCCCTCCTGCCGGGCCGCCTTGCGCCTCCTCTCGCCTCTTCCCATCTGGCCGCGACGGGGACCCCCGCGCCGCATCCCGGCGCTCTGCTCACTCGGAGAGCCCGTGCCCTTGCCTGGATGCGAGCGGCTAATCCGCTCTCCCACCCTGCCGACAAGGATAACAAAGCCGCCCGGCCGCCCCTCGGCACCCCCCGGGCTCGGGGATTTGCTTTTCATTTCCGCTTGCTCGCTGCTCTCTCCCGCTTTGAAAGGCGAGCGCGCGGCCGTCGGCACCGGCGCCGCTCGGGCTTTGCTGCCAAGGAGCGTTTCGTCAGGGTGTCGCGTTAGCTGCGCTGATGGCGGTTGCGTCTGGGCCACACAATGCCCTTGACAAGACACGAAGAGCAAAGCGGTGCTGCAAAACCCAGCTCTGGCGCCCTAAGTACTCGCCTACCCCTTGGGGACCACATCCAGCTTTCCCATCTCCTTCCCTCTACCCGTCTCCATTCTTGCCGCAAAATTTTCAAAAATGCTTTTTTTTTGATAGCTAGTGCAGGAGGAGCTGTTGAACTAACATAGGTTGGCAAATAACCTGTAATCACACAGGTTGGCAAAATAACTATTGTTTCTGCTAACTTAGAACAAGTCAGCATCAGCTGGAGGTAGGATTTCCTTTGCAACGTGCGGAAGAGCAAAGCGGAGATGCTCCTGCCCCTTGTGCTGTGGGATAACAGCTGATTTAGCACCTGAACCCAGTTTGCTGGTCGATACATGGGGCAAATGACCCTGGATCCCAGGTTACTGCAGTCATTCCCAGTTGGATATCAGCATTGCCTGGGGCCTGGCGAGATGCTGCTGCCTCCAGGCTCTGGTGTTTGTGATGATTGGAGCTGCCTATCAGGAGCCTGTCAGGATCCTCCTTACGGTGAATTTCCCCCCGTTCTGCTCCCGGAATTGCCAGGAGCAGTTTGTGTAGGATGCAGGATCTGGGGGGTAGCTTGCCTGTGGTTGTGGGTGCGTGAGAGCGGGACTGTACAGGCTGACACTAAAATTTCTCTTAGCTTGAGAGAGCACAGAGGAAGATGCGGGGCTGAGCTGTGCAAGCCTGGGTGCTGCTCTGCCAGGAGGACATGACTCGCTGTTTGCGCCACTGTGAGTTATTTACGCAGCAAGTCCTGCCAGCAGATGTGTGCATCACTCAGGAGCAATTTTCAGAGCATTCTGAGCAGCAGAGTGGGTGCAATCCAGGTGGCTGCAGACCCAGCAGGGCCCTTGAAATACAGCTCAAGAGCATGATAGATAGCGCCAGGGTCAAGGGCAGCTTTGCACACACCGTCCACCCCGCGCGTATTTGTGTCCAAGTTCAAAGCCGGCTTCTCGCGAGGGTTTTGCAAGCCTGGCTGCTCCCATGCACGTTTCTTACCTTTAGCATTTCTAGAAAGCAGATGCAAGTTTTCCATGGGAAACTATCAGGAAGTATTTGCTCCATTCTGGTCATGTGTCGTGGACAAGCAAATGGTGCCTCGCTGTGACCCAGGAGTCATTTATTTACCCACCGCCTCCTCATTTATTTACCCACACAGACTCACTCCACAGATAAGGGTTGGCTGCCCCGTGTTGCACGCTTGTTTTTCCCAGTGGCTCGTTTGGGATAAGGTGAGCATAAACAGGGATTAGTTCGTTAAGCTGTTCATTGAACTTAGTTCATTAGTTCATTGAACTTCTTGAGTGTTTTCTGTGCATTTCCTCTCCCAACGTTGCTGATGGCTGAGCCATGCATATGCGGACAGATACCGTGTGGTGAGAGGGGCAATGGAAATTTTGAGGATTTCCATTCCCAAACATCCTTATCTATTTGCAAGGTCAGCAGAGTCCTTGCAAAACTGTTGCATTTCAGAGGCTACTGTTTGTAAAAGCTTCTGGAAGCAAAGTTCATTTTTTATGGTTATTTTTTTTTCCTAGAAGGAAACCGCTTTTGAGTCATAACCTCTTGGCTGATGTTTAGATGGGTGAAACTTGGTGGAATTAATGGGAGCAGTGCCCCAATCTGCTCTGCAGCTTTTAAATTCTCTGGCTTGTAAACACAGGGTCCGCTTTACGTCTGACGGAGGAAAATCCCAAGGCTCCAAGGTAAAGCAAGGCAGATGCTAAGTGGGAATAATCCCAGGGTTTGGCCACCCTGTCACACTAGTTTCTGAGCAGGAGGAGGGGTTGGAGCCGCAGGAACCATGGGTCAATATCAGACCTGGGGCCAGGACACGGCAAGGCCATGCTGGTTGGAATCACAGGCCACCGTCTCGATGCCACGGTGGCACCTCCGCTGCCAAGACTGCCGCTTCTGAGTGTTTTTTATCCCGCAAATCCCTTGGGAAACAAGGTGTGTTTTTCAATACGTTACTGCGGGGGACTTGCAAAGAGGCTACTACTCATGGGTCTCTTGCAAGAGGTTTGGTGCCCAGTTGTCTAAGAGCACCTGGGAATGGGGCTCCTGCCTGAGTGTGGAAAAACTCATCTTTGAGGGGAAACCAGCTACAGGCAAAGCCGGGTGCCCCATGGCGGGTGTCCCCGCGCGGAGCCCGGAAGGGGCAGCTGGAAGGGGGGCGCGTGAGCGTTTCCCTGCAGCCACAGCAATCTCATTTTGATCCTGTGCGGTGGGAAAGGAAATGGAGCAATAACCCCGGACAGTTTAATAGAGTTTGGGTGAAATACAGTTGTTTTTGTAAGCTGGTCTCTGTGCAGCGAGGGCTCTTTGGCCCGGTTGTTGTGCTTGGCTCCGCTCGGGATGTTGGCACCAGCTGCTCTGCAGGTGCACATGTCTCTGGCAGGAAGGAGCGGGGATTTGGGGATTCGCCTTGGTCGGGGCTGGGGGGAAAGAGGAAAAAAGCAATAAGAGACGGTGTTACTGTCTTGCAAGCCAGGCAGCGCGCCAGGGAGGGGGAAGCCGGCGGCGCGGGGGCAGCGCAGGTCCCTCTTGGCAGAGCGCTGCTCTCCCAGACCGGCTCCTGCTCCCGTTCCCGGCGCCAGCAGCAAGCGGGAGCAGATCCCTCAGAGTGAATCTCCCCAAGTGCTTTCGGAGCAGCGGGACAAGCGGGAAGCATCCAGGAGCACCCGCCCAGCGAGGTGCATCGGGCTCAGCAGAGGGAGGGGGACAAAACACGGGCTTTGCCCTCGCGAAAGCTGCTGCCGGAGTCAGGCAGAGCTCCACGCTCTGGCACGGGCCCAAGGCGCGCTCGCTTCCTGCCACCCTTTCAAATTAAGAAAACGATTCATTTTATTTCTTTAATTTTCCAAATGGAAGTGAATTGGCCTTGCTGGCAGGTGCCTGATTGACGTTCCTGAGAAATGGAGCCCTGTGACTTTCCGGAGAGGAAGCGAGGCGAGGGCTCCGTGCTGGCATCCGCTGTGTCCTGCTGCCCCAGGGGCCTGGCCTTGCTGTCCTGGGACCTCTCCTGTGCAAAACAGGCAAAAGCAGCCGAGTTTGGCACAACAGGTAACAAAATTCTGATATTAGGTTCCTCCAAGGCCCTCCAGGGCAGCCAAGCGAGCTGTGTCACCCCAGGTGCCCTCTATTAACTCCTCCCGTTTGATGCTTTATGAGGAGGACTTTTCATCTTGCTTTTATTATTCTTTGCAGAGCCTTTATCATGCGTCCGCATAGTCCCCTGCCTGCCTCAAGGGGACACTTTCAATAAATTACTCCGGCTTCGCATGCACGGGGAGCGAGTGATGACGAAGACTCCCTTGCAAGGAGGCGTCGGGGCAGGGTGCTCACGTTCCAGCTCCCTGAGGAGACCTGCTGGCACGTCCACACTGTCCCTGGCCTTGCACATGCGTGTGCACCAGCAAATGTGCAAAACAATGTGCGAAAAAGTCTGCCGATGTGCAAAAAAACAGCAGGATGCTGCAAAAACTAGTGCTGCAGCCAGCACCTCTGCTCCTGTGCCACGGCCCTGGCCAGCGCATGCGCCATGGCAGCGCTCACCAGCGCAGGACTCGCTGCTGAGCCGCTTGCTGCTCGCCTCGTAGTGGAATAAGTGCCCAGCAAAGGCGAGGGGAAGATTATCCCTACCATGTCGCAGCGATTATCAAATCTCTACGCCGCATCAGTGAAACAAACCGCGGCCGCTCGCTGCTACAGCGCTTGGCGTGTAATTAGGTCTAGCTCCCCAATCTCTTGTTAAATCTCGAAGATCCTTTCCTAATCTCCCACGCCGTAGTCTTTTTTACGACTGTTGTTTTTTTTTCCCCCTGCTGCTGTTTTTCTCAGTGCTGCTTTTCCCTTGATCTGCCCTCCCCTGTCTTCTGGGACCGGCGTCTGCATGGGCGAAATGCAAAATCTCGTGATTTTTAGTGCTTTTTTCTGTGCTAGCAACCCAGGTTAGGGCGTTTGTTGCCTGCACAGGATGGAGCCCAGCCTGGCGAAGGTGAAACCCAATGTGCACAGGTCTCAGAGCCTCCCAAAGCCCCTGGCAGGGGCAGTGCAGCAGGATTCCCCACGCAGGAGCAGCGCTGGGGCTGAGCGCACGGCCCGTGCGCTGTCAAGCCGGAGCCGTCCCCAGCGGTGCGAGCGGGACGGGTAAAATGCGAGCTGCCTGTGATTTGTTTGGCAGCCAGGGAGATGCAGATAAAAGCGCTGCTGTCTAACAGGGAGATAAATACGAGCTCTTGCTAATTCAGGGGTAAAAGGAAACTCGGCAGCTGGGGTTTGTTAATCCTGTGCGGGCGAGGTTTTCTGGGAGATACAGTATATCTGGCTCGTTTTTACGCGGGTATTAGGGATGTGACAATTTAATTGCAGCAAGTTCTCTGGCGGGGGAGCGGAAATCAATAGGTGCTGGGCAAGGCGCTCATTTTAAGATAAAGTCTATTTGTGAATTATAGTCATCCGTCTCCGGGCCCCGTCAGAAGGAGTTAATTGCAAGCTGCCAGCGTCGTGCAGCGCACCACGGCCCCGAGCCGTGCCGCTTGCAAGGGGATCCCTGCATCCCTACCCAGACAAGCGCCCCAGAGTGCTGCAGGGGGCTAAGGGGGTACCAAGCCCATAGAGAGGCTGGAAGGGATGAATTCGAGCCCTTAAGCGTGTCCCGTAATCGCTGTGCTGGCCTCTTCAGTGACGGGGGCGCAGGGCACGCGTTTCCGAAAGGCCAGCCCGAGGCTGCGGGGAGAGCGGCCAAAAATACTCGGCTTATTTGGACGCTCTGGGGACTCGCCTTACAAGGCTGGAGTGTATTTCATTAAACAAATGAAAAAAGCAAATGGGGGAAAAAAAGAGCAAAAAGAAAAAAAAAAACAGAAAGCAGAGATTTTCAAGCTGGGGCAAGAGGGATGGGAGGCCGTCAAGGGCTCGCGTGGGCCGGCACGTGCTGGCACAGACCTCCGTGCTTTCTGACCCCTGTCCTGCCCCGGGGCTGCGGCGCTGCTGTGTGCATGTTGTTTGCTCCCTGGGTCCTTGAGCACGTCTGGGCTTAGCTTACAGGCGCCTTGCAAAGCGCAGAAGCTTCAGGGCAACGTTGCACTTCCCACATTTTCCTGGGGAGGCAGGAGACGGGCTCCCAAGCTAGACATTGCGCGGATGGACCGAACCACCCCCCTCCTTGTGGCTGCAGGATCCCAGCCGAGGAGGACGCAACAGATGTGGGGCGATGGGGAAACCCGTGGGAGCTGTGTCCCATCGGCCACGCGGAAGCCCCCAGGAATGTCCATCCGTGCACAAGGGCCGTCCCTTGGAGGAGCGCGCGCGGTGAAGGGTTGATGGTGGCTCGGGAGCCGTGTGCGCTGACCGCGCGCTCACGTGCCGCGGCTCGCGCAGGCACCCCGAGGAGTCATGGAGCGCGCTGACGGCGGCGCGCTGCCAGAATCCGCTGGAATCCGCTCCCCTGCGTAACCCCGGCCCAGGTCAGCGGCGGCGCTCGCAGCAGCAGGTGCTGAAACCCTCCCCTGCTTGCGACCTGCCCCGCTTGCTTTTCCAGCACATTTTCCAGAGGTCAGCCGTCCCCTCCCCACCGCTGGATCGCTTGCCTGGCCTGTCCACCTGCTCCTTCCACCCAGTGGCTTTTTTGGAGCTGGAGAGTGGAACGGGGGCGGGGAGCAGGCGCTGGAGCAGAACTCGAGCCTGGGCCTCCGCCTTGCAAACCTTGCACGCTGCTGCGGCGGCTCTCGAAGAACCCGGGCCGAACACGGCCCTGGTTATTTCTGGACGCCGGCAGCTATTCCTAGCCTTGACCTGAAGGATGGTCCTTTTCCTCCCCCGCTTGCCCACGCGCAGGGTAAGCCCGCTCCGGTGCACCAAGGGGGCACGCAGGCAGCGAGCTATAAATAAGCGCAGCCGTGGGCGGCCTCCGGGAAAGGCAGCGAGCGGAAAGCATCGGAGCGCTCTGCGGGCAGCCGGGATCGCCAGCCCGCTGGCGACAGCCAGGGGACAGCGCTTGCTGCAGAGGGATCAGGAATGCTCCCTGGGTGCTGCTGAGCACCTCTAGGGAGCCTGTTGCACCAGCCGCACGTGGTGTGAGGACATGGGTGCGGGGCATTGCTCAAAGGAGGCAGGGGCTGGCATCACCCCAGGCCAGGGAGGGCTCTTTCTGCTGCAGATGCCTCCCTGGAGCTGCTTTGCTGTGCCTGAGCATCCAGCTCCCTTGTGCCTGCAGGGTTGACTCTTCATGTCCCTTGTCTGCACGGGGCTGCCTCTCCCCAGTGGTGGGTCTGAGGGTGCATCTGGCTCTGCAAGTTGCATCTCTCTGTCTGTCTCCCCTGTGGCTGCTGCATCCCTGGGATGGGGGTTCCCTGCATGCCCTGCATGCGGTTTGGCTCATGCAGCTGCTCAAACCGGATTCTGCACAGTGCTGCTGCTGCATCCTGCAATACATGGGTCTGAAAGAGGCTGAGCAGGGATGTAGGGAAGGTCCATCCTCTCCAGGGAGGGTCCAGCAGCCCCCATTTCCCTATGGATGTGGCGGGCTGTGTTGGGAGAGGCATCGAGCAGTGCTTGACAGGGGACATGCAGGACGGGTCTCTGTGCAGAGGCAGCTGCAGGGGCCTTTGAAGAGCAGAGCAGACTCCCCTTCGGAGCAGCTGTGGTGGAAATGGCCTTGGGATGTGGCCCTGGGACATATCCAGAGGTTCATTGCTCCAAGACAGGCTTTGGCGCAGGGCAGGCGACACTGAATGGGTGTCCCGCTGCCTCGTCTGAGGTCCTCGGCGCTCTGTGAAGATGGCTGTCACGAACATATTATGTTTTTTTAATTTCTTTTTTTTTATGTCAGGCTTGGATTATCTAATGGACGCTTGCATTGTAATTTTTTACTTTAATAGGAATCGTTTGTAGAGAGATCTGCTGAGCTCAGCATCCTGGCTGGAGCTTTTGCATTATCAGGAGTCGCTGTCTTTGCAGATGGATGAGTTTCAAGGATTTCTAAATACATGGGCCTATCTGTCTAAACAAAAGTTCAAAGCCTTGCAGCTCACTGGCTTGGAGCAAATGTCAAATGGACAGAGACCGGACAGGCGCCTCTGAACAAACCTCTGTCCTGTTTTCTTTTGCGCCATCTGTGCCCATGAGATTTGCCTTCCAGCATTGTGTAGTCATGAGCTGGGGTGGCCAAATGTCTGAAAGATCTGGTCAGCCGTGGGCCAGAGCTCCCAACCGGGGCCGGAGGAATGGGAAAGGAGCTCTTCTGTTTCTTGGATGCTCAGATTAAGCCCACGATCTGGTTGCTGATCATGCCAGGCTGTGCAGTGGGAATGCTGCCCCGCTTGCACCATGTCCCCATTCTGTCTCTTAACTATGCTGCAGCCCTGGGCTGCGTGCAGACAGGAGCTTTTCTCCTGCCTTGACTTGCCCATATTTTTGCCCACCCAATTGCTCAAGCCCATGTCATGCTGGATCTGCTACTACCTGGCACAGACACACTGTGTCCTCCCCTGTGTGTGTGGAACCTGCTCAGTGTTGCTCTCATGCTAGTAATATCCAGGAATTTTCCATAAAATTCTGCATGGACTTCATGTGATCATCCGGTTTCTGTTTACAGGATCAAAATTGTGCAAGGAGCAAAGCTGTGGATTTTGTTTCTCTACTTGGCTTTACTTTGAAAGGATGATGCTTGAGGGAGGAACACTGCCATAATTGCTACAAACCCCTTCCCTTTCCAAAAAGTCTTGCAAGGAGGAGTCTTATGGTCTTTCCTAAGGAACATCAAGCTCATACTGAGTATGAGCCACTGCTCCAAAGATCTCAGGTTGTCTTAAAGCAGAGTTTGTCTGCTCTGTTGACTTCCCCCAGGACAGGGTTTATGCTCTCTGTATCACCTACATTGGATATTTGTCTCATCCTTTCTTAAACAGTGTCCCCAAAAGAGGCTCCACAGTGGTAGAAGCGGTGCTAGCCCTTGGTATGCAGGTCAGAGTGGGCTTTTGCTCCTGTCTCACATGTCTAACATGCTGTGCAAAAGGCACATCTCTGCAAAAGGCAGTGGTTTGGAGACATCCGTGTCACCAGGAGACGGCTTGTGGTGATGCTTAACTCCTGCTCTGACCTGTCTTTCTCACTTTACTGCATCTCCAAGGGCAGCAAAGGGGACTGCGCTTTTTGTGAGGATGTTCCCAGTCATGACTAGGGTAAGAATGACCATGGCAATAAGCAGAGCTGTGGCTGGATGGCAACATATCTCTATCACGTGGGTGTTGATAGATCTGCAACTTCATGTCAGTGTAGATGGCTGTCTCAGTATATTTAAAGCCTCTTAGCCAGATGTTTCCTCCTTGGTGCTGAAGAGCAAATGAAATGCATGTGTAAGTAAAGCATCCTGGATGTGTTCCCCTCACCTTGCAGCAGGGCAGGAGAGCTGGGAAAGTCTCAAAACAAGAGCCTAGGGTGATCCAGCATTGTGGAGGATTTGTGTAAGAGCAACACAGCTTGCCAGCCTGGGAAGAGGTGACTGGGAGGGATATAAAGCAGAGTTGCAAAATACAGGGTTGCTGGAGGAGGGTGGAGACTCCGTGGTACAGGCACAAGAACTGGGCTCCCAGTTCAAGATCTCCCATCTCAAGAAATGGGAGCATCAAATGGAGCTGGAAGAGTTGAGTTCATTGCAAGTGGGAGGTGGCGCTTCTCCATCCTCTGGGCTGGAGACCTGTAGGGCTCCTCACCAAAGGGCAGTGGGATGTAAAATATGTTCCAGATTGGACGAGAGCTTGCAAAGAGGGCACTAAATAGACAAAACACCCCTGGTTCAAGAAGCCTCTGCAATGGAAAAGGTTGGAGGCTGAGTTCAGCCATAGCAGGAGGCATCATAGCTGCCTGACTTCGTCCGTGACATCTGCATATCCCCACCGGGGAGAAAGGCTAGAGCCTCGGCGTGGAATAACCGGGCTATTCTTACTGGGCCAAGTGGAAACAGTGATCACCAAGTGTTGCCATCTCGGAAGGAAGCCAAGAAAACGTGCACCTGACCATCTTCAACCAGAGGCAGATGCAAAGGCTGGTAGCTGTTAAGCCTCGATTACTGCTGAGGGATGTACGTGCATGAGGAGATCCTCATGGAGACAAACGGGCAAGGCTGGCTGCTGCCTTTCCCCATCGTGGCTCAGCCCAGACAGCTCGCTGCTTGCCAGATCACATCCTTGCTGCTTCTCTGCATGGTCCGGGTCATTGGGGAGTGCGAGCCGAGAGAAGGTCTTTTCCAAGCTCTTCCTGCTGCATTCAGTCAACCTGATGTCCATTAGCTTGGAAAGGGTTTGCAGGACGGAGATAGCAGTCCGGCGTGGGAGACAGGAGACCTTTTTGCCTGACACCTGCATATAGTGCGAGTTCGGTACGGCCTCTCGCATCCGGTGTTTTCTATGTTTTTTCCGAGGCGTTGTGTTTTAGCTCCTTGGCCGGTGCTGGGAGGACTGGATTGGAAAGGAAAGGGATTTTCATACTTCATCTTTTTCTCGACGGGCCTGAAACGTGAGTGCCTCCGAGGCGTTGCCGAATGAGGTGGTAATGTGTTCATCAGCTGGGAAATCACCAGACCTCGGAAAAAAATGGAGAAGGGAGAGATGGAGAAAAGCGCAAGGGTTTGCAATGGCCCCATCAGTCACTGGACAACTGCATTGTCCGGGCCTGGAAGCAGCAGGTAGGTGCCTGGGGCACTGCGAAGCATCCCCATGGCTTGGGTCCTCAAACACCATCGCCTTCTGGGGAACCAGAAACCTCCTGTTGCACGTCACGGGCTGCCCTTCACTTCCACTGCACCAGGAGCCAACGTTCTTCAGGGAATGGGATGAGTTCTCGTGGCTGGGTGCAGTATTGGGCTGCAGGACCCTCTTCTGCCCTTGAGTTATCTGAGGATGAACAAGTGCGCTAGCTGGATCACTTTCCTGCTCCGTACACCGCCTCCTTCCTGTTCATCCGCCTCTTTTTGAAATTTAAGTCTCAGGCTTTTCACTCATACACGATCTCTGTCTGTCTCATCAGTTTTACTGCCCGGGTAGGCTCGCTTTCCCTCTGCTTTGTTTGACACGGGATATACAGAACTGATCAGAGTAGTCCAGGTCATCGCTCCCGCACTGATTTGCACCATCAGGTATTTTATTAGGCTCCATCTTTATATATAACCATGTATTTTGTTTGCCGGTGCTGCCATTGTTTTGCTGGCCAGAGACATCCAATTTAGATCACAGCGACGTGTACGATTAGATCCGAACGCTCCTTCCAGCGGGTGCTGCTTTGTGCTTACGGATGCGCCGGGCTGCCCAAGCGCTGTGTTTCGCTGCCTCCCTTTTTCAGGGTGCTGCCATCCATCATAGTTGTCATTAGCCTAAATGATACTGTCACCTGCCAGCATTCGCTGCCGGATGCTTGGCCCTCTTCAAAGCGTCGGTAACCAGATTGCTGCGTGCTAATCCTGGTCGGAAACACAGCGGCTCTGCCCGGCACGGCTGCCGCGGCGCAGAGAGCGAACAAAAGCTGGCCCCGTGCTCGCTTTTTGGGCCCTTCAGGCTGACAGCACTTCCCTTTCTCTTGTTATGGGCTTTGCCAGAGCTTTTTGAACCCTTTTCTCTTCCTGAACAGTCCTCAGAGATTAAGGATGAGCACGTTTTCTTTGCAGAGCCCGGGCGGTTTCATGCCGAGAGCAACTGGCCCAGCCAAGTGTTTTATTAAGCCCCTCTCTACCCCGCAAAGTCAAGTAAAGTTTTCCTTGGAAATATTGCTTAAGCTGCTTATAAGTGCAGATTGTGAGGCACAATTAAGAGAAGAGTGAGAAGCGGGCATAGAAAATGCTATTATTTTTATTATAAATAAAAATATTCCTGTTTGACAACAGACCTACTGCTCCTACTTATTCATCTTAGAAATGGTTAATATTGGCCATGTATTACTAAATACAGCCTTATAGCTAGTGCTTTCAACTACAGCCATTGCACATTGAAATGACAAAAGCCTTTTTAGGAAAATACTTTGAATTTTTCTTTCTTGGGAACGGCATAGTTTAATAGAAAAAGTGTAGACTATTATTGATGTGCAATATGGTAAAATGATGTATGTGAACATACGCTTACAGTTAGATCAATAGATGTTATTAATGTGTAAAGATATCATTTTTATGTTTCCTTTATCCAAAGGGTTTTGTGGTTAGCTTATATTCTGATCTTATTGATGAAAGAATAGTATTTATTTTGAAAAGTCAATGATTCAAATCAGGGCAATTTTTGAATAGGCTGTAGCTTTCAAACAGTATAATAAATTCTCTCTGTCGCATGCCGAAATATTTCCCTTTGCGTTCAAGATAAATGTAGCAATCTTCAGGTCAATGATGCTTTTCCTTTTTTTTTCCCCCCCAAAGGTCAAATCCTCAAGGTGCTGAGCTAGACACTTTGCAGTGGGTACTATAAGCAGCTGAGATACCTTTAAACTTCTCAGGATATTTGGGGAAGATTTATTACAACTGTGTTCATAATTTTTCTTTCTTTTTTTTTTGCCAAATTAAAATTAATATAGTATTTCAGGAATGTAAGAAACACAGCAGAAATAGCATGACTGCCCCCCTGAGATCTGCACTTCATGGAGATACCTATTCCCTTCTGCAATCTGGGATATTTTTTATTTGCCTTTACTATTTGCTGTGGTAGTGGTTTCTGCTGGGCATTGCGGTGCTGTGTGAAGGCAGATGAGAGCTGCTGTAACCTGCTGGATGATTGTGGCACTGGTCAGCCTGTATTTGTGTTGGAGGAAACAGCGACCAGTTGCTCCCTCTCCACTTCTTTGTGTGTTTTTTTTTTTTTTTTCATCATTTTGTTTCAGCTAATTTTTCAATTCACATGATATGGGATATAAGGGGCCTGTATTGCAGTTTGCCTGCTCCCCAGGAGCCCTGAGCAACTTGGTCCACCACATAGCTGATCGTCTTGAGCAGGAGGTTGGTTTTGAGACCTCCAAAGGTCCCTTCCATACTGGATTTTCTTGTCATTTTATAATAAGACGCTGGGCTTTCTGAGAGTGATCTTTGCCTGACACAGCACTGCTCCCCATCAGCACGGACATCCCCATCCCGCAGCTGCCTCCGCTGTTGCCTCTTCCTCCAGTTTTACATGTGCCTTTGCCCCGGGGAGATAAAATTCTTATTCTAACACTAAATTCAGGTCCAGTCCCTGCTGTCTGGACTTGCAGCTCACCTGATATCTGTGAAGAATATTTGTTCTTTGCAACCCAAAATGTTTTTCTCCTGTGCCTCCCTTTGGAGGTCGGTGGTAACTCTCTTTTGCTCTTATTTTGTTCAATAAATAGGATGAAAACAGATGAGGTCATTGGTGTCTATACAAGCAGATTTGGCCTCCATTTTCTGTTTACTAGGACTGCATTAGTTATGAATAATGGCGCGTCAAACTACTCGCTCCAAGCAATTTATTCATGGGATTTGGCCCCGCTCGCTGTCGGAGAGCTGCCTGCCAACGGGACCTGATTTTTCATATGTGCTTGCAAACACACAGCCATTTTCCCAATCTGTTTGCAAAAACATTTGGGCCCTTGGGTGCTGGGGAACTGCATCTTCTTGTTGTCAGAGTGGCGACATCAAAGAAAGGCAGCTGCTCTCCAAAATAATGTCCTGCAATTTCAGCTCTTAGATGGGTAGAGGCAGTTTTCTTGTGTTGCACCTCTCTGAAACCTGGTGTGACTAAAGGAGATAGAAGATAAGAAAACTTAGGAGATTTTAACTCTTCTTCCTTCTCGTTTTGCGCAAGGGACATCATTATGTTAAGTTACACTAATTCTCAGGATCCCAGATTTTTAAGGCAGGAATTCCCCGTGGACTCAGGGGAGAGGGCAACTTTTAATTTGTTTCTAGATATCTGGCAAATTTTATGTCTAGTTTTTGACCTATCATGTTGCTGCAGAATAACCATTCATTTAAATAATGGCCAAGTGGGAAAAAAAGCGCTTTTGCTTGACTATAGATACCTGTGCTCTCTCCAGTAAAGGTCCCTTCTCCCCAAGCTTTTATAAAAAGAAGAAAAGAGAAAAGAAAGAAAAAACCCCACAGATACTTTGCTGTTTCCGAAGAAGGGAACACAATAGTCCATGCGTGAAGAGAGGCACTGGCAGGTCAGGTCTGCTCACCCGTTGCTGGGTATGATGTGCGCTGCTCTCTATTGTTTTGTGGTGTATTTCACTTTTGATTGATTGCTTAATTTGTGCCCTTGTGTGATAGTTCTTGTCATGTGATGGCTCTTTTGTCGTGCTGGATTTGAAGTTTTTATTCTTGGGAGACAGTGCAGGCTCCAAGATGCTTCCCAAGAATGCTTGGGCAGATGTTCCCATGGGCCATATTTGGAAATCCCAACCGATTTTTGCTTGGCCGAAAGTACCACTTGATTTTAAGGGACATTCTGTTTGCGTTACAGTGTGAGTTTCTGGCCCCTTACGTTTTTGATGGATGAAGAGTTCCTGCTCACAAGATATTTGGGCTAATTAAACAGTGGAGAACTTGCTTCTTTTCACCACTGATTCCTTTTTTAGGCCTCTCTCACTCTTTGCACATGGATTTTCACAAACCTTGCTAATGTCACTTGAGTGTCATGCAAAAACAGTTGAATTTCTCCTCTTGAACATGGGACTAACTTAGCAGAATAGAGATCTAAGACGGTGGAGATATTCCCACCATCCAACTTAGTTACCTAAAGTTCAAGGCCCTTCTATGATCTTTAGAGAAAGGAGGCTTCTCTGATTTAGTATGGTAATGTTTGTACCAAGAGTCCTTTGCTTTACTCCTCATGAAGTTTTGGCCCTTGACTGTGGAGGGAGCTTTGGGGGAATGGTATCCTCACTAAGACTTCTCAGGGCACCTCTAAGGGTGCAGGTCCTCCCCTAGGTACCACACTGTAGGCCAGAAGAAGCTAAATCGTAGGAACTAGAAGTCTTTTGTCCTTTTTTAACCTGTTGGACATGGAGAACAAACAAGACTGACTTTTCTTTCCTCCACAAGCGCATGCTATGGGGTTACAATAGTTGCCAGCCCACCATGGGCAGACTGTAAATTTAAAGTCCAGTCCATGGCTATCAACCTCTCCTTAAACCAAGCAGCTTGCTGAAGCATGGCTCCAACTTCCAACAGCCATCACCAGGCACCAAGCAGGGACCAAGGGGATGAGGAGAGAGCCTGGTGCTACTCCTCTCATGCCACTGAGAGCATGCCTCTCATGACACTGCCTCTCATGACACTGATTTGTGATAGGGCTTATGCTCTGTAGAGATGAGGTGGAAGGGATATTTTTGGACTCTGAGAAAACAGAGTTTTGCTCAATTAATCTTCCCAGGAAACTCTTCATTGAAATGTGAGAGGGGCTCAGGCAGGAGGCGACTGGGACCCTGGATACGAAGGAATGCCCTCTGCAGCGTTGAGGGCCAGATTGCTGCTCCTCAGGTTTGGAGCAACACCAGATCTTCCCTCCATCAGCACATGTGAGGGGCCCTGCTTATTCTGAGGAAAAGCCTGGAAAAGTCTCTCATTCCAACTGGAGATTTCTTTCTTGAAGCTAAGAGATTCATCTTTGGGTTTCACCCTAAACCACTTCACTTATGGAGAAGCTGCAGGATTCCTCCCTTCCTGGCACCTCCAAAGTCATGGAGCCAACAAAATCTTGTCCAGAGCTGTACAGGAGGACTCCTCAGCCCTGTGATCATCAGGGACAGACAGACAGATACTCAGCAAGCAGTACGCGCAGTTGTGCAGTGGTCAAAATGTAGATGCTGGAGTCCCCAAGTGAATTGTGGCGCTTGTGCCTGTGTTGCCTTGTGACTCTCCTTGCAAAATGAGAACTGACCTGGCTTAGTGCATGACTAGATAGAGAGGTCCATTCCTGCCCTGAGTTCACTGAGCTGGCTTGCTCACATTATCCATTTACCCTTTCTCCTAGGGGTTATTCCTCTGGAAAGGGATTTTTTTGCTTTCTTACTTTTTTTTTTCTTTATGGAGGTTTTCCAAAATTAAGGGTTAATTCTGGGGAAAGGAACAGTCCTTTCCCGAGGAGGACAGTAAAGCTGAATGGGGAAGGAAGTGAAAAATTTCAGAGCAGTGCAGGAAAATGGGGATGTTTTCCAGTTCTGTGTTCTTTTGAAGCTTCCAAGCAATTTTAGGAGCAGACAGAAAAAGGGTGTGAGGCAATTTCTGTTGAAAAACACAGAGCAAAGAAAAGTGTCCTTGTGCCTGTTTGACGCAACACGGAGCATTTGGTTACAAACCAGCAGCAGAAATCCAGCTCTGTGCTGAGCAGGTGGCTCCCTTCCACGTTTCTCCATGGTAGTCGGGAGGTCCATCGTCAGCTTAATTATTTCCTCGTAATTGGATAGTGGGAGCGTGATGGCATCCTTGAAAGCCCCAGTCATTTCCCGGGCCTTGGCTGGTGCCCATAAGTGTCTACTTGCTTTAGCTGCGCTTGTTGGAGGTATCCAGCCTGGTAGGGAGCTCTGAGTCTCTCCAAGAAGCGCTAAGTGTTTTCTGCATCTCCTTTTTCCCATGGTGGTGGATAATCCTTGGAGTGATGGAGCACAGAGCAAAGAGGGTGCCTTAAAAGACGTTTTTTTTAACCAGAAACAAGCAAGTTCTGATGTGTATCTTTCTCCCTGCTTTGTGTATGTCTATTTTTGATTCAAACACCCTGTTGAAACCTTTCTTCTGTTCCAGATAATAATCCCCTGGAAAAGGCCAGAGCTTTTTTTTTTGTACATTTATTTTCCCCAGATATTGATGTAATTTGTTACTTAAAAAGAGGGGAGTGAGGGGGAGATTTGTGATTGAGGCCGCTGTGATAGAAACAAAAACAATTATGTACCAGGCAACTCTACCATTAGCTTAATTAACACGTCATTAAGATCGAGTGTACTCCTAGCAAGGTAGCTGTGCTGAACCGACCGTCCTCAGGTGCTGCTCTTAGGGCTGAACCGGGAGGCTTGGCGACCCGAGAAGTGCACAGCAATTTATTTCTTATTTAAGTGTTTGTTCTCTAGCCCTAGCGAATAACCTAAGTAATTTCTCCAGGGGAGACCTGCAAAACACTCATAACAATTTTCAGGTATGAGTGGGAAGAAATGAGCAATCTGAGAAATGGAGGCTTAGGGAGGGAGGAATGTTCCTGCAGAATTACAGCTCGTGCGCGCAGATCCAGGGAATGCGGAGCTGGATCCTCGGCTGATGAGAGCAGTCAGGAAAATGGAAGATGACTGCAACCTTTTAGTGCCAGAGCTATTTCTTGACATACGATGCAGATCGCTTTCTGATCTCATCTCCCCACGCGCCGAGCTTGGAACCAGAAGGAGAGGTAAACGGGTCAGGATTCCCAGGGGGCATGTGAGAAGGGCCAAAATGCAGGCGTCCGCAGGGGAAAAACAGTCGATTTGGCAGGTCTGGAGTTCATTGAGAAGTTATTGCTTTGGAAGGCACAGGAATATCTGTTGGGAGTCATAGAAGAGTTATTGGTGTTGGCCGTTATGATGTAGAATTATGGTGGAGGATATAGAGACCCTTATAGAAGCTCAGCGAACCTGTGAATCCATCTATCTAAGCACCCTCAATTCCCACTGAAATCCTCTTGGAACAATAATAATCATTTAACAAAGGAAATGGTTTTTGACCCAGACAACTAAATGCATTTCCGCTTAGTGCTTCCCAGCTCTTGCCTGATACTCAGCCGTGTGTTGAGGTTGCCTGTTATTTTCCCAGACATCAAAGGGTTGAAGGAAAATGCAACTTGGGAAAATTGATTGTTTGCCATGAAAATCTCCCCTGAAAAGAGCAGTCTGAGGAACAATTAGCTAAAGGCATGTGAGCAGATTGCAAAGCAAAAATACAAAGTCTGTGCATCGGCGGCGATCCCCCAGGAGCATCAGTGGAACGCCCTGGCGATACGGGAGCAGTTGAGGAGGACGAGGACATTGCAGAGATGTTAATAGTTTCTTTTCATCAGATTTCATTACGATGGATATTGGAGGGAGATCTGCTCCTGAGCAACTGTTATCAAAACGGCCTGGATGAAGCCAAGCAGCTTTGTTCTGCCTCTGGCACGCCAGGCCCTGGTATGTCACGAAAGCAGAAATAGCGAAGTCGGAACAAAGTGCTGTGATAACTTTGCCTCAGATTTCCTCCAGATTGCTATGTTCCTACAAAACACTTTGTTTTCTTTTTTGTCAGAAGTGGCACTTTGCAGCAGAAAGGTATTGAATTGGAAATGCCCACTGGTTTTACTAGAGGAGGGAGAAGATTGAGTGGGAAAGGGGAAAAACAACAGCAGAGCGAGAGGGGCTGTTTGTGATAGAACTGATGCACATGAGAGTGGGCTCTCTGCATCATGCCCTGCTTGTAGGGATGGGTTCAGTGCCAAAGATCCCTCACCAGCTGGGTCACTGGGGCTCAGAAACATCCCCTTTCCTATAACTGATGATGCTGGTACCCACGCACTGGTAGTCTCTGGACCAGCCACCCACGTGGACCATTTATCTCATTATGAAGCCCTCGTTGAGTGCTGATGATTTAAAGCTAAATGGGAAAGTTGCATCATGAAAACTGCTTTTCCACCTGCAAGGAAGGATGTTGCTTCCTTGGGGAAGGCCGGGCCAGGCATGCAGGAATGGAGAAGGAAATCCAGCCGGTCTATGGACTTCTGTAGGCGGCATGACACCTCGCAGCTGGCTGGCATCCCCAACGGGCCCAGGCTCCTGCGCTCTGCCTGCACCATGACGCCCACCAAAAGGTCATCGGGGCTTTACGTTGCTTGCTCATTATTTTATTTTTGTGTATTTTGGCCCCAAAAGAATGATTGTGCTGAAAGGGATCAATAGCTCAGCCGAGCGTCGAAGTTATTAACTCACAAACAAACGGCGTTGGGCCTGGCGGGAAGGAGGAAGAATGTCAATTTTCTGTGCAAATATTATTGCAGAGAGCCTTCAAGGAGTGTTTTATTTAGCAAATCAAGGCTATCAGAGACAGTTATTCCCTTGCCATGAGAAGCAGACAAAATGGGGAATTGAGTTATTTATCTATTAAGTCATCTCGGGGGGGAGCCTTTAGGTTGAAGGACAGTCTGAAGAGACTGCTTGGGTGAGGTGTCACATATAAAGAGGGACTCTGTCATTTCCCTGTCCTTTTGGCCTCTAACTTTGCTTTCTTTCGTGGGAAGGGCTCTCCATTGAGTCCAATCTCCCCTTTCCCTAGGAGTTTTGGGGCTGATTGCATTCGCAGGCAAAGACTCCGAATCCACTTTGGTTTTCCCATAAGCTTCCAAGAGTTGACCACCCTCCACAGGAGGGGGGTACCAAAACGGGTACTCCCCGTTTTGGGGAGTCATCTCATCAGCCATCCCTTGGATCTTCATGTTCTCGCTCAGTACACGGGCATGAGGCCACTGGTGCTTTAGTTTGATCACACCAAACCTGTGATCAAATGCAGGCAGAATGAAGCAAAAAGGCAGGTTTTTGAATCCTCAGCCTCCTCTTTTTTTCAGTCTTTCATGCTGATGCTTTGTGTTGCCTTAGATCTTTTCAAACTCGATGTCTTTTGCCTTTAATTAAGAGTGGCAGAGGGCTGGAGAGGCGGACTGTCAGCTGGGGCTGTCCCAGTTCTTAGAGAATCCGGCCATGCATTAAAAATCTTCAAAATCCCAGCATTTTCCCCTGTTATTTCCAGAGTCGGCAGTGACTCAATATGTAAAAAGTATTACCAAGGTCAAAGCTTACACTTGAAATCTCAGCTGCCACAGAGGAGGTGGTTTTGCAACACATAAAATGCAGTTGGTATCTTGCCACATCCCAAACTTGCAATGTACCGTGCAATGCATTCCCTTATCCAACATTTAGGAAGTAGATGGAGAATGTCTCTCTCCATTTCATTCCTCTCTGCTCGGCTCTTATTTTTTCCTGCTGCTAAATTCTGCAGCCCTTTTTTGTTGTTTTTGTTTTGTTTTGTTTTGTTTTTTTATGTTGTGGTATGGTTGTCTCTCTACTTGGGTTTTCACAGCCTGACACTCTTCAAGCCACAGCGAGCAGGAGCTTTTCTCCGAAGGTCAGTAGAGAATTAGGGAATTGGGGGCCAGAAACGATGTGCAAAGGGTTTCTGCTTGGGGAGTTGGGGGAAACATAAAGGGGAGCAGAGCTGTGCTGCCACCATGCCCCTCTCCCGCCACATGTGGGCTCCAAAACTGCCTGGGCGGTTTTGGGCTTAAAGTTTTTGTGTGCATCTGGGTGAAAAGCCTGGTCCTGCTGCAGATCACCACTACTGTGCTTCAGTAGAGGAGCAGCAGGGACCGAACTGCTGCATGGCACCATCTGTGGGCTTAATAGCTTCCATGTCGCCTCGCGGAATTGGCCGCATTGTGTGGAGATATTAAAAACTCCTGGATGGGAGTTGCTGGCTGGGAAACACTAGTGCATTGCCAGGCTTTGCCTTGGGAAAGGTCACCTACGCCAGAGCATAACTTCTTCCCCTCTTTTCTGCAAGCTCCTCTCCTCTGATCTTCACGGTGGCTGGTGGTTGTTGTTAGACTCTTTTCGAGAAGGGGAAGGTGAGACATGGGCCTGTTCAGTTCTTGAGGTTGTGCTGACACTTTATCCTCGGGGTTTATTGCTGTGACACCAAAGGGTGCTGCAAGGGGAGCTCCATAGCACAGGGATGGCAAGGTTTGTGGGCAAAGCTCCTCGCAGTTGAGATGCCAGGACCAAAAGCAGCTCTTCTGCTTACTGGAGCTCGCACGGTGTCTCATGCATGCTCCAAGGCTTCTGGGGCTCTTCAGATGTCCCTCAGCTTCTGAAATTTACTTGTTCCTCTTGGCAGAAGGGAGAGGACACACTCAAATGTGCCACATGAAAGAGATGTGTGAAGCAGAGATGAAGGTGGATTTCACGCAGGTACCACTGCATGGCCTCTCAATCTCTTGGCATTCAGCTTCATCTCTGCTGCATGCAACCCTTTCCAGGTCGGCACGTCCGAGTGTGCCCTCGTCTCCCTTCTGCACGGACGGGGTGCGATAAAATCAGCATGTTGACAGATGGCAGGTCCTCGGGAAACACAGCCTGACATTTCCTGAGAGTGTACAACTGCTTTTGCTTTACAAGCCCATAAAAACACGGTTAAAAAAAATGCCCTTCCAGTGCCTTGAAACCATCTAACATTTAAGAAAACTGTGTGCTATTAAGGCAAACATCTGCTGGTGATGTGCTATGTCTACGTGGTCCAGCTCTTGATGTCCCTCTGCTTCCATGACCCTGCAGAGGTCCATGGCTGTCCGTGTGGGAGCCCTTGCAGCCTGGTAGGAAGCAGGGGAGTTGCACTCGCTCTCATTGAGAGGAGGTTGGTACTGGATTGAGCCAATGCTGGGTTTGGGTGGCATTCCTGCACCCAAGCTTTGCTCCTTTGGCTCCCATCACATGTCCCCCAGACTAGGTTTTCCAGACCCAATGTCTCTGTGCGGCTCTGCCTGCTTGGAAGTGCTGTTCCTTGTATCCTCCTGCTCACCCATCTGCATGGTCCAGGCATGCTCCGGTGAGCTCTGCAGTATCTACCTGCTGCTGAAAGAGCTCATAGATCTCATTTCTCACCCAGAAAAGCTCTAATTTTCCAACTCAAGCTAGTAGCAACTTGCTGCCGCGTTCATCTTGACCTGGCTCGTGGCCCAGAAGAGTTCTGGAGGTTTTTGCCAGGCAGAATAAGAAACCGTGTCCAATAGGCAAAGCAGGAGAGATTTTGCCCTTGGATGAAACAACAAAATCTGGCCATAAAGCTCAACATTTTATTCCCCATGCAGCACTTCAAAAAACAAAGGGAAGAAACACCTTCATATTTTTGCAGAGCTCTGGTCCCAATCAAATAGCTGGACTGGGCAAGGCATTAAAAAAATATTAAAAAAAAAAAGAGGGAACAGTCTTGTGTTGGTCCACTGGGAAAGTTAATAGAACTTTTCCATCTCCATTTTCGAGGATGCTGGGATTCCTTGCAGGCAGCACTCCATTTCCACCGCAGCTCCATGCATTGCCGCGCTCATTCCCCCGGAGCGGCCCCACTCGTCTCAATAATGCTCCCACCTTTCTGCTGCTAAACTGAAAATCAACAAAGAAAAATTTAGGCTGGATATCAGGAACAATTTCCTCACGCCGACTGTGAAATTGCCCCTGGGGAGAAACAGTGGAAGCTTCATTGCTCTGTGCGTTTAATGGGTTTCCCATCTCTTTGTGGGAGGGACGCCAGGAGCGAGGACTCCCGGGCTCGCTGCTCTGCGCTGCCTTGCTCCTTGTCTACAGTCTCCTTTTGGCAAAGGGGTCTTGCCCTTAGAAATTTGGATAGATTGGGAGTGTGGGGCTGAGCTTTTACCTGCAACCAGAGCCACCTTAGGTGGATCTTTGGCTGCAAACACGTTTAACCTAGGGATGACTTTGCTCCTTCTTGATCGCTTTCCTGTGGAGGTGCAGACCGAGTGTAGCTGATTTTCCTCCCCGGATGCTGCTGAGCTCCCTGGCATGTGCCAGCAAGTGTGTTGGTGCCGTAACTTTTTCCGCTGTTGAAGCCTGAGATAACAGCCTGCCCGGAGAGCAACCCTGGCCCGTTTGGGCTGGCACACTGCATGCGCTCTAGCTGTCTAGAAACTAATTTCAGATGAAAATAACTCTGCGTTTGCCCTGCAAATGCAGTTGCCTCTGCTGAGTGACTCACATCCTTTTCCCGTCTCATTGCCGGCCTGGCGCCTGCCCGTGGTAGTAATTTGGTCCCCATCCTAGCGGGGAATTTTGCTTTCCGGCATGGGCGGTGGGCTGGCTTGGCCAGGCTCTTCTCCACGCTGACCGTGAGCACAGTGTCTGCTGGGTCTTTGCACCCGATTTTACCCTCTCAGCCATTCAGAGAGCCTGAAAAGATAGAACTGGAGATGCCTTGAAACTATTTCACCGTCGAGGAGCCTCCGAGCAGCGAAGCCCACCTTGCAAGTGGCTGCCAAACGCGTGGCTGCCCCTGCAGCCGGACATGGGGAAGGTCTGTCTGAGAGCTATCGGCAAAAAATGAAATGTTATGACAGGCTGGACCTTTAATTTCAAACCAGGCTTTTAAAGTAATTGTTTGAATTGGAAATGAAATGCCTCGCGTCGATTCCCCCGGTCAGAACAAGGCAGCGGGGAGCGGAGGAGCTGCCACTTGGCTGAGGTCAATTTAAATCGAGCGAACCGTGTTTTCCTGGAGGAAATACTTTCCGCGAGATTACTGTGAGCGACGCTTCAAAGCGGAGGAGAGCAGCAAAGCGGCGAGTGTGGGCAGTGCTCGGGGTGGGTAAAGCCTGCGTGCGGGAAGGCCTTGCAAGAGCCGCGCGTTTCTTTTCCCGTTTCTTCCCTACGGTGGAGCGGGCGTCCTGCCGAGTGGGGCTGGGATGGAGACACCAAACTGCCCACGAGGCAGCCTGTGAGATGGGAGTGAGAGGCGGCATGGAAGAAACGCAGCCCCGAGGGTAATTCAGTCCCCACCCGGGCTCCCATGGGGTCTCCTTGGGGACTGTTCCTAAGGGTGAGCGTCTCGCCAGCAGGTTTGGTCTCACTTTGGCATGGGGCACGGCATCTTGTCCCGTTAGCTGCTCGGAGACAAAAAGCCCTGCACGTAGAAAGAGGAATACAGCCTGCACAGAGGCAAGACGCAGCCTGGTGAGGCCACAGCGAGCCCAGACCTGGGCGCTACCCTTTCGGGGCCACGGTATGTCCCCTCCCTGGTGACTTTTGTGGGTCACACGTTCTCCACCTCCCGCAGTCGGTGCTGAGCAAATGCAGAGCAGGAAATGTAATCCTTTCCTTAAATAATTTCATAACCTGAGGCCAAGGGCTGCAGATGAATATAGGCTGTGGGGACAGGGAATAGCTGCGGTCCCGCTCGGCACGACCGGCGGCCGTCCCGGTGCCGCAGCAGCCAGGCTGTGTTACGCAGAGCCCTCTCCAGATAGCTTTTAAAAACCATACGTGATATCTCACAGAAACCCGCTCCGGGACAGGGAGCCCAGCTGCGCGCTTCAGACATTTCCCATCTTGTGCTTCCCGTGCGCGGATCCCGAGCGGTCATCTGCGCTCTGGGGTTGGAGGCCGCTCTGTGCTCCAGCCCGTGGAGCGGTAGGGATGCAGGGAGCCTCGTGTGGCCACAAGGGCTCCAATGGGAGTGAGGGGAAGGGTGGCACCTTGGGATGGACCCGTGTGGCTTGGTGGGCGCAGTGCCGATCAGCAGCATGGGATGCTGCTGGAAGTCTAGGGATGCCCTTGGATGTTCTTCCAGGGGCCAGGGCATCATTGCAACAACCTGGAGTGCAGAAGATGTAGTCCAGATGCAACATCTGGTCCCTTGTCCTTTTGGCCTTTGTCCAAGTAGCAGTTCTGGTAGGAGGCATCACTTTGGGACTGACACTCGTCACAAAGATGTAGCCCAATGCCACTCGTAGGGCCTTCACTTCACGAGCCTCCTGTGAGATGGTTGGTGCCGCAATTGGCAAGGCTGGGTGCTGAGCAGGGTTCAAGGTGGTACCTTTGGGTCCTTTCTGCCCTGTGTGTCTTGCTGTGTGTCTAGTTGCTCCAGCCTGGCAAGCTGGAGCTCCTGGTCACCTCCTCTCAGGGCTTTCCTTGCCCTAGCATTGCTCATAGCCCCACAGAGACAGCCCTGAGGTGACTTTGTCCACCTTGGCGTGGCTCCTGCTGGAGGACTTCCCCATGAGTGACAAAAAACACTGCAGAAGAGGGGTGAATATTTTCAGCCAGCCCCTGGGAGCAGTCAGTGCTGGGCAATGGTAGTATGTGATCTGGACACACGGACCTGAAGGTCTTCCTTGGAAGAGGAAGCCAAGGTGATGCTGTGCCATCAGGAATGTCCCTGTGTTTCCTGGGTTTGGGAGCAAGCCCCACTTGGGAGCTCGCTGCAGCCTCCAGCCCTGCAGACTCTCTGCCATCTTCCCAAATCCCTGTAGTGTCTCAAACCAAACCAAGCTTTCCCTTGGGAATGGCTGAGGCCAGCCGCAAGGAGGGATGGAAAAGAGCCTGAGTTTGCCAGGGAGGCTCAGAGCAGGACTCCGAGGGGTCCCGGGTGCTCCTTTTCCTGGATCCATCCCCATAAAGGGCAGGATTCCTGGTCCCCAAGCCGATCCGCTTCCCCAGGGTCCCCCGGGCAGAGGCGGGAGGTTTATTCCCTCTGCAGGGAGCGGCGTTCCGCAGAGGAAGCGACATTTGCTCTCTGCTGCGGCCACGCTTTGCCCTTCCAAATCCTGCTGAATTCCTGCTAATCCTCCCCTCCTTCATTTCGCACATTTCCCCTCGTTCTGCTCCTCGAACAGGGCGCTTTGCTGGACCGGTCGCAGTCAGCAGCAGGTAATTTAAGCGCACATCTGCTCGCAATCTGGGAGGAAGGAGAGAGGCCGTTCGTCTCCGTTAGGAGCCCGGCAGTCGCGGCTCCTCGCTCACCTGGTGGCACGAAGGCGCTTGCTGCGCTGCTGCTCGTTTTCCTGGGAAATGGATGAGCCCTGAAGGAAGGGCTAAGGGGGTGCGTGGGATGGAGTGTGTTCCCCACAAAGCCTTGACATGGGGCTGCCACATCCCCATGCCAATGAGATACAGACCAGCATGAGAGGAAGCCAGGGCTGGGGTGCAGAGTGCAGATCTTCCCTCCCCGTCTGCACATCCACACATTTTTCCAAGGAGCCGGAGCTGGAGGAGTTCAGCAGCACCGTGATAGTCCCTGTGCTGCAGATGGAGATCCAGGCTGTGGAAGGTTGACGGGATCCAAGACGAGTTGCAGAGCCGGCGCGGGGGGGGAGCTTGGACAAGCCGAGAGAGCTGTTCTGGATAACGCGTTGCCTCATTCCGCCTGCGCCTCCCGGGCTGTCCCCACGGGGAGGACGGCTGCTCGGGGCCGTGGGTCACCCTGGATGGATCTTGGGTTGTTCCCTGCTGGTTGCCCACGAAAAGGCATGTGAAAACCATTGTGACAGTGAAAACAGGTAAAAGGGCTTAATTAGTCTTGTAGCCCAAGAGCTATTGTCATGACCAGCAAGGAGCCATGAGCAGCAGCCCCTGGAGCTCGTTTCCCAGGCGCTGGCATCCAGGCCAGGCTGGTGTTCCCAAAGAGACTCATTTCTCCTTCTCCGTGTCTCAGCTCCCCTCCTCGATGTCCTCCTTAGCTGACAGCCCCAGCTACTTCACAGTGGGGCTGGGCAGGGTTTTTGGTGAGTGGCACGTGAAGGACCTGCAGGAGGTTCCCTGTCCCACCCCACCGTCGCGGCCTCCCTCTCTGCCAGTCCTGACTCCTCACATCCAGCCATGCTTGGTTTGAGAACTTGCTCCAAAGACCTCTGCACCCCTCCAGCATCCAGCTCACCCCCAAATACCTTATATTGACCCTTTTGAAACCCCCTTTTTTTCCTTCTAAGTCTTGACTTCCTAAGAAGGAAAAAGACTTGAAGTCTTCTAAGACTTGTCGAATGCCTTCCTCGTGTTCGGCTAAGTTTAGAGTGCCTTCCCTTTCCCCCGGTGTCCTGAAACAGCTGCTGAATGAAAAGCAATCGTTTTCTGATATTCAATACCGTAAGCAGGAGTGATTTGAAAATGTGTTGATTCCTTAGACTGTGGGAAAAAGACCTGTACTGCTGGCAGAAGTGGGCTGAAAAGTGATGTGGGGGTTTTTAGGTTTTTTTTTCCTCTTTTTTTGATGGGTTCATGGAAAAGCAACACATATTTCTTCACCGCTTTGAATTTTCCCTGGAGGGTTCCAAGGGGCTGAAATCTTGCTTTTCTATGCACTTGCTTGCAAAGAAGGCAAAAGGCAGTGGATTCATACAAATGCCTTGGAGTTTGCAGCTTTGGAAAGCGAGGATCTGCATAACACCCTGGAGAGGTTTTGCAGGCTGTGAATGCCGGGCATCCCTAGGGAAAGCTCATGTCAAAACTGGCTAAACTCACAGCCACATCCATAGAGCGAGTGGACGAGGCTGTCCTGTTGAGGAGGTCACTCTGGGTCTTTGGGCTCCGGCTCTTTGCTTTCGGGTCCAAGAGGCTCAAATGCCACCGAGACCTTGATGGAGATGCAGCTGCAGATGTCCCAAACCTCCTGTCCCTGTCCATGCAACGGGAATCCCATTTCCTGGCACCCAGGGGCAGAGGCATTTGATGCTGCAGGGAGGCTCGACCCGTCTTGACAAGCGTGGGGTGAGATCCCGACATCCGGGCTTGGACGGGATGCGGTGCTGCTGGCTCTTTGGGGGATCTCATCTAGCTTTCCTCCGTCCTTCCGCTCTCCTCGGCTCGCTTGGGTCCTCCAAAGATTACATGTTTGAGATATATGTAATGTTAGTCCATATAAATCACACGAAGCCTATGGCTTCCAGCGTTGCTGGCTTGGATTCTTTCAGCCTAACTCTCTGTCACTCAGACGCGGGACGTCTAGGTTAGCTTAACGAGGAAGCCAGACTAAGATGAAATAATTAATGCAGCTGTAGAGTGGAGATTGAGGAGTCTTTGGGGGATAAGGGAGCTGGCCTGAACCTTCCTCTCCAACTGAAGCACTCCAAGCCTCTCCGAAGGTTCAGAAATACTCTGTTTCCACCGGGTACTGAAGCTGGTTTTGTGCTCCCTGCATCCCAACATGGGATGCTCTCAGGAGGCCCCAGCATCTGCGTAGGCACCGGAGGGCTGGCTGGGCTCAGGGGAGCAGCCGTGGGGTCCCGCTTGGAGGCCTCTCTTGGGGACAGGGTCATCCCGGGAGGGTGAAACCAAGGAAAGGAGGGGGGCCCTTGCAGCAGAACGTGAAGCTGCCTCTGTCTGCCGAGCGGCGCGAGCCGAGCCCGAATTACAGCTGATTTATTTAGTAAACACGTTCCAGAATAAAGCTCTTGATTTATAGGCACCCCGATAGCGCTCCAAGGAGGACTCGTACAACTTTAACTGCATTTTCTCAGCATCACACCAGCCCAATAAAAGAGAGTTCATATGCACTGCACAAATTCTCACTTCCAATATAAAAAAGGTTTTATGAGAGTGGGAGTCTCGTTGGCTCCGCGGGGCCGGGTGTATTGGCGGATACTCCGCACGACAGACCTTCTATTCCTCTTCAAGTTGTCAGACTTCAGTAGCATTTACAGCTATTTAGCTATCAAATTTTATGTGCGGCTCTGAGAGAAACGTGTCTCTTAAATACTGCTCTGTCTCATAAACAGCAGTCTGTTAAACCGTGTCAATTGAACAAGTGTTTTACAAAACCCTGCAATGCAACTGGCCAAAGCTCTGGTCATTACCTGAGCGGCAAAATGCCCAACACTACCTGGAGCTTAATTTCCCGAGCTGGCCTTGCTGCCCAGGGAAGGGCTTCTCAAGTTAAGGCTATTAATAACCGTGCTCCAGCAGTCCCAGTTTTGGCCCCGACTTAAATCTCCCTGTGACGGCGGCTGTGCTCTCTCCATCAGAGATGGTTGGGTTGCGCCGTTCACTCCATAAAGCCCAAGAGTGGAGGCCACCGCGGTGGCGGTGAGGAGCCCTGTGGTGATTTATTGTCCACACTATGGTTGTATCTAGAGCTAGCAAGAACTCATCCCCAGCTCCTTAACTCGGGGCTCTCAAGTCCAGGGTCCTTTCCTGCCCGGGTAACAACCCCATGGAGCTGATGTTGTCCCATTTCGTGGAGGGAAGGGTGGAAGGCAAGATCTTACCAAAGGACTTGTTAATGTCAAGCAGCGCCTTTGAGCTGCAGTCTGGGGTGGAATTGAGGTTCCCTGAGTGCTAGCTCTGACCTTGGACATAACAGAAGTCACTTCTTGCCGCCCTAAATATGCTCCTCTGATATTCCTCTCTCCCTTTTAGCACATTCCCCTCTAGACTCTTCCCTGTAAGTGGTACACAGGACGAGCAGATACCAACTTCAGTCTTAGGGGGATTTATTTGATGACCTGAACTGGAGATAAGAGCACTGGGCAACAAACAGAAGCTTCTTCATCCCCCATTCCTTCCTCACTCTCCCTCTTTGCTGATGGTGCAATCCTGCCAGATCCGACTGCTCTGTGTATAATTTAGAGCCTCTCAGCAGGATTTCGGAGCTGCGCCAGTCCGGAGTTTCCAGCGTCTTTTATTTTACCGTTTTATTCTTTTCCTTACTGTTGCCTTGCTGCAAAGCAATAACTTTATCTGTGTTTTAAAGCCTGCAGCCACCGCGTGGCTTGGGAGGCGCGAGCGGAGCAGAGACCCTGCGCTGGCCCCGGCGCTGCGGGCGAGTTCCCCCCAAGGCCTGGAGCACTTAGTCGTGGGATGTTTAATTACTGCCGTGTGCGGCAGGCTGGGAGGTTTGCTCTCCGTCACCGCCGTTTCCCCGCGCAATGCACCGGGGGCCGGGGAGGAGAAAAATATATCTCTGCATACGCAGGCATGGCTCTTTTCGAAGTCGCACCTGCAAAAATAGAGGCCAGGAAGAGAGTGGTGAGCAGCTCTGTGTGGGGAGGTGTGATGCATGTGGAGCAGGAGATGGGGACAGGGTCTCTGCACTTTTTTCCCATACTTATGCTTCCTGAGAGTTTTAGCGGACATTACGTGTCCTGCCCCTGGGTTTCAATT
>JAWLRI010000009.1:920726-931305 GCA_034781795.1 Crypturellus tataupa | reverse complement strand
ACACCTACTTCTTGAGGATGGACGGGCTCCTGGGAGCCTCATGGCATGGATAGGGTGCCAAGTGACTTGCTCTCGTTGCACATCTACCCTTCCCAAAGCCTCCTGCGAGCCACGTTCCTCCTGCGATGTTTTTTTCTTGCAGAAGTTGGAAGCGGCTAAACTCAGGCTCCTTGCGGCTCCTCGCCTGCTGAGCTGGAGGAAAAAGCTGCTCCTTTTCCAGGAAGGGGAAGCCAGTGGGTGGGAAGCAGCCTGCTGGGAAGGGCTCAGTGCCGGGCGCCTGGCTCCGGAGCCGAGAGGAGTCTCCGCACAGCGTGTCGGGGGAGCACGAGCCACCCAGGCTGGGATCGCGGCGTGGAAACGGGCCAGGGGACTTCCCAGGGAGGCGGCTGCCGCTGCGAGGACTGCTCTTAACATACTGGATATATAGGCCCTTGCTCCAGATCCCTACGTGCTCGGAGGCAGACGGTGGAGGTGTGGGGAGAGGTGGTGCCTGCTCCTCTTCCTGCGCTCGCCGTGCTGGAGGCGACAAGATTGAGCTCCGCTGATTATCGTGCGCTTGCAATTCGGGATGAACGGGGCTCTATCCACAGCCTCTCTTTGGCCCTTTCCTCCAAGGCCCCATCGTGTCACAGCCCGTTCCCCGAGGCTCTGCAAAGCGTGTACCACGGCCGGGGGTTCTTCCCTGGTGGCTTCTCCGAGCTCCGTATCCCCCCAGGTACTTCTCAGCAGGGGCTGGGATCGAAGGGCTCCTGCCAAATCCTGTGTCTATCAGGATGCAGACAGCGGGCGTCTTCACATGGTCGGTGATGGAGCGTTT
Organism: Crypturellus tataupa; assembly: GCA_034781795.1. Taxonomy (NCBI): domain Eukaryota; kingdom Metazoa; phylum Chordata; class Aves; order Tinamiformes; family Tinamidae; genus Crypturellus; species Crypturellus tataupa. The sequence goes on along the minus strand of JAWLRI010000009.1, from coordinate 930,488 downwards.
CCGTTGCAACAGATTTGCTGCAACAAGTGTTGCTAGGTGGGAGTGCAAAAGGACCCGGTAAACCGTGGGAAATTAATGCTCTGCGCTGATTGACGTCACTTGGGGAACGAATCGGTTCCCAGGCTTGATACCAGCGTCTGTGCCTTCCCTCCTTGCTGGGCTGCAAACAAATTTGATTTTAATCGCTGAGTATTCATTTAATTTTTCTGGCTTTAAATAGCAAAATCTCTCTTCAAGTGAGCATCTTGTTCAGTCCTTCAGCTGCAGGTGTGGAAAGAGCCCAAGTGTGGAGGGTGTCACCCAGGGCCACAGCTCACCTTACAGTGGCAATAAGTGGTTAACCCAGAGCTTGCCAGAGCTCCTGGTGTGATGCTCAGAAGGGATCCGTGTTTCCAAAGCAGTCATTTGTTTGGTAACCAGCAATACAAAGAGCTTCTCATGCACGGGGGCAGGTTTTGGTCTCAAGTATGCTCTAATTGGGTTCTGTGTGTGCCTGTGGAGCAGGAGACAGCACGCGGCTGTCCTTCAGGTGAGACCCCCAAAGGAGAGGGAAGTCTTTGCAAACCTGGGTGGTCTCTGCACTGGTTTACGCTCTTTGGGCCAGCCCCGGGGTCTTGGGATGCTTTTAAGCCAGAACTCTGCATGTGGGGACCCCAAGGACACAGATTTCCAACCCAGAGGTGCTGCCCTTGGTGCCCACCCTGGGCTACTGCGTCTCTGTGCTGCGTCCCCCCTGCACCCTGACACTGTGTGAAGCAGCTAATACCCCCTAACAAACACGCTAATTTAAGAGCTGTTAAAGCCAGGGGCTGGTGCAAGGTCACAGTCCACACAAACAGATGGAGGTTTGTGCTTGATAATTTAATTTTCCTGTAGTTGGGGGTGAGAGGCTTTTGTGCCGTTTCAAGGCACAGCTGCCTTGAGCTGGCTCTGCTTCTTCCTCCCCATCCTCAGCCTCCTCGGAGCAAATGCCATCCATGTGTCTGGACTGGGAAGGGGCTCTAGGTTCTTTCCAGGAGGGTTTTTTTTGGGAGGCCAACTGAGCTTGTCCAAGTGCTTTGAGGACAGCCTCGTGCTAACCCGTGCTGTGGTGGTGCTGGGACTGTGCATTAAAGCAAGTGCCGATGGCTTTAGCCATGGAGAAGGGCAGCACTTTGCAAGACACGGGGGGCATTCCCTGCAATCGCATCCACACCGTGTCCCCAGGACATCCCTCAGGGCTGGCAGACAGAGCTGCGGGTTGGTGGCCTCAGCACCTACGGCCCCCCAGGTCCATGGAGAGTGGGACCTGGGGCCGTTTGTCGGCGGTTTTGAGGCATCGTGGGGACCGCTGTCCAGGAAACTTTCCCCTGCTCCCGGCGATGCACGTCAGCCCGTGGCCCAAGTGCACTGCAGATGTTTGGAGCGGGATGCAGCTCGCGGAGCTCATGGAAACCTGCAAGCAAGTGATGGGCAGGCGCAGCCCGCCTGCGTGGGTGCCTCTGCAAGCTCTCCTGGGGACCACAGATCCTCAGATGAGCTGTTTTTTTGGTGGAGGGGAGAGGAGCACCTATATGCTCTTGGATGGAGGACACATCCTGCAGTGCGCACCAGGGAACTCTGCCTTCCCCAGCTGTGTCCGGTGTGGAGACGCGGAGGGCTGTTGGCACGTTGGGCAGAGCTGCGCCAGCATCCCAGCTATGCGTTACAGGGCCGGAGTTGGGTGGGGATGGGTGGGAAACACGGAGGCCGCCTAGAAAATGGATGGGTGGGAAGCGATAGAGCAGCCCCACAAAATGCTGGCAGCTGCAGCCGTGCTGTGGGCGCGCAGGGGTGGGTTGGGGGCTGCTCCCAGCAGGGATGGACGGAGAAGCCTGGGAGCTGGGATGCTGCCAGCGGGCAGTGCGTGCCCCATGGCCACGGCGGGTGTTGAGGATGGGGTGGTCCATGGAGCTGGGGGGCTCGTGGAGGGAGCTGGAGGACTGGGGCGGCTGCGGCGCAGCTGGAGGCATTTGGCGCTTGCAGAGCGGCTCGACGAGCGAGCGCGCCCGCCCGCGGCAACGCGCCCTTGGTGCTGCTTGCCCACCCACCACGGCCGTCCCGCACAGCATCCCCGTCTGCCCTGGCTGTCCTGGGCGAGTGAGGACCGTGCCAGCACCCAGATGCTACAACCCTCCCCATGCTAAGCTCTCTTGCAAACGGTTTTCCACCCCTGTGGCTTGCACCCACATCCCGGTGTGCCAGGGAGGAAGTACCAGCTGGTGCTGGCTCTACGTTCCCAGTGAGACACGTACAGGAGAAGGAATCAAGCAAAGTCTGGCGAGGAGCATCCCTTCCCCAGCGTCCTGAGCCCTCTGCTCTCCTCCTGGGCCTGGGAGGCCACCCAGCCCCTACCGTCCCTTGTCCTTCTGCCAGTTCACAGCGCTGGTGTGTGGGAGGAAAGCGAGCGGAGCGAATCATCCCAAGGCATCTCCGGGGAGGCCTTTCCAAGAGTCATTGTAGTGGCTTCCTCTGCACCAGGCACTTTAAGAAAAGCCCAGATAAAAACACGCCAAAATGCCCAGTGAGCTCTGTGCAGCTGGATGCTCCCTCCCTTCCACTCCCAGCTGTCTGCTCCCTCACCGGACGAGGTGAGCTGCTAAGGTCCTGTCGGGATTGCTTGCTCCGATCCTGTTTGTGTCCTCATCCTCCTGCAACACGTCTTGCAGGATCTCATCCTGATCCAGCTCTGTCTCACAGCACTGGAAATAAGTGCCTTGCCCTGCCTTCAGTGCAGTCATGCCCTGGATTCCAGCCTTGGCTGGGGTCATTACGGTGGCTCTGTATCCAAAATCCCGTCTGTGCTGGGATTGTAGCCAGCAGCACTGGAGCAAACCTCTATCAGGAATCCAATTCGCAGCTGCCCAGTGAGTGCAAAGTGAGCGCAGGTCCGGTTTTCCAAACAGGTCCATGTTGCGGCAAGAAAGAGATTTTTGGAAGCAAAATGTAAAAAAATTGAAAGCATTAGTGCTTCACTTTGGTCTTCATGTTCCCCCATCACCCCGTCTTTCCTCTTGAATTTTATTTTTCCCTTTTCTTGTTGCTGCACTTAGGACAGCACATGACTGTGACACATTCTGGGTTTTAATGCTGTGATGTTTTCCTCTGTCCTCAAGCTTTGTTTTTTAAGGGGAATTTGGGAGTTCATAAAGCAGCCCAGCCACAGACGTTCCTCAAAGCAAAAGTTTGGGTTTTGAGCAAAATCTGGAGTGTTTCAAAGGGCAATAACAGCCCTGAGAACAAAAATAAGAAATGTCGTAAGCGTTTGCCTGGAAATCACAAAGTGAACCCAAATTGAACCATCAGAGTGTTCCTAAAAAGTTGAAAGTTGTTTGCTTGGGGTGTTTTTGCTTTGCTTTTGTATTTGTTGTTGTTGTTGTTATCTCCCCATCATTAATTTTCTATTTTTGTGACTGGAGACCGGAAACTTGAAGTACTAACATTCGGTGGGACAAGAAGAGCTCATTCCTGCATGCCTGCCCAGCCTACCTGGACGCAAGACCTGCCCTGAGAGAGCAGTTCCCATGCGATTTCCCCTGCTTCCAGGACGAGCATTGAGGAATGTGTGAAACATTAAGCATCTCTCTCTGAAACTAAGGCTCCTTTATCTTATCTCTTATCACTGTCCTCGCCATACTATATGGCAGGCCAGTCCACCACTCAAGCAGAGCGGGTTTCGGAGAAACAGCTATTAGTATGCTGCTCCTCATGCTGGTTTTATCGCCGCTGGAACAGATGGTGGGGCTTGGACCGCTGCCCTCTGCTTGCAGATAGACCCATGAATTTTGTGGCGGTTGCAAGGCCAGGTAAAAGCCGCGGGAAACATCTTCCTGTAGGGCTGAGTGAAGGGCACAGGGAGAAGGCACAGAGATGCAGCTAAAGAGATAGATATGCACATGTATATATGGATAATGTACATATATATTTATGTATAATGTGTATATATATGCAGCAGGGTGGCTGGAGATGCTCCCAGAAATGTGCCTGTGCCACGCTTTTCGGACCCCGCTGAAGGAGTTAGGACATGCTTGACAGACCATGGCATAACTAGGAGGATGCAGTCATGGGAGGCCATGGGTTTGAGAGGCCACTTCCCTTCCCATGGTTGGTGCATGGGTTAGGCAGATTTGTCCTCCCTGCTGTGCTTGTCCCCTGTCCTCTCCGGGGACTTGCAGTGTCACAATGCAGTAGACTCTATGCAATTACATTGAGGGGACATCTGTGTATTTTTGTGAGAGGAAAGAAACCTGCCTTGTTCCTGTAGCAGAAATTCTCCCCAACCTACAGCTGCGGAGCAATGACCGGGATTATCCCTCCACCATGGGATACACCATGGGAAGCGATGGAAAGGATGCTGTAACTGGTAGCTCTAGTTTGTACCTGCTGGACTATCCTGAATGTTATGGTCCCTGCTCCAGAGGGAGCATATTGCTGTGGTCCAAACCACAAGTGAAATTGCCTGTTCTTAAAGCCAACTCACCAGATATCAGTGAGACTCTCAGTGACCTCAAGATGTTTCATAGTCTGCTTACTCATCCTGGAATTATCCTGTAGTATCTCCTAGAAAATTGCTCAGGTCTTAGCTGGCAGAGTCTCCTTCTAGAAGAGGTTCTTTCTTCATTTCCACCGGTCCAAAGGTGGGAGTTGCATTTCTCCCAGGCATTTTGCTTGCGTATGAAAGTTAAGTGACTCCAGACTTGTCTACCTGTGTGGTGGCGCTGAAACTTACAGTTTGAGATATCCCATTACAGATGCACATCTTCAAAAAAAGCAGTCAGGAAAGTTTTTCAAGGGCTTCCCTTAACTCTGCCTATATCTTATTCTGCTCAAACTATCCTCCTCTTTGAGTCAGTTTGACCAAGTCCTGGGCACCTTAATGACTGGGGAGAGCTGTCATGTGTAATGTGTCAAGAGGTGTATGTGTTGCCAAGCTGCTGTTATAAACGGGCAATCTGTCAACATCTGGTCTTGTTTAGACCTTCAGGAGAGATGGAGCTTGCCTAGAAGTCAGCCTTGTCCTGGGATCAGCAGGATCAGCTCCTTCTCTGAGGAGGGCCAGTCTAGTTATTCCCTGATTTACAGCTTACAGTCTGGTGGCACCTTCTCCTCCACAAGAGCTGCTCCTCCACAGAGCCGCTCACAGTGATGAGCAGTGGGCAGAAGGTGGAAGAACATCATGTCTTGTCCCTTCCTCGGTGACTTGAAGATAGACTCTGGGGCTCAGTGACATGGTCTTGTACTTTGTGTTCTTGCTTTGTGAATTTGGCCAAATGCCTTCCCCCCTCCAAGCCTGTTCTGTCCCCTGGACCCTGTGTATGCTGAAGGACAGGAGGAGACTGCTCATATAGAGCATCTTGAACAGAAATGTGTGGATCCAGTGGCACTTCTGGTTGGGTCTGTCAGAGGAAGGCTGTTCCAGGGGATCTTCTGTGGGGTGATGCTTCTCCCGTGTGTCCTCCCTTTTGGCATTTTGCTTCACTATAGGAGAGGGAAGAAGCAAAGTAGCAGTCCTCAAGAGCAGTCAGCACGTTAAGCATCTGGCCCCAGTAATCCCTGTGGCGCTGTCCATCCGGGGGGGCAGTGCTAATCACCCTGCTGACAGCGGGGGCTTAAATTAGATTTAAGAAGCCCTTTCAACTGGAAGCAGCTCTGACCCTGCAGGTAAGGCTTGCTGAAGCCCATATTATGGAGATGATAAAGCCCGTCCTTTCTCTCCTCTTTTTAAGCAACAAAGTGAGGTTTAGCTCTGACAGAGACATTGTGAGGCCAGGGTTTTAGGGCTATTAGTAAGCCTCTTGTGTAAGACGGTTACAGACAAGGATTTTGTTCTCTCTCGCCTTCCTGCCGCAGGAAGTCTGCCTTAGAAAAGGAGATGGCACTCAGTGCCTTCAGGAACACAAGAGGCAGAAGTGGCTGAGCACACAGGTAAAATCCATATAGCACCAGATGAGAGACGAGATGGTGACTGCTTGTGGGTAGGTGAGGATGTCATGCCCATTAGAGTGCTCTGCTGCTCATCTTTCTGGTATGCGCATCTCTCCAGGAGCTCATGGAAGAGCTGGTCTGAGCTAGGAGCTGGAAGGACATGAGAGAAGCTCCAGCTCCAGAGTCCCAGGGCTGCAGTAAAGTTAGGGCATGATCTGTGCTAGCAAAGGACTGGGCTGAGCAGTACAAGATGACTTTACTTGGCCTGTTTGTATTGGGTTGGTGTCTAGGAAGTGCCTGCAGCAGGTGCCCCCGGTACAAACATATTCTAGTTTCTGCAGTATGAACATACTATAGCACCTCTCCTGCAGGCAGATCATGGCATCTCCTCTTGGGCAGGCATTTCAGAGCATCTGCAGTACAGAGGTACCATAGCATCTACACTTGTCGTCTGTAGCACAGGTGTGCCAGTCAGCATCTGCGGTGCAGGTGTACTGTAGCACTACAGAAGATACCTGCAGTGCAGGTGTACCGTAGCACTACAGTTGACCCGTGCAGTGCTAGGCATATTGTAGCATCTGCAGTGCCAGGGCGGAAGGGACAAAGCCTTTGCAATGCACTTGGCAAAGCTGGAGCAGACGCACAGGGAGGAAATGAGTTAATGGAGTTTTTTTTCTTTCCTAGATCACCACTTTAGAGACAAGCCCTGGTAATAGCAGAGCTGATGGGAAATTTCCCATTGGGAAATGTCTGTTTTCTGTCTGGATCCATGATCCTCTTCTCTCTTATTATCAGGATCAGGACTGTCCTCATCCCATGGTGTCATGCCAGTGGCTGTCGCATCACTGTGCCCCTTCCATCCTGCTTGCAGGAAACACACTGGTCTTGTCTTCAGAGTTATCCATGGATCCACACAGACTGATCCTATTCAGCAAAAAGTAATTACTAACAATATATTTGGTCTAGAATGTAGAGGTAGCAGGCAGAGGTCAACATGCTCATTTCTACGTTGAATTGTCTTCTTCTGCTAAGACTGGTCATGACTGATCTTCTCATTGCCCCTGTAGCAAAGCAGCTACAGGGACTCAGGACCTTACCAGGCACTGCCACGGGACGTGGGGTATTGCAGATGCTCAACATTTATGTGTGCTGAAGGGAACAAGGACAAGTCCATGGAGTAAAAATCCACCAAATACACAGAAAAATATGCATAGTGGTAGCAGATGGTTAGAGTCTGGGCGAGCATGCGAAGTATCTGACACTTCTGCTCTCTACTTACCCCATTCCTAAACATGTGCATGGGTCTGTGGCTGGAAGCAAGTCTGGCTCTGATGCCACGGTGTACGCATGTGTGGAGGAGCACGCTGTTGAGCAGCCTTCTCCAAAATGGGGTGCAAACACAGATGCAAACCGGGGTGCAATCCGCTCATGGAGAACTGGTACCGCTGCGCTGCAGAGAGCAGCAGCACAAACTGGGGCTGCAGGTCCTGCCAGCCTCTGTGTGAGGTGGGTGAGCTCCCATAGGGTGCATGAAGCCAGACCCTCTCTCCACTTCTGACCAAGGGCTGTTGATTCAGTTAATTTCTTCCATTTTTTTTCGCCACTGTTGGTATAATTGCATCCATATATGTGCATCAGAAGTGGTGGTGGTAGGAAAAGCTGTGCGTGGTTTATTCCTGATGCTCTAATGAAATATAAGAAACTTCACTGGAGGAGCAGCTTGTGCAGCATTGTTATTCAGATCTCTGATCTGAGGAGATTCAGGGATGGTTTAGTCAAATATCGAAGGTCTCTCGGGCTTGGGCTCCCAGCTGTGCATAGCTCTTCTTTCGCCTCGACAGCCAAGAATGATTCACTCCTGGGGCAAAAGCAAATATTGTCCAAACTCTTTTCTGCAGCAGATTGAGTTTTCCACTGCTGAGTTTGCTGTGTAATAAATGCAGTTCCCCACCATCACCTTTCAAATGTTCCCTGCCAAAACGAAGACGTGGCCCTGGGACCTGCATATTCTGACACTGCTGGTGATACGCTGCTCACTGTCCCGTGCATCTGTATGCCAGGATATTGCCTTTTGTTTGCAAAATCATTAAACAAGCAACTACAGTAAATGGAAATTTGCATCAGAAGCATCTGCAGAAATTGTGGAGGTTTTGTTATGTGCTTGGAAAAAGAAGTGGCTTTGGGCAAAACAGGCAAACAAAGCAAATACTGCATGGGAAATTGTGATTCAAGTGAGAGAAGAAAACAAAAAGTTGGGTTTCTGTCTAGATTTTTCACACTAAAATAGCTCTGGTTCCTGCCTGGCAGCAGGGGTTATGTCTGGAAAAAAGAGAAAAGAAAGTGGAGTTTTGTGGAGAGGAAAGCATCCGAGATATGAGGTGTCTTTGCCAGGACTCCCAAGGGAGCTGGGCCATGCCCTTTATCCCTGTTTTTCCACCTGTAGTCCCAAAGCAGCCCCCTCCTCCTCCTCCTCTTCCTCCAGCTGCAGCCTTGGGTCGTCAGTGCTTTGGGGCCGGCACCGTCCCTCGCCAGGTGACTCTGTCCGTGGACGGGGCTGGCAGGCACTCAGCAAGACACTGCGGTGATTATTTTAATGGCTGATAAGACTGGAAGCAGCAGGGGAGGAGGGACGGTGGCTTTGCTCTGGGGACTGTGACAGCGGGAGCACGACAGCCCGCGATGTTATTGGTACTGATGGGAGCCGACTTAAGGCCGCGGCGCGCGGAGCTCACGCTTCGGAGAGCAGCCTGATTGCCTGGGGAGCCAGGGGGACTTCACAGCGCCCGTCCTTCACGTTGCACAGCTGGATGCCATCAGCAAGGGCACGTGGACATCCTTCCACCTGGCTCCTGGGGGCAATTGCTTCCCTGGCCGCTGAAGGCTCGTGGAAAAGGCTGGAGCAGAGCCTGGGTGCACAAGGAGTGATGGGGAAGACGGTTTTGGGGTGGCTCATGCCACAGCATGGTCAGCTCTGGGAGAAGGGGACTGGTCCTCTCCTCCAGCAGCTCCCAGGAGAGGAGTGAGCTGTGGCTTGGTCCCCTGTCCCACCACACTGAGTCCGGAGCAGAGCATGGAGCCTGCTCTCTGGATCCATATGGGAATGAGTCCCTGTCCTAATCCATTTCCAAGCAGTTCCAAAGCCATGGCTTTTAGGAAATATTTAGTGGAAAATTAGTATCATCAGAGAGTCAGTGCTAACAGTTATGCTCTTGCCCATGTTCCAGCTGTGCAGGTGTGTGTCTCTGCTGGCCCCACAGCTCCTGCTGCTCTCCAGGCTGCTCAGCAGCTCTGTATTTCGGTATGGCCCAGGGAATTTTAGGTTTGCCATAGCTCTGCAGTGGACATGGCATTGTGCAGGCATTGCGGTGGACGTGGTGTGACTCTGAGCAGAGGGGACCTGGGCAGTGACATACACTGGTTCTCAGCCACCCCTCTCTGAGATGGTCTGAGATGGTGGAAGCAGGGCAAAGCTTCTGTCTTCCTGGGTCGGAGCTGAGCAAATTCTCTGCTGGGTAAGGGCCATTCTTAGGCCATGTAGTTTGGCCATGGTCTGGGTGAGGACAGGAGCATCTACCTTATCATAACACTGTCCGCCTGTTCGGAGCTAACCCGCAGCTCCGAGGCTGAGTGAGATATTTGTGGCCATATAAGGGTGGGAGGGATTTGGGAAGCTCCTCTTTAAACTGCCTGCATTTGATGGAGAATCAAGTCTGGTGCGTTTTCTGTGAGGACAGCCAAGGATCCATCCTTGTAGCAGAAATGCCCTCACACATTGGAAAAAGAGTGGGAGAGAGGCACAAGCGATAACGACAATATAAG
>JAWLRI010000009.1:896159-911123 GCA_034781795.1 Crypturellus tataupa | reverse complement strand
TGGGATATGGCAGGGTATTGCCTGAAGGAACCGGTGCCGGAGACATGGGATATCTCGGGTTCAATTTTGTGTTGGAAAGAGGTTTGCAGGAGGACTTCAGCATCTGTGCTAGGACCGATGTTGCTCACTTTGCACATAGATGATCTGAAAAGAGAAGTGAGAATTGAGTAGTGAGGTAGCATCAGGCAGCTTGGCTTAGGCAGGGCCACAGAGGAGACAGCGAAGGAAATCTGGAGCCCTGCCCTGCTCGATGATGTGCCATGTGCCACCATGGCTCTTGAAGAAGGGCCATGTCCTATCCTGACGCTGATCTCCTTTTGATGAGTGAGGAGTCCAGTGAGTCGGACTTGTCCGTGAGTCATGTGTTGCCTATCATTGTGCCTATCATTGTGTTGCCTTTGCAAAGAAGTCCAGAAATGGAAGATCCTGAAAAGAGTAAGATAACCTAGAAACCATTAGTGGTTTAGGAAATTGGCTTGAATCACCCCCCACTCCTTCTTACCCTCCCCCCGCCCCAAAAAAGCCTTGAAAAGGACTTTCCTTGGAAGCCTCTTGCAGCCGTCCCAGGGAACCAGCGATTTCACCTTTCTGAAGCAGCCCAGACCCCTCCAGGCAGTTCAGGGACACGTGTGCAGCTGAACTTGGACTGAAGGTGCTGGTTAATTACCTGCTTTGAACGGTTTACAGTGATTGAAGTCCTGGATCATAAGCTGCTCTGCAATGGCAAAATGAATCTCTGTTCAGGCTGAAAGAGTGTAAGAGCAGAGTGCTGCAGCTCTGAGGGCATCGACTGTGGGAGCCCAAGACCTTCCCAGAGGGTGCTACAAATCAATGCTGAGGTGCGTCATCAGGACCATATGCGGACAGAGCCCAGGACTGCAAGGGCTGGGGCAGAGTCTTTCAGGTCCTGCACATCCATCATTAGTGATGGGCATGGAGTGAGTCACTTGCTGCTAGTTGGCCTCGGTCCACCTATGACACATTGGTGACCAAGCAAAGCCCTGGGCAAGGGGTGTGCAGTCAGAACAAGATGCTGAGATCAAAATCATCATCTCTGCTTTCTGGGGAGAGGGTTTTGCCAGGGTAGGAAAAGAGCAAGAGCAAAGGCATCAGGAAGCATGCTTAATAGAGCAGATGCTCCGACATGATGTGCATCAACGTTAACATGCACAGCCTTTGGGTTAATATAGCTGGGTAGAAACGGTGCTTGTGTACAAAGAGAAATACTTACTTAATACTCAGAATCTGTGTGGGGGATGCTAGAGGGTGAAAAATAAACAGGAAAGCAACTTGCCATATTTGCGGGCCGTTCTCGGGATGAAAAGAGCATCTTTCAGCATAAGCAGGCATGGGCAGCACTAAATGGAGTGGATCCATGCGGAGAAGCCAATGTAATTGTGGCATATTAAAAGAAAAAGAAGAAAAGGAAGACAGATTGAGCAGGCTCTCATTACAGAGGGGAAAAGCGATGCATGTCACCTTGTAATGAGTGTTTCAGGAGGGCCAATCAGGTGGAGAAGTGAAGTGAGACCGCAGAGCGATCGACAGTGCTGGAGACAGGAGGGGTTACAGCATTATTAGCCCAGCATATGGACCATTGATCTCTTGCTGTAGGATTTGCTGCAAAAGGCTGTTCTTTAAGCTCAGCTGCCACCAGGTACTAATTGAAAAGAAGGAGTCTTGAGGCTAATTGCACCCTCTTCCTTTGCTAAAAGGTGCTTTGCCAAGTCCAGTGTTAGGAAAGGGACTCAGGAAAGTGACCGTACGGTGCATGTGGCTGGCAGAGCACCACACATCCCTCTCCATCATGTCAAGAGGCCTTGGCAGAGCCTTTCTAGCTTTTCCAGTTTGCAAAGCCTGAACATTTCGCCCAGTGTGGGTCCCTGGTATCGTATTTGAGTCATTCAGCAATACTCGGGCCCTCCTTAGTTATCTGGAGTGCTACCAAAAAACAGAGCTTGGTCTGAAAAGCGTTGACCTTCAGGGCTGAAAGCCTGGAGGAGTTCTGCCAGCAGAGCTGTGTGCTTTGCGCTCGGAAAGGAGACAGCACCATCACACCGAAGGTCGGGCTGGGATGAGTGATCTAAAGCAGAGCTGCAGCCTGTAGCACATCTTGCTTGCTCCCTGCTGAGGTGCAGTGAGATGTGCACGTGTGTGCATGTAATTCTGATGTCCAGGAGCTGGATAACACAGCTCTGCTGCCTGAGAGCAGGATTGCAGTCATCCATTTGTTATCCCTGAGCACATTTCTGCTCTCTGCAAAAAGGTCTTCTTTATACCCTGCCATTCCATGCAGGTGCAGGGTGGTCATTCCTTCAGCCTTGAGGATCCAAAACAAGGTGAAGTTGGGACAATCAAGGCTGTTGCTCTTCCTAAGACCCTTGTGGAGGTAACAGAGCTACAGAGTAGGACCACATGTTTTTGCAAGAGGCAGGAATGCAGACGCCCCCCAGTTGCATTGGCAGCAACTGGTGCAAACCTTTGCATGCAGAGCGCATGCACAGGGGTCCAGTGCCTGGGGATGGTCCTGGTAGCCCCACATCAGTACAATTCTCAGGGCACAGGTGCTCTTCAACCAGCCAGGCAAGTTTTCCTCACCACCAGTGCTGTTTACACAGACCCATTCCCGGCTGGACCGTGAGCCAAGCCCGGAGCACTCCCGAGGGAAGTCTGAAGCCCTAGCCATGAACTTGAGGCTTCTGAAGCTGAGTCACAGAGAGCCTCTGACTCCAGCCAAACCGCAAGCCCTGGCAGTTAGGACTAGCTGCTGTGTCTGTGGCTTGCCTGCGCTGCACTGTGGTTGCTCCAGCTGGGAGCACACTGCACAAGTAAACTGAGGCACACGGGGGCAAGGGAAAGCAGCCAAGACTTGCAGGTGTGTTGGTATGTTAAAAACACAAGCCCGTGTCTGTGCATCGTGCTGTGATTTTCCTTGGAAAGCCATCTGGCTTTCCAAGGAACGTGACCCTGGAGATCTGTCACAACCCCTGCCTGCTGCTGGGACAACTGGGGAGGCTTGGAGAAAAGCAGGAAAGTCTAATGATGTTGATCAGGAGTAGAAACAAGCAACCAATCTTTACAGGTTTCCTGCTCTTTGAAGGGAATGGTGCATTACCTGAGGCAGGAAGCAAAGCTCTGTGCGCCTGGCTGGCAATTGTATCCAAGTTTCTGTGTTTGGTGGAGTTGAAAATTTACTTTACATTGGTGGCAGAAAGCACGGGGTGATTGATCCATGTGCCCATTTCTTCTTCCCTTGAGGTGTGGATCCCCGCCCCATGGTGCAGGAGAAGGACAGTGGTGGAAAAGCTCAGGAGCTTGGATCTGCAGTACTGCAGCTCAGTGTCTTGCAGCTCGCAGAGCATCGTGCTCAAGGCCCTCAGCATGATGGAGGAATTGTGGCTGCTGATGACCAAAGGCTAGTGAGCTGCCACATGGATCCTGGTGGTGTTTCCACTGAAAATCTATTAACCCCAGTATTCCCAGTCTCCAAACCCTTGTTCAGGAGGGTCCTTCCCAGCCTCACACAGCATTGCTCTAATCTTTTCATTCCACTTAGCAGTCATCACTGCTAAGTCATCACTCTCCTGTTTCCTGAGCAGAGAAAAGGTCCTTGGTCAGTAGAAGAAAAGGATGTATCCAGCCTTAGCAGATGGTCATGCTGTCTCTCTGGACCCATCGCCAGCATCCTCTGCTTGATCTTGGGTGCTGTAATGCTTCTGCCAACTCTGTGGTTCCCAGGCAGGCCATGAATATTCAGAGGGCTATTCAAATAGTGTGCTCCGATCATCACAAAACATTAACCCATTGGGCTTTTGAAGAGGTCAAGAGACAGCCCCCAGCCTGTGACCTATCCTTCATGTTGAGAAGATCTGTCACCACTTGTACGGCTCTTTCCACGGGAACCCGCCATTCAGACCAGGCCCAGACTGCTCTCAGGTCACCAGACTATGTGGTTGGTGCACAGAGCTCAGTCTGTGATGAGGCCCACGTTTCTGAAGCTGTCTCTGTCTGTCTGTCTGTCTGATGAGGCTTGTTGTTGTAGCACCTTTAGCTGATTTGTCTTTTCCATCACGTCAAGGGTACTTTGCTGATTTACAGCTGCAGCCCATCACATCTTCTTCTGTGCAGGTGACTCCCCCCGCCCTCAACCCTACGAGCAAAAGGACGTGTCCATCTTTCTGTCCTGGCTTTCAAAACGAGTCTTCATCACTTTCAGCCCCAGTTGCTTAGGGCTGAGCTTTGCCTCCTTGTTACAGAGATCAAGCCCTGAATATTCAAGAAACTGCATTGAACTCAGTGTGACCATGGTTGGCAGGTCTGGCCCTTAATTAATGAGCATTGATTGTACTTCACTTCCAACAGTGGAGGAGGGAGCTGTGGCTCAGGAAAGCAATGAAGTGTTGCAATATAATCACTCTTCAAAAGTTAGGTAGCTGCTGCCATGGCAGCATGGGAAGAAGAAAGGAAACTCAGGATAATAATGACATGAGACTTTGAAAGATGGTATTTGAAAAGTAACATTTATTTATACATTTACGCAGAGTTGGTTTTCTTAATTTTTTTCTGGTTCTTGGCTTGTCTTAGCTCATCATCCCTGAAGCACATCTGTCAGCCTGAGCACAGCAGAGTCAGAGCAGAGTCCACCAGCTAACCGGGAGGTCCAGCCATTGTAGAGCGTGGTCTTGCAGAGCTCCCTCTGCCCTCGGCTGCTCTGTGTCTGAGTGCAGCAGCAACATCGCCACCTCTGCAATACCAAGAACACCTTCTAGGAGGTTGGATGTGCCTCATTTCCCAAGAAATCTAGGTGGAGTTGGGATAGGACAAGTCACATAAATGTCTGAGAAAGTTAGCCAACACCTTTGGAAGAAAGCGGTTGCTTTTAGGATATGATTCATCTGGCATAGTTGGGAGGTCCATGCTAGGATGTGGTGGATTGCACTCTAAAAGCAGCTGAAATGGGAGATTAAAGAGCTGATTCGAATGGACACAGGTACTTAGTCAAGTGAAGCTCTCTGTGTTAATGCTTGTATATGTCTCCATGTAGCTGCATGTGCTTGTCCTCTGCATCTGCAATGTGGCAGTGCAGGGAGTTAAACTTGTGTCCATGATAAGTCCTCACTGCTACCTTGCTTTACTATAAGTAGCATATAAATCACCTCTGTAAACCTCTCAAAGTAAAACACTGTTGGAGTTAGAGAGGCCTAGAGCACTCAGCAATTCCCGGTGAGCCGTCCCTGGTCCCTCGGCCTCCAAACTGGAGCTCATGCTTGGGAATGGGTGTCAGACAGACTGTCAGTTCCAGTGCTGCCAAAACAGGAATTGGCCTTTCAGGAGTCTGACGTTCGGGAACCTTCCCCCATGTGAAGTTGTCCGTCTTGCTGCGCAGCCTGGACATGGCTTTTCCAGGCACGTGGCTGGTTTATCATTACCGTATCATCGGCTCACTGCAAGCCGAGCTCCATGAGACCATGCACTTTTCTATCCATCATGTGTTTCTTTCTCCAGATTTTTGCAATTACATTCTTGGCAGCCCCAGAGAGATGGCTGTGGGCGTCCTTCTATTGATCCATCAGTACGATTTTTTGGATATAAACCCAGAAGGAAAATTTCAGGATTTAGGTGGCAGATTTAATCCTGTTACAGTCTTCATCCTGTCCTAAATCACAGCTCCAGAGAGAGGGATGAATTAGCGAGAACCATCAAGAGTGAAGGCGAATTGAGCTCATGTTACAGCTGTTCTAATGCACTGGACATTTTGCGTTGTGGAGGAACAACCAGGGAGGAACTCCTGGCAGGTGCATATGCTTTGAGGACTAGTCCTTGCGGACCTCTTTTGTCCATCTGAAACCTGGATTACTTAGGCATGTCTAGCTGGACAGGCTGTTGCTCATTTGCTGTGAACAGTGAGAGCGGGGATTTGGCTGGTGGTACCGACCAAGGAGGGAGCAGAGCCTTTGCATGGGTCAGGTAGAACTGGATAGGTCAATGGGAATTCGTGCAACCTGCCAGACCATTCACTATTAAGCTGCCTTGTAAACCCTGAACATCTTTAACTCATGCTGTGGCCTGGGCCAGCAGCTTCACTTTGCATGAACCCAACCAAAATGCAGACCCTGGTGCATCAGGTACCACAGCACCCCAGGGGAGGCTGAAATTCAGAGCCTGGCTCTGCTGTAGGCCTCTGTGCACCCTTGGGCCAGTGCTTCATCGCTGTGCAGATCTCAGCTCCCGTCTGCACACGAGGGAGATCAGAATTCCTCTTGTTTGTCTCCTGCGGTTAAACTGTCAGCTCATTAGGGTGATGCAGAGCCACACGTGGCTGGGCATCGTCTCCTTGGAAGGGCGCAGGCAGAGGAGCTGCCACCTCCATCCCCCTCTGAGCGGGATCCCCCACAAGGAGCATCTCCATTGGGAACAGACAGCTGTCCCGAGACGGAGATAGCCAAACAGAGACGCTGGGAAAAGCCACAGGGGAGCTTTTTGCCTCCAGAAGACTAAGTCCCATCAGCATCAAAATAATTTTCAATTTCTTTTGCAGGGGAAGAAGAAAAAGTTTGGAAGGTAGGGAGGACTCCGGGGTTCCTTTTTGTTTCTTTTTCAGACCTAGTTTATGTTCAGCTTGAATTGGCTCCCTTCCCCCAAAGAAGATTTGTAAAGGCTCTTGTGCAACACAGTGGGATGGTTTTGGGGAAAAAAAAAAAAAAAAAAAAAAAAAAAAGCTGAAAGCAGCACAGAAGCCTTTGATTTCCTTCTAAAGGCACCCACGCGTTTTTGCTCGGATGGGAAGTTTTGGGGCAGTCGAGGCATTTTCTGCACAGGGGGATGAAGTGCTGGCTTCTTGGTACCCTGCAAAGCTGCCCCGCCCCGGGCTGCTGCCCTGGACAAGGATCCACCTGCCAAACTCTGGGGATGCCAAGGACAGGGCTCCCGGAGAAGGTGCAGGAGCATCCAGCCTGCCCTGCCCTGGGGGACGTGATCCCATGGGACAGGAGCTGCGTCTTATTTTTGCCTCGCTCTCAAAAATTAACACACTGGCCGCTGCAATCATGCAGGGAGCAGGGGAGTCGCTAGCAGAGCACGAGAGCATTTTCTATTCACAGCCTCACGTCTGAGATAGGGGGGAAGAAAACACATTTTCTCCCTTGCTGCTGCTTTCCGTGCACGTGTGCATAGATTTGCATTGATTTAACGTGAAGTCCCTGCCTTCCTTTGCCCTTTCTCTCCTTCTGGACCTTCTCCTCCCCTCTCCCCGCGCTGGGTGCTGCTGCCGCGCGCAGCAGACGTGAGCAGGTTCCTGCCTGCATGCAGTTTCCCCTCCCTTCCCGCTCGCCTGTCCTCGTTACTGCTCCTCGACACCTTGTCTTTTCCCCTATTTCCCCCTCCTGATAGGAGCAAGCTCTCACAGCCGACTCATTTCAGAGATGTTTTTTCACCGCTGAGGCCAAGAATTTTCTCTCCCCAATCATTCTTAGTTTGGAAGTGGGAGGGGGAAGCAGGGTTATGTTTTTTGAGTTTTTTTTTTTTTTCCCAGAAATAAATAATTTCGGCATACTAAAGAGGCAAGAGAGCACAACTGGAAGGATGGAGTTAGACTATAATGAAATGTTCCATTTGGTCTGTGAATCTTTCTTCCCAAGGAAAGCTTCATCTGGTGTTTAATTTTAAAACCTGTCATTATAGTTATCTTTTTTTTTTCTTTCCACCTCTCAAGAAGAGATTCCCGTATTTCTTTTTGACTTGTCTCGAGATTTCCAAGCACACCAGAAGTTTTCCTTTGGCTGTTCTTCTTCTGTTGCTTTCTTTTTGCCAGGGTTAAAAGCCCCAAGTCAGCAAGGTACTTAAACACATGCTGCAAGTTAAGGGCTCGCCTAAGTGCTTTGCTGACTTGGAGCCAAAGATATTTTCTCAAGTCCTTTAAATGCTTCAGAATCTGAATTCTAAGTGTTTTAGAGAAATTCCAGAATTCAAGTATCTCTTGTGGTAATGATAGTTACAATTCAGTAGTGACTTCAGATAACTGAAGTTCTTTTCCTCTTAGACGTGACAAGTTTCTATATAATCCTACCCTAGCAAATCTGATGCCCTGAAATCCCACAGCGTGTCGAATCCCAGGAGCTCTCCAGAGAGCCAGTCATGTTCATTTATATTTCAGTCAATGCACATATTGACTTTTTAGCGTTTGTTTTGCAGTAAGGCCCTTCCAACTTCTCAGTGTGGAAATTGAGGGGAAAAAAAAATGGGCAATTAGTTCACATTACACTGCATGGGTGTCTTCTGCAGAGCTGACCTTGCCCATCCTGCCAAGCACAATAGTGACAAATAGAGGGCTCTCAGAAAAACCAGCACCAGGGAGAAGGGTCTAGGACAAGCTCTCCAGTGAAGGAAGGCTGAGCTCTTATTTTGGCCAGCAGTGTGGCCCAGCCGGTGGGAGCACTTGGAAACAACCGGCCACTTAACAGAGAAAAACAAAAACACCTTTTTTTCATAGGTTTTGGAAAAAGCCTTGAGCGCTGGTGTTTCAGGGTCCAAACAAGTGAGGAGAACCAGGCGGGAGATGTTGAATTATTGCATAACTCTCAGTGGGTCACGTGCATCCTCCTCTGAAAGCAGCAGATGCTTCGCTTAGGAAGTGAACGTAGGGCCCCTACTTACCAGCTGAATCTTAAGAATTTCTTTTGAGATGTAATACGGTCATGGCATGAACTTCTCCGCTGTGCTTGACAACTATCCTGTAATATATAATACACATATCTGCACAGGGCAGCATGCAAAGCCCCTGTTTCCGTGCCCAAAAGCAGCATGTGCTTTTAGCTCATAGTCTCTTGTCTAACACAGCAGTATTTGAAGTCTTGCATCTTGCTGCCAGGCTCTGCAGAGTCTTCATCCACATAGTGGACAGGAGAGCCTGTCTATCTCCTCCCTCCCCAGGGACCATTAGCCAAGGTTGTGTCATTCTCGATAGCTCGCTGCCTGCAAAGCAAGGTGGAACTACTCAGCTATCCTGTGGATCTGCAGGTGTCTTGAGTAGTGCTGAACTCCACCCAGGAGCTCAGAAACTGTTTGGAGAACATGATCTGGCAACAACTATCTATGGCCCAGATGCACCTGCCAGCCCAAACCAGCGATGCAGCTTGGTTCAGCCCTGGCTGCAGCCTGCTTCCAAGCTCTTCTCCAGATGCAAGAGCTCAGCTCTGTCCTGGACAGGGAAAGAAACTCCCTTTTCCTAGAAACAAGAGTTTCAGTCATGTGAAATAACAGGAACAGACCATTTGTGCATGGAAGAGCCAAAAGACCTTACCTGCATGAAATGTCCATGGTGGGCTAAGTTGGGAAAGGACTTGCCAAAACAAGGGGATCTGAGGACATCCAGCCCCTTTGATGTGGTGCCACTGAGGTCTGAACACACCATGGAAACCTGCAGCTCCAGCTGTTTTCTTAAGACTGGCCCTTAGCAAGTAGTCCTATTTGGATACAGGTGGTTGGTGGTTCAACTTCAGCCTGGAAGCTGAACCTGATTGAAACATGAGCTGGTGGAGAACAACAAGCCGTTGCAATGACATCTTCATGTTTAGATGTCCTACAATCAAGACTGAGGTCACAGGTTTGATTTAAACCAAACATAGCTAGAGAGCCTCATACAGACACACTGTTTGGTGGTACAAAGCATGCCAGATCATGCTATCCAGCGGTCTCTTGAAAGTGGAGGCAGCTGGAATTGCTGCAACATAACTAGACCACCAGAAGCCCGCAGAGGTTCAGCGGATCTCAGGGGATCCTGTCCTGGGGTCCTGTCCTGATCTGCAAGGCTTTTTAGCTGCATAAAGGCATCTCTGGCAGGAATAGCACCCTTCCTGCGTGCTGTGGGTCTGGCACATCGCTGCCTTTCATCCCGAGGGTGGCTGCCACCAGCAGACACTCAGTGTCAGGCTGCGAGTGTGCAGCTGCGCCACGGCTCAGTGCTCGCTGGAGCTCGCTCCCAGGCATGGCTCTGCTTGAGGATCCTTTGGAGTGAAAGGCATGAAATGCAAATGTAATATATTGTTACTAGCGAGGCAAATCGCGATGCCTTGGCTTAATTGTTAATACATCCCCTGTTGGGCAGAGTAGACTCTTGCCTCATTTATTAATATTGCTTTGAAATCATCACTAAGCTACTGAGCACAAGCATTACTCAGGGGCATGAGGGATGGTGACTGAGCTAAAAAAATTACTTGGAAACATGTGTCCCCTTTTGTCAACTTCTGCTCTTTCCACCTATGTGCGCACGATTCGTGCACTGACAGCATCTCATCCCCTGTGATATCCTATGGTCAAGCACACAAAGAAAAGTTATATATTGTGCCAGGAGAAGAAATTGCTGTATGAGGAAGAGTCAAGACTTGTATTTCGCCTGCGTGTATATGGAGGAAAAGCACTGGTGCTTCTCTTGGGAATTCCCAGGAATGGGACGTCCATGTGCAAGCTGTGCCTAGTGTCTCCTCCTTGCTTGGGACCAGGCTCTAAGGAGGCACATGAGCCTCCTACACCTGTGATTAAGAAAGCAGAGGAGTTTTTTCCAGCTCGGCTGCAGAGTTTCGTGCGTTAAGTTCCAGCGGTGCTGGGTTCAAGCCCAGCTGCTGACAATCCGCCCAGGGGTGGGAGCGTTACATCAATAAGTGACAAGCCACTGGCCTACAGCAGGCAAAACCCAATCCAGCAGACAGACAGAGCGCCTGAGGGGCTGAATTTTAGTGCTATTAAATGATTAAATGCAAAAAAAAAAAAAAAAAAAAAAAAAAAAAGTTTAATTTAAAAAAACGGTTTTTATTTTACACACCCAAGAGTCTGGAAATTGAGAGCTCTGCTCCTCACACAGGGATCGTAACTTGGCACGGCACAGATTGTACAGTATGTAAAATTAGACTGGAGAAATAGTAAATATGCTGCAGGGACCAATACTGTCTTGGCAGGAGGAGGATGGACTGAGTAGGACCCAACAGGTCTTTCCGCCTCTGACTTCCATCATCCTGCGCTAATAAAGCCCGTTGCACAGTGCAATACAGAGGGGGAATATTTGGAGCTGTATTACTGTGTGAACACACTGCAGCCGCCCCCGGCAGGCACGCAAGGAAGGTGGATGTTTCAGGGCATACATGAGCATCTGCACACATGTTGTGTGCAGGGATTAAGTGACCGGTTGGGGTCACAGGGACACCCCAACATCTGTATGCGGTGGGAACTCTACCTGCTTCCACAAAGCTCAGCAAATGCAGGCACCCCTACCTGTGGCTGCTGTAGCGCAGCGGGCTTTTTGCTTGTGTTTATGGCTGCGATTTGGGCATCTAATTCCAAATCTTATTGATTTCCCCTTAAATGACGATGAAAAGCCTGATCTAAGCACACTTTTGCGGCCCAGGTTGTTTGTCCTGCCTGCATGAAATAGCAGAACCAGAAAACAAACCTTTAATTCACGCGAGGTGCTAACTCCAGGTACCTGTCAGGGAAGGGCACAGACTCCAGTGAGCCCAGCGCAGCGGATATTGGTGGAATTTTCCCCTCTGTGTGCTGTTTGCCTGAGTATCCTTCGTCTGCCTCTGGTCTTCCAATACCTCCCCCTCCTTGCATCATTCTACCCCTCTTGCTGGGGCCATCACAGAGAGAGATGGGATCAGAAGTGTTGTTCTTTCATCGGGCAGCTACTCTTCCACAGGAGAGTCATCTCAAGAGACGGGACTTTGCGAGGCACCTGAACCCACGAGCTCCAATCCATCCTTCCCTTTACCTGAGGAAGAAAAATGGTGTTACAGCTCATCTAGGAGAGTACTTGGAGATCCAGAATATGGGCATTTTAGGACCAAACATTTTGGAAATCTCAGGGAAGGTCTTTCTGAGGTTTTGCAGATAAACACAAGCTCAGGTCGCATCTTGTGATGGAAGAGCAAAGTCTTCAAGGAGGACAAGCCAAGGTCACCAGTCCAGCAGCATCCAGGCTGTCCAGTCCCTGCTCTGGAACAGCTGAGCTTTGGTGTGTTGGAGAGGAGGGAATAGCATAGAGGAGCATTTCTTCCTACTCCTGAATAAGAAATGATCATCACTAGAGGAGCTACAGGTGGGTGCTAGTGTCAGCAGCTCAGCTCCCCAAGGTCAGGAATGATCTGGTGTTAGGGGCTGCACACAACTTTACCGCAGTGCAGGACGTCTGACAAAGCAGAAAATGTCGCTTAAATTACTTGTGTTAAACCAGCATCCCACATCCCACTAATGTGTCTCCTAGCCAGGGTGCAGTCAGTTTGGAGACCGCAAAGCATAGGGAGCCTCCCACATCACTTGGGATTGAGCCAGTGTTGTGATAAGAACTTGGCCTTTGTTTTTGCAGAGTTTGGTTTGCTTTTAGTTCCAGCAGTGTGTCTCTATTTTGCTCTTTCCCAACATGTTTAGCAGTGGGTTTTCTCCCCAGGAGGGTACATAATGCCCTGTCACTGTGCAGCCACACAAGGACCTCTGCATAAGATGTACGAGTGCCTCCATCCCAACCATGAGACTTGGAAGTCAGATCCCTGAAACGTGCTGACAAGCCAACATCACACCTCAACATGGTTAATTTTTGGGCATGAAGACAGCAGCTCCGGGAAGGAAGCTGTGTAGCAGCGGGGAGCATGTGCACGGATGGTCGGTGCTGCCCTCTCCTCTGCACTGACGTGGCTTTGCTTCCTCCGCTGCTAGACTACACTGTAAGGCACAGATGCATCACAGGGTCTGCTAAGTGAGATTGGGAAGGGACAGCCTCTGCACAGGAGGCAGGGAGCCAACAAGAAGAGCAGCTGAAAGGATGCTCTGCACAGAAACCCTTGGGTCATGCAGACCCTGCAGCCCCGCTCCATGGCCCCTGCAGACAGGCTGAACCAAACATTCATCCACCTTTGCATGAGGAATAGCAGGGCCCTTCATGCTGCGAGCAACAACGCTGATGCAGTTGACATGCACCAAGATTCCACCGAGATGCAAGATTCTTGTCATGCTCTCCCCTGAGATACCTGTCTGGAGATGCAGAAGTGCCATCTAACCCCTGATGCCAAGAAAAGTATGAACGGTTCATGGTAGAGGGATGTTTCATAAGCAGGGGCAAGCAATAGCTTCCCAGCTCTGTTCCTGGCTCTGTCCCACCCGATGAGAAGGGACCTCACAAGTTCACCCCATTGTTGTCTGCCACCAGGAGCTGTCCTTGCTTTCACTCCAGGTGCAGAAGGGACATCCCTGGTTGTGTTTCATGAGGACATGGTCCCCTGCAGTGGCGTTCAGATTGCTCTTGAGCTGTGGAGAGCTGCCATGAGTTCATGCCACCTGGAAAGCCTGATGAGAGCCTCCTTGCTGGTCAACGTGGCTCGTCCATGCCTCTTCAGAGGGTACTTTGTAGACACGTGCTGGTCAGTAAAAGAGACTGACCTGCCCTGGGCTTCTGAGCACATGCCCTACCATATCCTCTGCTGCTCTGCTGAAGTACACCAAGACCTGGTTCCAGGCTATTGTGGAGTGATTAAATACAAGTTCTGTAGCACCCATCTGTTATCTCTTAATTAAAGTTTCTTACTAATTATTTTTTCTTGTCAAGAGAGCAAAGCTGCTGACTCCAGGGATTTACCAAAGTAGAGCAAACAAACACAGGCTTCACTTGCTGCAATTCTTCATTAATGGATAAAATTAACTTGGAACGGTCCATATCTCTGGCTACATCAACGACACTTAATTACGCCTACTTCCTTGTGAAGAGATATTTGGTTTTTAATCATTCGTGGAAGAACTGCCTTCCCTAGCATGAAATTCCTTCTCCTTGAAGAGAAGGTTTCTGCTGCAAATGGACACCATGCAGAGACCAAACTAAGCAGGAGGCAATAGATGCAATGAAATCAAGAATGATGTGAGCTTTGGGAAGCTGGATCAGGGCATCCACTCCAATTCTGGAGGCTAGTTCATCTCAAGGAGGGAAGATCCCAGGGCCACAAACATGCAGAAGGAAAGCAGGAAGAGCAAGGAGAGGCAGCCAGCACTTCCCATGGATACTGACACAATCCGGCAAGCAATCCCTGCAAGGACATTGCAGCCTGAGAACAGACGTAAGCAGAGGAGTTTGCAGCTCTTGCAACACCGGCTGACCAAGTTGGGGATCTCCTCCTCTCTCCTGAGGTCTGTCTTTACCTCCCAGTAATGACTGGGCTTTTTTATCCCCTCTCTCTCCCCCGTTCCCCATCCTCCAGGGCTTTCTACTCTTTCTGTGTTATTGATCTCATTTAGACCAAGAAGTTGCAGGGTTTGAGACCTTGATGGTTTATCTGCTTGGAAAGCTCCCAGCGTACCCCCAGCACTGTGTAAATACTAAATGTATTATTTATGAATGTATACACAGGGATCTAATTAGCTGCTGAGATTATGTCTTCTAGCTAGTCGTTTAGCTCCAGGAGGGAGGTACGCGGGGTAACAGGGGTGATATAAAGGTCTCTGATGGAGAAAGCATATATGCACTTCTCTATCCCACTACAGAGCTGCTCCTCATCCTGTTCGATGAGACAGAAAAGGGAAGATATACCTGTTATCGGTGCCTCGGTTTCCCTGTCTGTAAAAGAGCAGCAGAGTCTGTGCATCCTGCAAGGAGAGGAGTGCAGCGGATGCAGCCTTCGTGCTGTGACCCGACCCAAAGAGCATCGTGTACTGGAAGAGCTGAGGCAGTGTCGAGGTAGGGCATGGCCTCTAAGGATCACTTCAAGGAGGTGATCGCAAGAGCGGGAAGGGATCTTTGGCCACCTCTATTCTAACCTCCTACTGCAGAAAAGTAGGTCAGATCAGCTGTGACTTTGTCTAACTGATCCTTGACAATCTCCAGCGATGGAGATACCCCAGTTCTCTGAGTACCAGCCCTGTATCCAGAACACTCCCCAGAAGACCTTTTCCTTAATGTCCATCTTGAACCTCCTAAGCTGCAGTTTGTGGCTG
>JAWLRI010000009.1:883161-896059 GCA_034781795.1 Crypturellus tataupa | reverse complement strand
AGTTTGTGGCTGTTGGCCCTCATCCTTCCACGTGCCCCAGCTCAATGCCCATCCAGCAAGGTGGGCTCTGCAGCACTGGCACCATCTCTGCTGTCGGTCCCACGTGGCAGCAGCGATGGGCAGTGCCAGGGAGAGGGGACAAAGCGTCCTGCCCTCCCTCTTTGAGGGAACTGCATGGCTCTGCGGTCCCTCGAGGTCCTGCCCGTGTGGTACCCAGGCCCCAGGGAAGTGGAGGGTCCTGCTAAAGGTAACCACCACGTTGGCCCAGTGCATGCAGACTGCTCCAGCATGCTGCAGGGCACTGGCCTGGTGATCTCCCTCCCCTTGGCAAAGGTGGTGACTGCGGGAGCAGCGCAACGTGCCCCTCTGCCAACCCACAGGGATGCTTCTGCTGATGGGGTAACATGCAATCTCACATGGGTACTTCCAGATGCAGCTCCAGCAAGGGGCTAGAGGGATGTGGAGACCTGGCTTGGCCCCTCCTCAAGCCTCAATAGACTCAGCAGAGAGAAATAGCTGCTCAAAAGCTGTGCTTTGGGTCCCTCCTTTGTCAGGGGCCTTAAATCACTGCCTTGGAAACGAGCATTACTTTCAAGGACCTGTCTTCCAGGAATGGCTCCCCCAACCCTTCTGGATGAATGCCAGTGTGTTTGCACTGTGTTTAAGGACAACTAGGATGTAATTCAAGGTGCCTTTTCCCCCCTGCCCAGCTCATGCCTGCAGTCATCATCTATAGGCTCTCAGCCCTCTGAGCAGAACTGGGCACCTCTGAGCCTTTCCTCTACTCCTCAGATATTCCCCAGAGATGAAACAGTGTCCTGCAAGGCTGGTGGGCGAAGGAGTGTCTCCACCTACTCTGACCCTACTCTGGGCATAGGGAAAGGGGAGGCAGCTGATTTATGTGTGCCAGAAAGAATGGGAAGAGATTGTGTCTGTACTCAATACTATAGAATAGATTAGAGGAGAACTTGAATGAGATGCTGGGATCTGCTGTCTCTGTCTATCCACCCATCTGCCTATCCATCTGTCCATTCATCCATCTCCACAGCCATCTGAACAACAGACCATCCATCCATCCACTGACATGCACAACCAGCCAGCCACCCACACATCCATCCGTCCATCCATCCATCCATCCATCCATCCATCCATCCTTCCACAACCGTCCAGCTATCTGCTTATACATTTATCCCTCCATCCCCATACGCACCCATCCATCCGCCCATCCATCCACTTGCATAGACATCCATCCTTGCATCTTCATACACTTTTCTCCATCCCATCTGTGCCAGCCAGCTATCCATCTGTCTACAGGCATACACATTTGTTAATCCTTCATCCATCCATCTTAGGTACTTCTGCCTATCTGTCTGTGTATCTAGGCCCACTCCAGCTATCCATCTGCATACAGGCTCCTCAGTTTGGACCTTCTCTCTTCATTTATGTCTGCCAGTATAGGTTGTAAACTTTTCTAAGACCATCTGAAACACAGTTTTCTGTTCTGCGCAGTCTCTCAGAGGTCCTCATCCCTGGCCAGTATCTGAGATACTCTGGAGACATCTCATGAGCTATGGGACCTGAGCTACAGCCATAGTCCACTCTCTGTGCTCAGCACTCCGTTCCAAACAGGGACAGCATCCCTGAAGCTGCTGTTTCCTCATCAGGAATCTGTGTCCTGATGTGGTACAAAACATGGCCCCTTAGGCTGGAAATGTCTCAGGGCTCAGACCAGTTAGGTCCACGTTGAAAGAGTCTTATTAGGCCACAGGCCCATTTAGCCCTTGGTCTCATCTCCCAGCAGGGCCCAGAAGCCAATATTTAGCGAAAGAGAAAAGAGCAGGATGAATGCAGAGTGTTGTCCCTCCCCGCTGTCACCATCTGCAGCCTTACCAGGCTTGCTGGGGCAGCTCTGTGTTTCGCAGCCCTTGTTGGAGCCTTATGCTCTGTATTCATTTAATCACTCTTTCCCCCCAAACTTTTGACATCTGCAGCGACTGATGGACTTGTAATGTAATTATGCATTGTGCGAAAAAATACTTCCCTTTGCTTGTTTTAAACCTACTGCCTGGTAATTTCATTTGCTGACCCTTAATTGCTGTATTAGGAGAGGGAGCTAGCAGTCAGTCCCTATTCATCCTCCCCATGTCATTCATCGTTGCTTAGATCTCTATCACGTCTCCTCTCAGTTGTCGCTTTCTCGGCATGAAGAGATTGAGTCTGTTAAGTCATTCCTTGCACGGGCGCTGCTTCCAACCTTTGATCCATCACGTTGCCTTCTTCAGCTCCATTTTCTGGAGCTGTATTCTTGCTGGCACAGGGACAGATTTGGGCGCAGCTTTTAGGAGACAGCGTTTTCCATTCTAGTCCATTTCCTTTCGTCATAGCATTCCCTTCCTAACATCAGGCTTGCATTTTTGCTCGCCACCAGGCTGATGTTTTCAGGGACGTGTGTGCAGTAACTCCAAGGTGTGTTTCCATGGAGGCTGCAGCTAATGCAGAGCCTGTACCTCCACAAGGAAAGCAAGACTTGTTTCCATGTGTGCATCCCTTCCTCGGCACAGTGTCAGTCCGTACCATGATGTCCTGCTGCAATGCTTTTGCATCCAGCTTTAATTTTACTGCCCTAATGGCATCAGCAGCACACTGTCACCTCTGACTGGCTGACCCATTTTCCCCATCAGTCATAGATGTGCTGGGCAGGACGAGCTCCAGCCCTGATCTCTATTGAACTTCACCGGTGACGTCTTCCACTGCGCAGAATGGCCATTTACTCTCCCCTTTGCTTTCCTGACCTTTCGCCGCTATAGATCCTTGCGAGGACGTCCCTTGTTTCATGCCTGCTTGATTTATCTGGGGGAGCTTTTAGCGAGGGACTTCTTTGAAAGTGCCGTGGTGCATTTGGAGAACTGGCTGCACCCCAGGCTCATTTGGAGAACAGGGCGACCCGTGTTGCAAAGGGTCTTGACCATCCCTCAAAGCTTTGTGTTCATGGTCACTGCTGCACCCCCTGCCCTGTGCCCACTGCAGCAGCACATGCGGATCCATCCCAACTCTGTTTTCTTCTCCATCACCCTTGCATGTGACCAGCACATGCTGCCACTGTTCAGTTAGCAGTCCTATCCCCACAGGGCACCATAAAAACCCCAAACTCCATAAGGATGCAAACGTGCTGACCTTGCTATGCTGTGGCTTGTCCCCTGCCTATCCCTGTGTCCTGTTTCACCCCATGTCATGCACACACATGCATATTCCTACCCTTGCTGCATACCACCCATCTCGGCCAGTGTGACAACAGTGGAAGGGGATCATTAATGAACGTCAGCACAAGTTCCTGTCCAGAAACCTGAGAAAATTCAATTAAGCAGCTGGTGCCCAATGAGCTGTGTTGCCCCACTTGCACGATGCTAAATCAAATGGCTCAGCAAGGCATCTACATGTTATTGCAGAGCGAGAAGGAAAGTCAGCTGGGGAGACAAACAGCGTAGCATGCAACGAACAGCTGCCCTTTTCTGAAGCGCAACGCGGTTAAGTTGCCGTCCTCCCACCTGATTTCCTGGGAAGCAATTGCAAGGGCAGCTGCCTGCTTCCCTCCTCCTCTAGCAAATAGCTCAGGCTCGCAGGTGACAAGTCCTGCAGCTCTGTCACCTCTTTGCTTGTCAGTCCTGCTGGGCCCCAGCTGAGCTGTGTTTGTCTCCGGCACGTGAGCTGCTGCCCACCACCCCGACTCGCAAGGCAGAGCTGCACAAAGCATTCCCATGCAGCTGGGATGTCCTCTTGGCCTGCACTGGCTCTGGAATCAGCACCCCAGATTTGCTGCAGTTCGGGAGGATCGCTCCCCTCACCTCGTTTTAGCACGGTGCATTTGTCCAGGCTGTCGCCCTTAATGCAACCACCCACCTTTCTCCAGGAATATGGTACCGGGAAGGTTGACACTGTCAGAGTCACCAGACATCGGGAGCTGTCCGATACTATCCCTACCCTGCCAAGGGTCAGTCCCTGTGGGACCCCCTGGATGGGGCAGCGCAGTCCTGGTGCTGGTCTGTGGCACAGGTAGCGCGGAGCACAGGCTGTTCCTCATGATGTTGCCTTCTTGTGGTCTTCTTTCCTGCTATGGTTTCTTGCTGCCCTGAGGTTCGTGTGTGCCCTTGGGCTGAAGAGTAGAGAGTCATTTCTTTTGGGAAAGGTGCTTTCTTCTTTGCTTTCTCACTGGCAATCTGAAGGAATGTAGGAAAGATGGGCTGGGAGGCTGTTCCCAAGTGTGCATTTGGCTTTGGGTTTGCATCCTCCTGCAATCCATGAGCATGTGGGAGCAGCTGTGACTTTTTGGGAGGAGCCTCTGCCAAGGCAAATGTAGGAGGAAAGCACCTTACAAAGCAGATGTGGTCTGTGAGTCGCCAAGCCATGAGGGTTGATGCGCTCTATCTAAGTATTATTAGAACCATGAGGGGAACATGGGCTTTCCACGCATCAGTCCATGCCTCAGGCCATTCCTCACTTGCCGTCCAAGCTGTATTGGAACCTTCCTCCAAGGTGGCCGTGAGGTCTTTGAGCTCACCTGCTTTCTCCTCTTCCCCTCCACAGACAGCCACATCCAGTATGAGCGGGTAGGCGCAGACGTGACCATGAAGTGTGGGTCCATGGACAGGGACGCGACTGTGACCTGGATGGCCAACGGCACCGACATCGACGATTCCCACCTGAACGGGTCGTACCTGGTCCTGAAGCGCGTGGACCTCACGCAGAGTGGCCAGTACTCCTGCTACGAAGGCTCCTCCTGGCACCTCAAGTACCAGACCTACCTGAGGGTGGGACGTGAGTACCCTGGCGTGGGACACGGGGGGGACCGCGGGACAGACCCCTGCCCTCTGCCCCCAGACCGACCCATTGCAGCCCCTGTGCTGTCCCTGCTAGCTGCATGCTTGCCTGCTCCAATACGAGCTCCGTGTGCTATGTTAATCCCAACATGGATATCAACCTGGCGTGATGCTGGAATCAGCCCCTCCTGCCGCAAACTTTGCATCGAAAACGGTAGATTAACTGGTGCCCTGGGAACGTTTTGGGAAGGGATGTTGTAAAAAGAGGATGAGCTCTGGCTGTGCTTGCTGTCTGCAGCGGTTGTGTCAACAGGGGAACAGCCAGAACACAGCAGAGGCTGCTGTGTGTCTTGGGGATGCTCCATGTGCGGGTGTTGGAGCAGAGCTGCCTGTTGCGGCGGCTCTGCCTGTGTTAAGCGCGAGACGGGCTGATTCACAGCTTTCAGCAGGGAAGATAAGAGCGGTGCTACACTTCACACGATGCCGAGAGCTGATAGCAACCGTGTACCTTGTAGGATGCTGTGTTTGTATAGCTGATAGCAGCTGTGTATTCCGCAGCACAGCGCCTGTAACTGATAGCTGTGGGTGTCTGGCAGTGCCAGACACTGTTTCTGCCTGTGAGTGGGTGAGAGCGCTGCGGGGTGGCAGCCCGGGGCCTGCGGTGTGTCACACGGGCTGTGCCACCCGGGTTTGGGTGCCCGCTCCGTCCTTCCTCAGCGCTCCGTGTCGGCTCCAGCAGCCCGCAGGACGCCAGGGCCAGTTGCACACCCAGTGTGAGCACCAAACATCGCCCCCGTGCTTGGGTCCCGCTGCAGTTCCAACTGGGAAGCAGGGGAAGGGGGGCTGCCGCCTCCCCCCGTCCCGCGTGCAGCTGTGGCATCGCCGTGACTTTGCAATGCCTCTTGCATCTGCTAAGCACCTCGCTGAGAGTAATCCCTGTCAATCCGCCCGGGGACCCGCGGGAATCGCTCGGCGTTAGAGCCCAAATCCTGCTGTTTCCTATTACAGCCCGTTCCTATTTGCTGGCCGCCCACAGCCCCCACTCGCCCAGCTCAGGGCATGGTCAGACAGCACCGGGGCCACCAGCCCAGGCAGAGCAGTGATAAATAAACACACGAATGCCTGGGGTTGTTAATGCAATTAAGTATGCAAGGAACTAATCAGGTGAGACGCTTTTAGTGGTAATTAATTTAATTGCCTGGATTTTAATTTAATGTTCTCCACAAGGCTGCTTTTCCCAGCTCCGCGGCCCCTTCCTGCCTCCCCCTCGCTATCTCTCTGTGCACAGTGGATTACCTGGAGGTGTGTGGTGCTGGAACAGGGCTGGAAACTGCCTCCCATGGGCCCTATAATCCCCAGAGGAGATGGTGAGAACCCCACACAGGACCACGGAGGCTGCTTCCCATGGGGACAGAGCCATGAGTTGTCTCCTGGCCACCAGAGCAGCGGAGAGGCTGGGGAAGGGGATGTTCTCACCTTTCCAGCAGTACCTGGGACTGGAGGGATTCACTGCGTGTAAACTGAAGGGGAAGTTGAATGAAAACAGCCCTATAGCTGCGTTTTCCAGGCTTGTACGGGCAAAATGAAGGCATGCAAGGCCCAACTGATGTCAGCTGGAGCGAAGCAGCGGGAGCTGAGCGCGAAGGAGGAGCGCTGGGAATCTGGCGAGGTGCAGGATGTGGTGGTACCTGGAGCGGGATGCGGAGCAACGGCAGGGAACAAGGCCAGCGCCTGGCTGAGCTGCTGCCGTGAGGATATTGGGGGTGAGCCGAGAGCCAGCGAGTAATGGGAAAAGGTGTCAATTAGCAAAGAAAGCGCCGTCTCGGGGTCCGAGAGCGCAGGGACAGAGGGAGCGCTGCCAGAAGTCAAGCTGAGCGGGACCTTACAGAGGAAATTAAAAGGGGTTTAGCTGTATGAATAGGGAGAAAGCAGGGAGAGAAGATCCGAGCCGGCTCCGCAGCCAGGTTTAAGGGGAGATTAGAGGTAATCTAGGCAGAGCCCCAAGACTAAACGAATGCTGTCTGCTCTGAGTGCAAAGGGAGGGGGATAAAACCTTATGACTGGTTGTCTGCAGGGGCTGCAAGCTGGAGGAATATGGTGTGACCAAGTGCTGGGGGCCACATCACCCCTGGGGTGCTGCTGGCCCAGGCACTAGAAAAGTCCTGCTTGTTGCATGGGTGATAAGTCATTAGCAGCGCCTGGTGACATGGTAATAGGCATGGGGATAGGCAGCATCTCTCCTGCGATGGAAAACTGGAGAAAAAAAGCCCCATCAGACAGTCTGACCCCAGAACTCACTTGGAAGAAAGAGTAATGAAAGATGTGGAGACAAATGGAAAATTGGGAGCAAGGCAGACTGGGGCTTGCCAGGGACGCATCGTGCCAGATGAACCTGATAGCGCCGCGATAAGGGGAGCGATGGCCTGGCAGCGCGGTAGATGTAATCTGTCCTGACTTCAGTGAGGTATTCGTGATGATGCCACATGGGAAATTATGAGTTAAACCAGAGAAAATGTGGATTAGTCTGGGAACTGGAAGCTGTCTTGGAAAAGGGCTAAAGGGGGGTGGAGTGAGGGAGGGGAGAGCTGCGGCACTGGCCCTCGTGCCACGCTCGGCTCCGCTTGCCGTGGTGGCTGCAGCCCAGGGGGAGACCTGCTGATGGCTGGAGGTCATCTCAAGATTTCCAGGGGGAAATTTCATCCTGGAAGGGCTAGGGTGGGATACAAGGGGGAAAGCACACTTGGGTGTCTTGTCAGCACAGTGAAGGGGATGGGGAGACAACTGGTGTCTCCAGGGGATTGGAATTGGAGTCATCCATATTGGGATGAATGGAGGCTGCGAGCAAGAGCATTCCCAACCTTTGGAGAGCTTGGATGAGCCTTCCTGCAGGAGTGAATCACTTGAGGACTACTGGGTGACACAGCCAAATCCAGGAGGTCCCCCACCACCCTGGGCATCCTTGAGGCAGCCCACACCAGGGGCTCCGCATGGTGCAGAATCACCCTTCCTGCGGCCCCCGGTGCACGTGGCAAAGCGCAAGAGAGCAGGCGTGCGGCACCAGGACCATCTCAACAGCAGCCCGGAGAGCAGCGCGTGCCTGAGCAGAACCTGAGAGGCGCTGGGAATGGGGCCGTTCCAGGTGGGGGTCTGTACCCCTCGCCCCCCTGGTTCCGGCAGGAGGAGAGCGCGAGAGCGGCGCGGGGCTGCCGGCTCCGCATCCAGCGGAGACGTTGGGAAATAGCGCGCTGCTGAGCCTTGGCACACGGCTCGCTGCATTACCGAATGTTATAAAAATACTGCTAATGGGCCAGGGAGGCGGGGGACGCGCGCGGAGAGGCTGCCAGGAGCCGGAGCGCGCGCAGGCGAGCGGGGAGGCCTCGCGCGTGAAGAAGGGAGCCAGGCAGCCGGCCGGGCGGCTGTCGTCTGCTCCCCTCCATCCATCTATCCTCAGCCTGCTGTCCCCCGCACCGGTTTTCTTGAGCCCGTCCTATTCCATCCACTCCGGTGCCGCCGGCCTGCGCCGCTCCGCATGCCCGTCGCTGCGGCGGCTGGCGAGAGGAAGGGGGAAAAACATGCGGTTTGACGGAAAACGACATGGAAAAAACAACCAAATTAGCAGCAAAACAAACAAGCAAAACAAGGAAGGGGGGGCTGAAAGAAGGGGCAAAGCAACGGGAACCACATGTGAGCGGGGCGGCCAGGAGAGCCCGGCGTGCGCTCGCTGCCTGGCCTGATTAGCGAGCGATCAAACAGCGGCCGCTAATAAATAATCCACATCTCCCTCCCCTCTGCCAGCGAAGCCCCCTTGCTCCCAGCTGGGCTCCAGCTGCGCCGGAGGCTGCAGCCTGCATCCTTTCCCGCTCGTTTATTTGGTTGTTTTGCTTTGGGTTGATTTGTTTTGTTTTTTTACCCATCCGAAAACGCAGGAACACGGAGGATGGGCGCAAGCTCCTGGGACCCGGCGTGTAGCCGTGCCCGGGATGCTGCGGCTGGAGCGGGTGCTGGGCTGTCCTGTCCTGTCCACCATGCACTCCTCATGATTCCCGACATGGAGATTGTTCCTCCCAAGCCTCCCAATGAATCCTTCCGCCGAGGATTTATCCAGTCACTTCCCAAAGCCATGTAAAATGAGGCAGTTTCTAGCCCAACAATTTGAACACAACAGGCCTCCCATGGCCCTACGATTAAGCTCCCATGTCCTGTGTCCTGGCTGGCCATATCCCGGGACATCACCGGCCAACGAAAACCCCAAGACACAAAGTTTGGGGCAGGACCAAGGTAGTCTGGACCAAAACCACGTTAGGGATGGTGCAAATAAATTTAAGCATGCGGGTGCTCACTTTGCAGCCCTGGGGAATGTGGCACCTATTGCTATGGGCATGGCAGATTTTCCTAGTGCATCCGTGGCCTGGCACAGGTGGGATGCCCCTCGCGGCATGATGCAACCTCAGGAGGCAGCAGGAAGGGATGAGCAGGACCCCACAGCTCCCTTGATAGTCCTGGGAAGGGCACAGCGCAGATCACGTGGATCAGGTTAGGGCAGAGCCTCATTAATCCAGGTCCAGCTGCGTTTCACAGGACGTGCAGGCTCGACACACTCAGCCGTTGCATCCCAAGCTGCTTGTCTGGGGCTAGGAATGCTCAAAGAGGGAACCTCGCTGCCTGTGCTCACTTTTGGAGTCCTGGCCCCACTGGGAGCAGGAAGTGCATGACGGCCAGCGATACACAAATTTTTAAGGAGAAGGCAAGAAAAGAAAAAAGAAAGAAAGAGAGAAAGAAAGAAACAAACAAAAAAAAATCTAACCCACCGTGCTCCCAAATGCAGTTAGCTCTAATCGAATTAGGAGCTGGAGTAGAAAAACAAACACGTTTGAAGGCGGCGAGCGACCTCTGCGCCCTGTCCTGCGGGCCGGGGGCTCCCGCCGGAGCGGTCCCCCCGCGCGCGTCTCCACGCCGCCGCGTCCCCGCCCCGTCCCCTCGCTCGCTCGGCAGCCTGCCCAGCTGCAGCATAGCAGAGTGAGGCTTCCTTGGCTCGCTGCGTAAAATATGGAAATCTGGGGTGGCCAGCGTCAGAAACAATAAAAATATCCCCTCGCCCGTCCTGGCAGCCCCCCTTCCCGCTCCCCCGGCCCCGGGATCTGGGGGCGGTGCGAGCGCGCGGCACGTGGCATCTATTAGGTGCTGGCTGCGGGACGGTGCTGCCTGGGCGTAAGGGCAGAGCCGGCCCTGGGAGGCTTCCTAGCACCCCTCGTTCCTTTGCGTGTGGTTCAGGGTGCTGCACGCGTCCCGTGATGCCTCTTCCTGCCTGGAAATCCCGGCCTTTGGAGCTACACATGAAATGAGCTTGAGGGTTCTCTGCCCCAAGCGCTGCCATCCCTGCCGCAGGGCTCCGGCTCGCGGGGCCAGGCTGGGAGGCAGAGCTGGCTCTGTGCCCGCGGCTACGGACTTGGCAGAGAGCAGGAGAGGGGCTTTGGGGGCACGGCGCTGCTCGCCGTCCTCGCCGACACGCGAGATGCGGTGTAGGGACTGCGTGTGTCGCAGCGCAGCCTTTCCCTCCCCTTCGCCTTGTTTATCCTCGTTAACATGACAAAAACAGCCTGGCAATTAATGAAGCCCAAGCGCAGTCTAAACAGCTCCCCCAGCCTCTGCTCCCTCGACTAACTGCGCCGCTGCCGGCCTCCACGCCAGCAAGGGCTTTGTCCTGGCCTTTCCTAAGTGCCCCTTGTCCAAATATTTGGCCACAAGTTTCCTGCTTTCCAGCAATGCGGGGAAGGGACGGGAAGGCCAGCCAGGAGCAAGGGGACAGTGGGCGCCCTGCTTGCAGATCCGGGCAAGAGTGGGATGGTGTGGATCTCACACAGCCTCTTCTGCAAGGAAGAAAATAAATATATAAAAATCAGACCATTCTCTAATTTGGGGCGAGCACAATCTGCTTTGCACCCAATGCCAGAGGAAGAAAACTTGCACAGAGTCTGAGTCCTGGCTAATAATGGGCTGCTCTGGAGGAATCGGTGTGACATCCTGGTGCACTCCTTGCGTGGCAGGAGCGGGGCGCCCCGGGATGAGGGTCAGATCCGGACACAGTTTGGTTTATTCCAGCGTGAAAGACACAGTCATTAGCTCTGTTTTCCCGGGCTGCTCTGCCCGCTGTGAATAATTGAGGAGACTAAATGTGCGCTAGCGGCAGGTCCGCACAGGAGGAAGGGAGACTCGGGAGGATCAAGCTCCAGGAGCAGGACAGGGTCTGGCAGTGAAACACAGTTGTTTTTCTCCCGATAGCAAGACAGGGCAGCGTCTCCCGCTCCGGAAAAGGAGTCAGAGGGTTCCCATGCCCGTCAGCTCCCTTCCCTCCCAGTCCCCTCCCAAGCTGTCAGCATCGGTACCAGAGGCAACTGCAGGACACTTTCCAGTTGCTCTTGCTCCAAGCACTTTAATGCTGTTTAAACAATTACGCAGTTGATAAATTTTGACAAGAAGAGATAGAAATAGCCTGGGAGAGCCACGCAGGAGAAATGCTCTAAACAGATGTCCCTTTTCTCCCCCTCCTCTGCTCCCTGGGGGTCTTCATCATTTGCTGCCAACTAAACAAGGCAGCGGCTGCTTGAGCTGGGAGGGTGGGAGGGAGCAAAGCGCCTTATTAAAATGGTTTATGATACCGTCCCTGGGGTGTCGACTGCTTCCTTGTTCCAGAAGGGGCTTCTCTCTGCCGAAAGGAGCTCGGCGCCGCTTGCTGAATGCAGGATGCAGCCAGCAAGGGCCAGCTGGTCCCATGCCCGGGGGTCCCGGAGGCACCGCTGGGGACCCCAGTGATGCAGTTTGCACCCAGACAGGGTGCAGGGAGACAAACGCTGCCATCGGTCCCCACAGGTGGTGGGGACTCCGAAGGACATCGGTGCAAGGGAAGCGCTGGGATGCGAGGAGCCACTGTGGAAAGCCTGGCGCTTGGTCCTTGCTCCGTGCTGCGGGAATGACAGCTCAGATCAGGTCCCTTGGCTCTGTACTCCGGCCACTGTATTTTCCTCTCTGCGTCCTGCAGCTTGCGTGGTAGCTCTCTGAGCATGGCCCAGCTCGATGCACATTCCTGCTCTCCTGCAGGAGGGCCAGCTTGGCTCACTGCAGGGTTTAAGGCATCGGAGAGCACATGTGCCTGGCCCCCCACCATGGTTAGGAAGTTCCCAACTCGCCTCTCTTCCGATCTCAGCGATGGTGAAACCCCAGCACTCTCCCCACGGCTCTCCAGCCCCAGGAGCAGATCTGTCTTTAAGGCATTGCATTGCTCTGATTTCTTAGTTGCATCTTTAAGCTCATGCATGTAGTTGTGTCTCATGGCAGCAGCCAGGGGTGCTTGCAGGATGCTGCTGGGCTGCTCGGCCCGGGCAGATGCAATGGGAGGAAGCAGCAAAATGGTCTTGATCTGAGCCATGGTGTGGAGACTGGCAATCTGGAGCCAGCAAGCAGGGAAATACGTTGTGGCTGTTGCAGGCTGGCTACAATCCCTTGTCTTTATCATTGCCTTTGGAGCCAACGTGTCGCCGTTGGGGTTTCGGAGTGGGAGATCACAGGATATGGCCCTTTTGAGCCCCGCTGTGCCGAGGGCTGCTCCGCAAAGCGAGGATGGCTCTGCAGATAGCGGGTCCAAGGAGCACTCGAGCCCCGCGCCCCCCTCCTCCTGCCGCGCGCCCGGCTGACATGTGGAAACACTTTGGCCTCCCCGCTGCTCCCGGCGCAGCGGCCGCCGGCGGCTCCCCCTTCCCTCCTGGCAGAGCGCGAGCCCACACTTCGCGCTGGGGCTCCCTCCGTCCGCGGGGACCCGGCCAGCGCCGCAGCAGCGCCAGCTCCGTCCTCCAAGAGTTACGGCTCCGCGCAGGGCCGCCGGGCTCGGCAGCCTCCCTGCCGGAGGCGCGCGGAGCGCCGCGGCGCTGCCGGGGATGCCTCGTGAAACGCCTCCGCCGACGGCCCCGCGAGCGGCCACCCGACACGGGTGGCCTCTGGCTCATGAGTGGAGGGGTCTGGGTGCACATCGTGGGCTCGGGGGTGGCGTGTTTGCTAGCCAGGTTCCCCCTGCAGATGAGGGCCCATGTGCT
>JAWLRI010000009.1:848472-873671 GCA_034781795.1 Crypturellus tataupa | reverse complement strand
GGCCAAAACTTCTGTTAAGCCTTTTTGTTAAGCCTAAGTTTTCTCTAATGGCCCTTTTCCAGGCCATTCTTCCACACGGGAGCGGGCAGCCTGGGGACACGGGGCTGAAGCAGCCAAACCTGGGTGGGATCCAGATGGCCAAAAGTGGGGTCTGTTCTAGGAGGAGCAAAAAAGCCCCTTTTGCCTACTCAGAGAGCTGGTGCCTGGGTACATACCTGTCCGAGGAGGCTCACATTCAGATCCCACATCCTGACCAGGGTGCTGTGGGCATGACAGCAGTGTTTTCCTCTAGAAAAACATGGGAGCTGAAAGAGGAGAGGATGCTTTTCCGTAAATACAGTAGGGAGAGAAAAATACCAGGGAAGGAAATGCGCTATCCCAGTGAAGGGCAGCACTGGTACAAGGGGAAGGTGGATGGGATTGTGTATGGTTGCTAACCACTCTTGTCAGCTCCTTCTGCACAGGGACGAGAGAAGCACAGACATTCCTTGCTCTCCTCCGCAGAGCCCAGACCTGCTCCCTGGGGGATGAGAGACCTCTCTCCGTGCAGTCCCCGCTTCCCTGCCAGGCATGTGGAGCAGCCTGGAATGAGCCCTGCGGAAGATGGATATGTCCAGGTAGCAGCTCGTAGGGCTGCGGAACAAAGAGGCATCTTTGGAGAGCAGCTGCTTATTACAGACAGCGGCGCTCCCTCCGCTGGGAGAGATAGCTGGTAATATGCGTGGCCAGCCTCTCGCTTGGTACAAGACAAAGTGCTTGTAGCTTCCCTCCAGGGGGTTCTCCTGGATAAATATACAATTTCCAGGAGTCCTGGTGGGACAGCTTTGCAGAGGCCACGCGGCTGCTGATGGCTTCGGTGCTATGTGGAGCTGACAGGATGCTTGACACATGTCCCAAGCTTTCAGGGACAGGGGAGCATAGACTTGGATGAGCAGATCAGTGGAGGAGTCCTTGGAAATCCCATTGCAAATTTTAACATCTCCATAAAGACACCGTCGCTCCCTGCTTAGTGCTCAGAGCTCCCAGGAGAGCAGAGAGAGCCGCGCGCTTGCGCGAGCTCCCGGTGCTTAGACCAGCCCCGTGTGACCGGGGAGAGGGGCCACATTATCCCCCCTTAGCAAGAGGCAGTGCAGGAAACTGTGTTCACATCCCATGGCCTGCATCATGCTATGGGATACAGGCTGCTCCAGAGGGTACAGGGATGGGATGAATCTCTCCTGCTGCTGAATCCGGAGCAGTTGTTTCCCATGTCCAACCAGACCTGTGCAGGCATAGCCCATGTTTGTGGCATCTGGGCTGCTCCCACCTGAGACATCTCTGAGACCAACCAGGGCAGAAACCAACACTTTGGAGCAGTTAGGGCTGCTGAGCACCTAACCCTGTCATCAAGGGGTCCTGAGAGAGACCACTATTCTTGCAAGGAGCGTGGGGCTGCAGGGCTGTGCTCTCCATCCTGAGGAGCCCTTAGACACGTTGGGCAGGGCCGTGCTCTCCATCCTGGAGCTGCCCTTGGATGCATGGGGCTGCAGGACCATACTCTTCATCCCGGAGCTGCCCTTGGATGCACTGGCCTGCAGGGCCACGCTCTCCATCCCGGAGCTGCCCTTGGCCCCATTTGCAGGCACCTCCCTCTGGGTGCTGAGCAGCCCCTGTGCCGGGGCTGCTCCTCAGGTCTCGAGGAGCTGGACGGGGGCCCGGCACGCTCGTTCCCACAGGCTTCCGAGCAGCTGGTGACGAGGTTTGGTCATTCCTGCCCCGGGCTATGTGCGAACCAGTGACCTGGCTCTGAAATGCTTCGTGTTACATGCAAATCTCATTGCAGAGGTGTTAGGGGAGGAAAAATGGCCTGGACGTGAACTCCCCGGGCTGGAGAGCAAATCCCGGTACTGCAAGGGCCTTTCTGTGCCCCACATGCTCTCCTCACTCTGTTCCCAGTCTGTCCTAGGTCTGTCCTTGGACAGGGAGCAGCACCGTGTGCTGGGGACCGTGTTGGTGCCCAAGACCTCACGGCACGGCCGTTGTGCACAGAGATACCATCGGCCGCCGCAGCGAGGACACGGAGTAGCTGAGCTGGCTTCCCTGCTGCTGCGCCGGCTCCAAATCGGAACAGCTGCATTTGGTTTGGTTAAATGTTTTATTTACTCCCAATTATCCCAGATAACAGATTTGCTTTCCTTTGTTCAATATTTAATACAGTTTCAGAGCAAAACTGTTCTTTGCTTTCCAAAGGAGGAAGGGCTGGTTCGGAGCGGAGGCAGAGACGGGTTGGAAGACCCGTCTATCGCGCTGTGACAGGCACATCTGGCTCAAGGTGAAGCAAACACTGACGATGCTGTTAGCACACAGAGCTGCCAAGATGTGGCACTTAGGGCCTGTGCTCAGTTCTCTGCTTGAAGTTGGGCGCTAGACTTGGTGCGCGAGTGATGCTGCGCGTCTCCTGCCCCAGTTGTGCAGCGCTGCCTCTCAGCGAGCGGGCTGGGTTTTCTGCAGGGGAAATGAGAAAATCCATAGATTGGTTTATGAGCCCTAACCAGTTTAAAACAGGGCCTTTATGAAATTTATCTTTTGCTGAGTCCACCCTTTTATTCGGCTCCTTCTGGGGAATAAATTCTTGCTTGTGGATGCAGGGGAGCTGGCTCCTGAATCGTGTCGAGGACAGGAGGGACGTTGCGGCACTGTGGTGTTCCCAGCTCCAGCTTCAGCGGGAAGGCGATGTCCCTCCTGTGCCCGAGCAGAGGGTCCCCACAGAGGGAGGGTGTCTCTGGCCTGATTCCCAGCCGCTCCCAGGAAAGAGCGGATGGGAACTTCGGTGCATGCACCGAAACTCCTGCACAAGGACTGCAGGGATGGGCTGTGTCCCTCTCTGGTGACATTTGCTACATCAATTAAAAAAAAAAAAAAGAAGACGGAAAAGAAAGGTTGCAAAATCCCTCTTGAAAAAGCAGCAGTTGCAAACACTGAAGTTCCCAGAATGCA
Organism: Crypturellus tataupa; assembly: GCA_034781795.1. NCBI lineage: Eukaryota > Metazoa > Chordata > Aves > Tinamiformes > Tinamidae > Crypturellus > Crypturellus tataupa. The sequence continues at coordinate 870,695 of JAWLRI010000009.1, read as the reverse complement.
GCCCAAGCGCTTGCAGAAATGCTAAATGGCATCACGTCCCCTCTTGCACTTCACTTTCTTCATGTCTCAGCTCTGCACAGCTGCATCCCGACGTTTGGGCCGCTCAAGGGACTGTCCTTGGCCAGAGTCTTCCTGCTGCCAGTGTGGTAGTTTCCAAGCAGAAGGCACGATTATGTGGACAGATGCTCTTCTTATCTGCCAGGCAGTGGAAATATGATTTATTCATAGAGTTTTGTTGTTGTTGTTGTTTCCTACCAGCCTGTTGTACACAGGCAATTTTAGGAAAGCTGCATTAGATAAATAATACATTGTGTTTGCAGCTGATGTTAGAGCAGAGGACAGGGACAGCGGCGTGTGTGCATAGCAGAAGGGCCTGCGAGGATGTGCGTGCAGATGTGCTCGGCGTGCTGCTTCTGCACGGAGCAGCAACATCACCGTGCAGATGTGCTCTGCATCCGAGCAGGCTTCAGCCCATGCTCCGTCCCCGCTGTGCCCTCCAGCAGCCGCAACACCTTTTGGCTTTGCAGACCCATTTCCAGCCAGGGGCATGCGCTTGCAGCCTTGTGAGGATGCAGGGTACAGAGCACCTGCAGCACTGGAGCGAGCGCGTGATGCTGATATGGGCTCAGGGGGCTTTTTTGGCACGGGTTGGGATGACGAGTTATGCAGGTCATCCCGTGAGCACGCTATGGGATCCGTATCCCTCATCAGACCGTGGTCTGAATGTGCCCCAAGCGAAATGGAAGAAATACCTCCTACAGAAGTGTTTTAGAGGCCTCTTAAAACTTTTATTGGCACTATTTTTTTGTATCCCTCCACCTGTGGAGCGAGGCGTCTTTAGTGCACTCAGCCCCCAGCAGGAGAGGAAAATTATAACTGATCCATTTCAGAAACCTCTGAAAATGACCTAAAATAACTTTTCTATATATAAAAATGCCACAATTTTAATGTCCATTATCTCTTGACCTAGCAGGGCTAGGAAAAGCTATTGTAGATCATTTTTAGGGGTTTCTAAAATGGATTGGTTACACTTTTTCCCTGCACAGCAGGACGCAGAGTACAAAGACAAGTGGGCTTTAGGGAGGAGGAGAGAGAGACAAAAGTCCGTCCTTGTGCCGGTGCATCCAGGGCTGCTTTCTTCCTCGAGGGCCAGCGGTTCTGCTACGCAGCAGCCGATTCCAAGGAGCCAGGGAGAGGGTGAGCAAACGGGTGCAAAGTGCAGGGTGGTGGGAACGACACCCCCGTTCCTGCCAGCAATCTTGTGCCTGTGGAAATGCTGACCCTGCAACACGATTTTGCCGCCTGTCTGTGCTCTGCAAGCACTGCATGGCTTTAAAGCAGCTCCGGTCCTGGCCGGGCTTTTCCTCCCCCTTGCATTTTTGCAAGGCTCTTGCAGCAGGGCTGTCTGGAGCAGCGTGGGGAGAAGGAAGCTCCATGGCAGCCGTGGCCGGGCACGAACACCCCGAGCTTGCAGAGCGCACGTCAGCGGAGCACGTGGGAGAAAGTGGCTCCCTGCCACGCGGGAGGTTAATAGGCAGATTAGAGAGGGCAGGCGCTGTTTGCAGCCGAAGGAGGCGAGCTCTGCCTTGATGGAGTTCGGCAGCTCTGTGAGGCGACGGGAAGTAAATATTTGCCGGGATTAGGGAGGCCGCGCGCTGTCGGCATCCCCGGCAGAAGTGCCCGGCGCGTGCTGGGTGCTGCAGGATGGCAGGCGGCCGTGGGCACCCCGGCTGCAGTGCTCAGGGTGTCCCCAGCCTGTCCCTAGGGTGCGAGGGGGCTGGGATCCAGCTGTCATTCCAGTGGCATGGAAATGTTTGGAGCTGGAGAGCAGCCGGCATGGTGGGTTCAGCAGTCAGTGCTTCCCAGTACAGCACAGGCTGCCTGGGGTCCCCAGCCCCTTCCTCCCTCCTCCCAGCAGGGATGGGGACATCCTGGCTCAGCCCGTGTGTCTCGGTCCCCCCAGCAGCTCCGGCACTGCCTGTGGCGTTGGGGGCAGAAGAAGCCTCTAATGCTGCCTCGCTGGCTCTGCTTGAGCCGGCTGCCGCCTCGCTCTCCCGTCAGCCTGGCCCACCTCCAACAACAGCATTACGGAGCGCAGCATCGATCGGCGCCTGCTATTTTATCTTCTCTCTTTGAGAGCCTCTGATGGGCAGGGTGAGCCGTGCCGGCATCACCCAGGGGAGACGGGACCTGGAGGGGTGGCCCTTCTGGCACCTCTGTGGGGACAGGTGGACCTGCCTCCCTACCAGTGCTCCCGTGCACCCAAGAAGGACCAAGCCCTCAAAGAGGGCAGATGTCTCATAAGACGCATCCAGCGGCTTCCTAGCAAAGGAGATGGTCGCTCAGCACCACTGCTCTGTTTGCACAGGGGTGTGCAACTGTTGGGGACACCTTTGCTCTGGGTCCTTCTGCTCCCCAGCGCACTGGCTGCTGGCCCAGGCCGAGGTTGCAGGACAGGGAGAGGATGTAGCCTCCTGTTCCTGCAGTCTGAGCCCATCGTGGCTTGGGAGAGATGAGCAAGGGCTTCTCCTGGGCAGCTCCCCTGGATATGCCTGCTGCTTTCAGCACGTGGGGACAGACTAAATTGGCCACAGCTCCTGTCCCACTATCTCTTGAGCATCTCCTTCTGCTCTGGCTCCCCAGATACCTGTGCACCAAGGCACAGGTTCCCCCCTTTCCTCAGGAAGCAAACGGGAGGCGCAAGCCTGACGCCTGGTCTCCCTGAGCAGAGGAATCAGCTCAGATTGCCAGGAGCCAGCATCTTGGCAGAGGTGAGGAGATAAATCACCTCTGATGGGCTGCTTGCAGCACCAAGGGGCTAGCTGTGGCACCAATGGACTAGGTGAGGCACTGATGGGCTACCTGTGGTGCGAATGGGCTAGCTGCAGCACCAATTTACTCTAGTGCAGATGAGCTAGCTGCAACACTAATGGGCTAGTTGAGGCATGATGAGCTAGCTGCAGCACTAATGGACTAGCTGCAGCATGAATGGGCTAGCTGCGGCACTGATGGGCTAGCTACCGGTGCCGCAGGTAGCCAGCGTCCTGCTTGAGCTGCGCCGTGCAAGGCTCAGGGGCTGCCCCAGGGTCTCTGAAGCTCTGGCCGTCCCCATCCAGGTGCCCAGGTCCTCCCTGGTCCCTCGCAGCATCCCCAGCGCCATCGCCGCCCGCCGCTTCGCAGCCCCGTCCGGTGGTGTCCGGCGGGCACGCGGCGCTGCTGGGACACACTGCCACCACGCGGCCACTGCCTCATGTCGGGCTGGCCCTGACCCCCCTGCACCCCTCAGAACAGCCCCCGGGGCACCCCGAGCCCCTTGTCCCCGGGGGCTGGCAGTGAGGAGGATGATGAGGGGGATGGAGCCGTAGCGAGGAGGAAGCCGCCGTCTCTGGCCTTGCGATTAGCTGCCTAGGAGGGTCTGCTTGAATAATTTAACTGGGAGGCTCATTACACAGGGTCTGGCCTTCATCTGTGTCTGAAGGCTGAAAGAGCCATTAGGAGGAACAGGCATCTCCCATCAGCACAGGCTCATCCCCGTTGTCCTCCCCGCTCGGCACCGTTTTGGGCTCTGCGCACTTGGTGCTCAGCCTGGCTCCCTCCCTGTGCCGTGCCAGCAAGACCCCACGTGTGCCTTAGTTTCCCCACATGGACTGCAGCAGGGTGTGGTAGCTGGATCCCACGGTACCCCCGGATCTTATCCCTAGCAAGGTCCCTATCCAGGTACTAAGGGGAGCTGACTTTGGTCTCGGTCCGTATACTGTTTTACGAACCTACAGAGGTAAAACTTTATCAGCTAAAAGCTACCATCATCCACCAGCCCTCAGCACCTCTCAGAGGCACCCCGCAGCTCTGCCTGCGCTCCTGCAAGGATCACAGGGTGTGTTTGTGCCTGGAAATGCTGAGTGCAGCATGGGCACTTGGTTGGGTTTAAAAAGCCTCGTCTCCCTCTGATGTCTCGGACGTGTTGACAAGGCTGAGGCAGGCTGCTCCTTGCTGTGTGCTCCTGTCTCATCCCTGGTTGCCTCTGTGTGTCCTGGGTGGCAGGACCCTGTCCCCAGGGTGAGGATGTGATGCTCTGCCTTGCTGCTGAAAGCATTATCACCAGCAAGTGCCCCCGTGGAGCTGAATTTCCTCTGCTGGTTTCAGGCTGTTCTTTCCAGTCTTTCTCTAAGTGATCCTCCTCCATGCTCTTAAGGACCTTTAGTCTTTTTGAGGATCGTACTGCAATAAGTTTTTCACTCTCCAGAAACATGACTGAGAAAGCTGTTAAGGCTTTAGCTTAACAGGGTCAAGGGAACAGGTTGTGCTTGCAATCTGAGCTGGGTTAAATGGCATGTGGCAATGCTTGCTTCCCTGGGAATGTGCCTCCTCTTGGGTCCTGCTGGTACAAACCGGGCACGGTACCTGCACTGTGGCGTCTCTCTGCTTGCATTTCCATGCCAGGAGGCCAGCAGTGAAGGCGCAAGAGTGGCCAGCCCCAAGGACCCCTCTCACCCCGTTGCCCATGTCCGCAGCCGGATGCTTCCATGAGTCGATCAAACACGGCCTGAGCTCCTCTTGCAAGCTGCATCAGCCCAGCTTCCAGCAGCCAGGGATGGAGGGACATCCTGCTGCTTAGGAGCTGGTGACCAACCCAAACTCAGTGAGGTCAGTAATTCTTCTTTCTTTGTTTCCTGGCAGTCCCCCCGAAGGAGCCAGTGCTGATGTGCCGGTCCAACAACTATCCAAAGGGTTTCTACTGCAGTTGGCACTTGCCCAGTCCCACCTACATCCCCAACTCCTTCAACATCTCCGTCATGTAAGTGTCTTGGTAGGGAAAGGCCAGGCTACAAGCAGGGAGAGTGTTTGCCCTCTGTAAGATGGAGCAGGTCCCAAGCACTACTGTGAAGTCTTGGGACATGGGTCTGATCCAGACTCAGTGTATGGGGCTGGTGTTCTGAAAATGACCGTGGGGAAGGATTGGGATATCACTGGTCTCAGGGACGTCCAAACAGGTACTGGGGCTTTCTCCCAAGAAAGTTCTCGATTCCCAGAGAGAACTGATGAAGTCCTATACTCCCAGACCCACTCTCCGTGCCCATGAGGTCCATCAGCCCTGCACTGCCTGACTGTGGTGGAGACTGTGCCTGCTCCTCACTGCTCTTTGGTGGGTTTGGAAGAACTCTGCTCCCTTCTGCCAGTCAACTATGATGTCCCTTCCCCAGTATTGGGCATGTTATGGTGTTGCCTCTCTGCTGTAGCACATATGGAAAGGGCTATGTCTGTCCCTCTCAGAGAAACGGCCTCATCATCACAGCACTGCTCATGGGGAAAAGGAGGGGGAAAGTGGGGGAGCAGAGTCCTCAGCGCTAAATACCCTGATCCTGGCTCAACCTCTGTGTAGGATGATGCTCTGGGTTAGCTTTTGGGGCTGTTTTTCCAGCAGAAAGCAAGTCTCTGTTCCTAACAGATCAAAGGAAGACCTAGCTCCTACTCTGGCAGGGTAATATCGTCATGATGGGATGGTGGAAAAGCTACAGGAGCTCATTGACCATTAAGAACATTGCTCAGGACCAGCAGGGAGGTGTTCACCCTCATCTCTGTAGGCTTCCAGACAGGAATGACATCCCTTTGTGAGTGGCATATGCGAGCCTGGGAAATTCTGCTTCAGAAAGGAAGTCCTTTGACCATGGAGCTGGTGTGGCACATGGTGACCTGGAGCAGAGGGGGACAAGATGCTGCTTGGCAGCAGGTGGAGGTCTTATCTCCAACATCTCCAAACATAATTTTGCCCAGCAAGAACAATGTCCTGAGTTGCTCCGAACGCCACTCCTTGTTCCCCCTCTACCCATCTGTATGGGGAACTGCATGCCCATCCCTGAGCAGTAGTCAGTAGGTAACAGCTCTTCTCTCCCTGCTTTCCAGACATGGCACAAGAGAGATGATCTGCGAGAGGGACATCCTTCCCAAAAACAGGTGTCACATCAGATACCTCCAGCTCTTCTCAACGGTGAAGTACAAGGTGACTTTGACAGTCACGAATGCTCTGGGCAAAAACTCCACCACTCTCACCTTTGACGAGTTCACCATAGGTAACTTCCGCAGCAGGAACTGGCCTCTATGAGCCAGTGTTGGGGTTGGCTTGCTCTGCACACAGCATCACCCACTGGAGAAATGGGCCATGGGCAAGCTCTCCAGATGGATTCTCCACCTCTTCATGCACGAAGTGGAGCTGGGGTACAAGCTACTCTGGCTCCCCCTGCCAATTCCCATTTGGTTCTCCTGGTCCTGATGTCCCAAGCATAGAAGGGGTGGTGGCTTTTGGATGCTCCTGCCAAATGGCACTGGTGCTCCTACGGATGCATAATAACCAAAACAGATGATGGCACCTGAGTGTCCCATGGGAGCAAGGCAGGACATGCAGCCCCCATGATGGTCCTGTATGTGGCCTGGCATGCTGCCTGGCCCTGTTGCTGATGGTCCAGGTCTCGTGCGACTACTGAGCTCCTCCTTGCTTGGGGTTGGGGAAGGAGCTGCAAGGTTTCTGAGGAGAGGGCTGTGAAAATATAGCTCTCTAAATAACATTTCCCTTTTTGCTTTTCTTAGTCTTTGTAAAAGAAGTTTGGTGTTTATGATGGACACAAAATCATGGGAATTATATATATATACACATATATATATGTATATACACACACCATCCTATTCCTCCTATCCCTAGGCAACATGAACCCTCCCAAAATCCTGCTCCATGAGCTCTTATCTAACTTGCTCCTAAAAAACCCTCTTCACCTTTCCACACCACCATGCTCCTCCAGTGGAGGAGCAGTTGTCCTGGCAGGCGCAGCTGCTCTCATGCCGCAAGGAGCCCCCCGGCAAGCTGGCACCTCAAGTCTTATCCCACGGGATTTGAGAAGATCCTGCTGCCTCCTCTGGGCAGAATCTTGCCATGTGGTTACGAACTCTCTTCCCGCGACTGCTGTGGCTTGCACGGACCTGCCTGACTTTGCGTCTCAACACGGTAGCCCCAGGCACAAGCACTCAGCAGAGCCATGTAGGGCAGTGGTAACAAACCTGGTGCAATAACAGATAGCTCTAAGGATGCAGCCCCGCTTTGCTATCGTGTCTTATCTCCAAGCCCTTTAGAAGCCTCCCAAACAAGTCTGCAGCAGCCCTAGGCAAGGCTCTCTGGTTGCTTTTCAGGCTAGCAGAGCTCAGCTCTGCTGACGCCTCTCTGACTGTGACGGTTAGTCCTGGACCAAGCAATTCACATGGAAAGCGTGGCAAAGCAGGTTGCTGGGTGCAGGGTTTTTATCCCTGGCCAAAAGCAGGTTAAAGGTGGTCAGGGGAGGCTGCTGCAGCAGGCTGCTTCATCAGAGCCAGACTGTGCATTCTCCAAAACACAGGAGAATGAGAGGGAGCAGAGTTCAGGAACAAGTGGAAAAACAGCCTGTTGGTTATACGTGGCAATTACTGGACCACAAAAGCAAACAAACAAACAAAAAATGCCTAGAAATTCAGGCAGAGTTCAGCCAATGCCTTAGTTGAGGTGCATGGGCCAGTCCATAGCAGATGGAAGTATGAGTAAGTAGGGAGAGGAGCTCCGCTGCTGTTTTATCTGGCACCAAAAGAAGATTTTCTACCCCAAATTCTGGAAAATGTAACAATGCACGGGAGTTATTTTGGAGCAGGGACTGTCCTTCTGTGTTCCCACAGTGTGGTCCATATTTGAAGCTTGTATTCTTTCCCTTGGTAGCAAGGGAAAGAGAGTGCTAGGGAAGTAGGGGAGTATCAATCACTTGGGTGTCTTTAAATGGAAATTGCAGTCTTTGTGGAAGATACACTCCTTAAACGAAGGTAACCTCCAGTCCTCGGGGCCCAGGGCAGCAGTTAAGCCCTGCATTTTCCAAGTTCCTCACATTCCCTCCTCCAGGAGTTCAGGGCACTGCCCCACAACATCTGCATCCCACCCATGCCCTCCCTGACACATGTGGTGCCACTCCTGAGCGAAGCAGCCGGCACCTCCTCGGCAGAAGGAATCTGCCCGTCCTCCATCCATCCCACGAGGGAAGGCCACCCGGGAAGCACCACCTGGCAGCACGCTGCCGACACGGTGAATCCTGGCGCCAGCATGAGGCAGGTCTTGCCCCAGAGGCTCAATTCAACCCAGGTCAGAGGCACCGCTTAGCAGAGAACAGTGTTGTCCTGGGCCAGCACGGGTGCAATAGTGCTGCCTCTTCTGAGGGATGCGACTTGGGGGGATGATGCTTCCCTCCTCAGACCCTCCTCAGACCCTTGTCCCCTTGGCATCATGCAGGAGCACGCCACGGCCAGCAAGCCCAGGGTTGGATAAGCATGGCCATGGGCAGGGAGAAACAAGGGAGAAGGTTAACCCAGGGTATGGCTGCTCCTCAGCCCTGTTGGATGCTCCCCAGGTAGGCGCTGCTCCTTCCTCCTGCCTTTGTGGTACAGGTGGGAATCCCTTAAAGGCTCCCAAGCCCTGGAGGGCCATCAGCCACCAGTGCTGCTCTCTGGTCTACTGGTGGTCTATTTCATTGGGATAAATAGAGAACAGTGCCTTCAAAAACCAAAAGTTTCTGCCCAACAGGGGAGAGAACAGGCAATACTTGGCAGATGCTAGCTGTGTCACTCGAATGTGTCTGGAGACCGTGGTGATGAGCCAAAGTGCTAGAAGAAAGGCTGTGTCCTACATCCCGGAGCCAGTCAGCTTCAGCAAATGCTTCAACATCTTACAGCCTTAACGTCTCCAAAATCTACACAGCTATGAAATTCTCTCTTCCTTGTCATTTTTACAGCTCCCCATGCAAGCAGCACAAATGCAGTGGTCATTAAGTGTTTAAGTAGGCAGTCAACAGCCCTGGCAGAGTCATTATGAGATGAACTCAGCTGCCTCGAATCACCAGCAATGTACCTGGAGGCAATGTGCCTTGATCTGCGCCTCCTCGAGTGTCTTCCTTGCTTTCAGTTAAAACAAATGCACTGTATTAGTATATGTTATCATGCAGTTTTGCCTTGGCTGTTAAAGGCTGAAAATAGCACAGGCAACTAGTCCAAAGGTGCATGTGAGCCCAAGGGATGCCTTCCCATCACTGTGGGCTCTAGCAGCATGGATCCAACATCTAGCAGGTGCTCTGGGGTTCTCTGCCTGGATTGCAGTGGGAAAAACTGTTTATCTTTGGAGGTGTGCTGAATTTTGTGTGACTAGATGGAAGTGGGTAAAACTTATGACTCTTTAGACAAAGCTATCGCATCAGCTTGTCGTAGGAAAAACAGCACTTGAGGGCAGAGCCCCGTTGAACTGGAGCAGCTGGCAGCAACGGCGAGAGCAGCACAGTGTTGGCAGCTCTCCCTGCTGAACATCCAGGTGGTGGAATAACTGCCCCGGCTTCCCCGGCACGGCTGACCCGGAGCCGGGACCAGACCTGCTGCTCGCTTCCCCCTTGGACCACCCACCGGCAGGGCCCCGGCTGACACAAAGAGACCCCCGGGAAGACGTGACCTCCTTCAGTTTTCCTTCCTTCCTCCTTCCCCTCGGCCCCGGAGTCCCCAGCAGAAAATCCCTTCTCCAGCTGCTCGGGAGATGAACTCTAATTGAGTGGAAAATGACTGGTAGTTGCTTTTGATATCCTGAGCTGATGCCTTGCTGGCGGTCGCGCAGTGCCGGTTATTAGCAGCCAGCTGCGAGGTGTTGCTCTACATTTCCATTTTCAGTGATGGCTGGAAGAGGTTTTGCACCCCTCTGGCCCCCGTCTTTCATCGCACGGAGATCTGGGCTGCCTTCCTTCCTGCCGCTCCCCTCCAGTTGTTTCGTTAATTGCGCAAAGGTATCAATATTCATAGAGGTGAGCCTGGGGAACTGGAAGCTGTGCTGGCATTCAGCGCCTTGCAGATGTCATGAGCTCCAGCTCTGGGACAGGAGAAGACTGGAAAAGGTTGGAGAAGAGAGGACTTGGAGGCAGGGGAAGGTAGGAACCTCTGTGACCCCCAGTCCTTCAGGTGCAGGTGTGAGCAGCCAGAAGTGTCCCTTCCTATGGATGCATTTCTCCTCAGGGTGATGGAGGCAGCCCTCTCCATGGCCAATGGCCCATCACCAGGAGCACCAGGACCTTGGCACCAGAGCTCGCTCAAAGCAGCACGACGTCCAAGGAAGAGCCGACACCTTCTCCCTCACTCACTTTTCAGCCCAAGCACTCAGATGGCGATGGTGATGGCGATGACAGATGGCGAGTGCATCCCTCAGCAAAGCAGGAAAAACAACACCTCCACACAGCAAAGCCAACCCCAGCCTCCCAGCTCGGCGATGCCTGTGCTTCTTCCAACACAAGCCCGGGGCAAATTAGCAGCAGAAGATACACAGCATTAAAAATGCAGCAGCCTGGGAGCACTAATTATTCTGCACGTCTGGTGTGCGCTGCAGGCAGGGCTGCAGACATGCTGGGCACGCAGGAGGGAGCGGAGCCGGGGACCGAACGGGGCTTCCTCCCAAGGAAACCCAAAAGCTTTGCAGACGAGCTGGTGGGATATTAGCAGGGTTTCTTCTCCCACCCGGAGTTTCCTTGCCAGGACACAATGCGGGGATATTCACAAGAGGAGGATAGTCCTCCAGGGAGGATGAAGGCAGTCTGGGATGGGGCCTGGGTGATGGGTGCTGCGTCTGCCATGATGCCTTGTGTGACCTTAGGAAGAGCACTCAATTTTCCCATCTTTGGGGTGGTTAAAGACCTACTGTATCTCGGTGGGACTTTGCTTTGGGAGAATGCACGAGCCCATGTCTGTGCGGAATTCAGACTCTCTGAACGTTAGTATACAGTTACCTAGGCAGAAGGTCAGTTCAATTCATACTACTTAGGGAGGCAGAATTAAATTACCTAGACTGACATTTGGCTAAGACATGGAGTTTAATATCCCTCTTCTCCTGGAAAATGCCAGGGGATATTTAACAGTCACAAGGGATCCATTTTCCGCTCATTTGAAAGATGGGTGCTCAGGACAACGTAGTGAAGGGTGGACTCGTAGCAAGTGCTCCATCACACTGCCCTCCCTGCTCTGAGTCTCCACTGCCTGCCTGAGCTGGAGGCAGTTTTATGTAGTTTTTATGTGAAAAAAAAACAGCCTGGGGCAATAGATAAAAAGCTGGTTAAGTACAAGCATGCAAGGCCTTTAGCAAAATGCTGGCACTCACCCCCTACAGCAGACCTGATAAAGTAACACACCGAGATTTGGAGATAACTGAGTTATCCTTCCTGGCACTGCTGCCATCGGAGACAGTTTGCACAATTCTGCTGCTTTCCACGGCTCTTCCTGCAAGCTAAGTCCTTGCTTGGACGCTGCAGCTGAGACCGTGTCGGGAAGAGCAGTGAACCGTGTCCCCAGCCAAGTCCCAGTTCTCCTTCTCAGGAATGCTTGGAGATGTTCCCTCAGCTCTGCGGAATGATATTACATCTGGTTTTGCAGCCACTTAACCACTACGCAGCCTAATGCCCATCGTCCATTATTACTATTACTCTTATTGTTTATATTACATTACTTCCTAAGGACAGGGCTCTCTTATCCCGGCTCAGGCACGGCCAGACAGCCTCTGCCTCGCAATTTACTGCCTAAATGGACTAGACAGGTACAGCACAGGGAGGAGTGTTTATGCCCATGAGAGGAGCAGACCTGCGAGGCCGACTAGGAGAAATGACTCATCCAAGGTCAAGCAGGAAGCACATTTCAGCACCGGGAGCTGAACCTGCAGGGCCGTAGCTCCTTTCGAGCCCAGGCACAAGTCCTGCGGCTCAAGGAGGGCCATGGGGGAAGCAAAAGGGACAGGTAACCTTGGGCACAGCAGCAGGTCGCCTTCCTTCACACTCATTTATGCATATTATATGCATATATATATTATATACATTATGTATTACATGCATTATATATTACTACATGCATACATATTATATGCATTATGTTCGAAACCAGCCCGCCGCAGCTGCATCCCCCAGGCTGCCCAAAGCCCACGTGCTCGGCTCCGTGTGGCTGCCCTTGAACATCCCCTTGCCCTCACCAAAGCCACCATCCTCGTGGTCCCTGTGTGCAGCTGCAGTTTGGAGGCATCTGCATTCATTCAGCTGAACAGATTTTTGTTTTTCACGCCGAGTCCACAAAGCCAACCCTGGATTTATCCTTTTCTGTATGTGTTTGGACTCCAAGCTCCTGTCAATGGGAGCTGATGTCCAGTCCGAGCGCGGGGCTCCAAGCGAGCGGAGGAATTGCACGGCCATCTGGAGCAGCTCAGCGCTGCGCAGACCCACTGCACCTCCCTCCCGCGACGGCAAGGCCACCGCGGGCAGCTCACCCTGGCCAGCACTGGCCTCTGTTGTTGGCCGCCTCTCAGACAGGAGATGTGGAATGGTCTGGAGAGGTGGAGTGGGCTAAGGGCTGGCCCCGAGCGCCCCACAGCTTCTGTGTTTCTCCCATGGGGAATGATTAGCACTGCAACTCCCTCCTGGCCAGGAGCAAGGATGCACCCAGAACCTGCTCTTCTTTTTTTTAAATAGATTTGCTATTGCAAACCTTTGACAAAGAGCAAGGCTCGCTGTGGAGCAGGAATGTAATTCGTCACTGTGTCGGCGAGGTTTCCCTAACTGCTTCCCTCTTTTCTCCCTGCAGTGAAACCGGACCCACCGGAGAACGTGGTGGCCAAGCCCGTGCCCAATAACCCCCGGCGGCTGGAGGTGTCCTGGCAAAACCCCTCCTCCTGGCCCGACCCCGAGTCCTTCCCGCTGAAGTTCTTCCTGCGCTATCGGCCCCTCATCCTGGACCAGTGGCAGCACGTAAGTCGCACATGTGGGGTAGGAAAAGGGGATTCAGTGCCCGGCAGTGCTCAGAAACCTGCTGGAGTGGATGCCAGCAAGGGCAGAGAGGTGATTTGTCTCTTCCTCCTCTTCTCCCCACTTCTCTCCCTCCTGCCTTTCCCTTCTTTTAAGTCTCCTTCTGCCTCCAAATGGCTTTGCGCGCTCTCCGCTCTCTGCATTTTAATACACGGCCTGTAACTATTTTCCATACATATGTTATATATAAAACCTCCCAACGAGACGTAAAAGGCATTTAAAGTATAAATGTCACTGCATTTAAATGCGCCTCTGCCACATTTAGATTTTGAACTGAAGATAAAATACCGTGCACCGTAACTCGGAGCGTAGTCAGTAACAGAGCGATTGCCTTGATGTTATCGTATTTCTTACTTTTATTTCTTGTTTCTTTAAAAAAGAAAAAAAAGAAAGAACTTGTCAGTGAAGTTCTTGGCAGCCCGGAGGACGGAATTCATTCGCAGGCTGTGCAAGATGAGGAAGATGAGGAAGGGGCTTTAGTTGGTGCCGTCCGTGCGCTCTGCATGCGGAGGGGAGCAAGGTGCTGCTCTGCCCCGGGAGATGGTGCCGTATCCCAAATCCCCGCATCCCTGCGATGGGATGGCAGCAAGCCCGATAGGCAAGCTCGGGGGTGGCTTGTTTGATAAAGACGTTTTCCTCCCCAACAAAAAATGGGAAATACTGGCCAGCACCTGGTGCCTGGGGACTCACCCGCATGGTGGAGCCAAGCAGGAGGGTTCTGCTAGCCCACTGGTCTCAGGGTTTAAAAATGTCTCCAGCAGGAAAGAAGTCTTTGTTTTGCGTCTGAGAAGATCCGAGTCTCTTCAGAAAGTTGATGGCTATGGGGCTTTTTCTGGGTTTTTTTTTTGTGATTTTTTTTGATGGGGTAGCGATGTCTGTCTTGCTCCGGATTGAAACATTTTGCTGAAGCACTGAAAATCAGCCAAGGATGGGAGAGATTTTCCCGCATGCTCCTCTTTCCCTCCCAGGAAACAGGAGAGTGGGAGCTACGGTGGGCTGTAAAACACACCTCTCCTTTTAGAAAAGGAGAGAGTAAATTCGCTTTGGATCCCTTCTTTTCCCCTCTGGGTGGAAAAAAAAAAAACAAAATGTGAAAATGTCAAAACATGCCCGCAGTGTGCATAGGGGACAGCTGTACTCAGGGCTTGCAGGACACAGCAGAGATACCTGTAGGCACCAAGATATAGATACTCCGGGACCTTCTCCAGGGCCAAGGAGATGTGGGAGACACCCACAGAAGGGAGACCCTGTCTGGAAAAGGCAATTTCAGGTAGTCAACATTAGGTTCCTCCTATTTAAAGACGCGCTGAGCTGGTGCATCTGGGGAGAAGGCGCTCCTGGGTGCCACTTGATCATCGCCAGCCTGTTGGAGAGGTATTTCCCGGTCGTGAGCTGATGCCGAGGTGTGTTTGGGGAATTGTTTGCTCAGTGAGCAGGCACAAATGTTCAGCGAACAAGGTACCAGCCTCGTTTTCCGGCTCTCTGCCCCCGCTGGCCGGGTAATGAAAAATCTGATTTGTGGGTGATTTGAAGAAAACTGCCACTATTCATCAGATGAATTATTTGCAAAGCCTAATTCAATCAGCCCTCGAAGCCTGGAGGAGGATGGCAGCGCTGCAGCAAACGGGGCTGCTCTGACCCTGGCCCTCAGCCACCACCCAGCACCCCCAAAATCGGGATTTGCACCCAGACACGTGCTCAGGCTGCCCTGATTTCTGCTTTTCTGGGCCCATTGCTGTTTGAGGCTGCTCGTGGTGGTGTCCCCATTCCCTGGAGAGGGGAGAACATGGCTCAGAGGGGTCCACCCGGGCTTGGCCTGCACAGAGCATCAGGTAGTGATGATGGGTCTGGCTGCAGAGGATGCAGGAGGAACCTCCAATGACATCGGAGACGGGCACTCACGGAAGATGGCAACGCAGCCGTGCAAGAGCCACCCGTTGCACGAGCATCTTGGCAGGGGCAGCGATCCCACCCCGTTGCCTCCCGCACTCTTTGCAAGGGCTGATTTATGCACCGTGCCACGGCGGGCAGGACTGAGCCAGCGCTAATAGGACAGGATGGATGTCGAGCTGTCGAGCACCACAGAGCCTGATTCAATCAGCGTCTGCTCGCTCCCGGGTTCTTCCTTTCGGGGTTTTAATAGCGCCAGGCCTTGGCATCAGAAAATGAAGCCATCCGTGGCGGCGGCGGTGGATATTACCAAGACCTCTGCTGCACGAGCTATCCGTAATCATGTGCACGTGTGAGTGTTGCTCCTTGTGCCCAGAGCCAGGCGACCGCTTCCCACCTGGACACGGGCATTTCCCAGCCACCCAGTCTGCAAAGGTGTCAAAGCGGGACCATGTGTCACCAACTGTCCCTGCTGCCCCACTCCACCACGATCGCGCTCCAGAGAGACAAAATACTTCGGAGTCACGCTCCTCCTTTTCTAGAAGAGGGGCTGGCAGTTTCTTTCCTGCCAGAAAAGAGATGGGATATTTGTAGCCTAAACAGGTTTTTTATTCTCTCCTTTTGGCAGAATCTCACGTTCTGTCTCCTAAATATAAAACATTAAATGTTTAGGGTATCCTTTATTTTTCTCCTGCTTTTAAGTTTGTAATTCAAGCCAGATTAGCATGGTTTCCTCTTCTGTTTTATAGCCCCATCCTGGCCCCAAGCGAGCTCTCCTAATGCTCTCAGATGTTCCTCTAATGGATTACCTAGGCTGGAACTGGATACCCTTTCCTAATGGATTGCTAATAGCCTGTTTCTGGTTTTACAGGCTCCTTCAGTTAACTCACAACAGCAGCAAGCTCAGGGCTCACACGTATTGCATCCCGGCAAGCACGTGCGTGTGCAGCCCGCGGCCGGGCACGCGCGCGTTGGGGGCTCTTCCCGAGCCCCTGCGACCCTCTGCTTTCCTGCAAGCTGGCATCAAGTGCACTCTGAGCTCTCCTGGCTTTGCATGGAGCACCGTGGGGCTGCCCCAACACGCCGTGCTTGCAGCAGAGAGCAGAGATGCTCATGACCTCTTGGTGAGGGCAGCCAAAACCAGACACCATCCAGGGCTTCTCTAGGGATGCCCGGTCAGGCTGTGTCCAGACCAGCTCCTGCACTGCAGCATTTGCAGGCTCAAGACTCCAGTCCCACATCCGTGCAGGGCTGATGTCCCATTCCCTGCCACATCTATAGGAAGCTCGGGCTGAGACCTGGCCAGCTCAGTGCAAGCCCTGAGGAGGTATTTCTAGAGCAGCGCCTGAGCCGGAGGCCGGGCCCGGGGAGGATTTCCTCCCGTGGACTGCCAGCAATTTGCAGATGCCGTCGTGAAGCCTAATTGAACCCACTGGCCGTGCTGACAACATGAAATGTTAACGAACCGTGAGGCGGGCTGCGCTTCAGATCTCGAGATTTGCAGTAAAAGGTCATGAGATATTTAAAGCTAATAATGCGGTCGGGTTCTCTCCTTCCTCTTCTCTTCTGGAAGCATCGGGACCCCATCCTTGCGCATTTCTGAAGGCTGGAACTGTCTTTCTTCAGCAGAAGCAAGACGCTCGTGTCACCCCACGACTCAAATTGCTTGGACCCTGGAGCCCCATATGCCAGCCTTGCTGCTCAGCACCAGGCATTGTCTGCGACACACTGATTTGCCAAAAAATTTAGTAATTTTGTCCCAAAGTGAGAACAGGACACGATGCTCTGGACTGGCTGCAGTGAGTTGTCTCCTCCTACCAGCAGCAACGGCCAGGGCGGCTGTAGAGATTCTGCCCCCGCCACAGGCTGCATCCGTCCCCAGGGCTCTGCCCACGCTCCCGCTCCCTGCAAGGCCACCTTTGCGTCAAGGTCACCCTGAGCGCCGTCACCTACAGCTTCACGCCTGGCGGCTTTTATTGCAGCACTTCCCTCCCAGCTGCAAAGTCAGTGATTAAAAAGGAAAAAAAAAATTAATAGGAGGGAGCAAAATGTTGAGGTTGTAATAACGTGGCTCAGAGCTCTTTGTGGAGTAGAGACCTCAGAGGAGGACGGAGGTGGGAAATGTGCAGAAATCACCTTTTCTGTCCCCCAGGTCTTGCGTAGCCGCAGGCAGTGCTCGGGTTGTAGCCGCCGTGCAGCACTTGGTGCTTCCAAAGGCATTACTAGTGTCGGAATTACTGGTGGAATTACACAAGGAACCTTCACTGACCGCCTTCCCCAAGACAGGTCAAAACTCACCATAAGCTGCTCCCCTGCGATCACCAAGGCCAGGAGCACCAAACTGGGCTGCATGGCCTCCAGGAGCCACGTCCCATTCCTGCTTCCCATTTCCCCGTGGCTGCTCTGCCTGCTGTCACGATCAAGGATGCCCAGGAACCATCCCAGTGCCTCCGTGGAGCATGCGGAGGCTGCACAGGCCATGTGTTCGGCAGCACACATGTGGGGACCGCAGCGTGACACGGGGCTTTTGCATGGAACCGTGACAGCAGGAGCAAAGGGAAAGCCAAGGGGTGACCTGGTGCCTGCCAACCGCCTGCTTTTCTGATCGTGGACCTTGTCACGTGCTGCGTACCCTCCAGGAGGGAGGGAAGATATTTAGATGGGATGTCAGGAGCAGGCAGTGCTGCTGGAGAGGGCATGGGCTGTGGAATGGTAACCCGTCTCCCCCAGCACAGCAGGGGCATTGCAGGGCCGGCTCTGCAGCGGCGATGCCCCCCTGGCTGCCCTGCTGCGAGCCGGGAGCCGGGACGGGGAGCGGAAGGTGTGGAGCAATGCAAAGCAGAGCCGCAGCGGCAGGGGGGCCGCCCAGCGCATTCTCATGTGGGATGCAGCGGCAGAGGCATCCGATCCCCCTCCCGCTCCCCTCCGCCTCCTCCGAACGCGCGCCAGCCTCCGGCACAGCTACCGGCGGATGAAGGGCCGGGGGATTCTTTCTTCATCCCCCCCTCCCGGCTTCAAAGGCCATCTGGGCGTCAGGCCTGGCCCCGCAGCACCCTGCGCGCGGGTGAGTGCTACCTGCGCGGGCGGGCGCAGGAGCGCGGCCGGGAGCAGAGCAGTGACATCCCTTGCTGTGGGGGCCCCCAGGCAGGGCGGCCGGGGGGGGAATCGCTTTGTTACCCCCTGCTGCACCAGGGCTGGTGGGGGCTGCGTGGCCGCAGCAGCGACCGGGCTGCCGGCCCACGCCGCCCTGGGCAAGCTGTCGGCTGCATCAGTGTGTTCAAGAGTTTCCCTTTTCATTTCTCCTTTCCCCCGCTCCCCACTTCTTCTTTTTGCAATGCTAATAGCTCCGCATTGCACTGGCCGCTGATCCCTCATTAATCTGGGCAGCGCTTCCCAGGCAGCCCCAGTGACTTTTGGCAGGTGCACAAAAGCGGCCGCAAAAGGCAGCTCCCCCGCTGCCCCGCAGCATCCCCATGCGCAGCCTCCCGCCCGCTTTTGTCTCCCGGAGGCAGGGACGAGGATTAAGGAATTTCGCCCTCTGCCTTTGAAGCTGTGTGTCCATCCGTCCCCCCACCCCGCCCCGACCTGCCCTGTCCCCTGTCACTGAGCTGTCCCGCTCGGAGATGCTGCTGCAAGGCCTGGGCTGCAGGGAAGCGGCTGAGCATCATCTAGGGGTGGAATTTGGGAGATTCGGCTCCGATCTTCCGTGCTAAGGTGCAGCCGCAGGAACAGGGCAGGTGGCTCTGCTGGCCAGCACATGTGTGAGGAGAGATCCAGTCTATTTCCCTCTCTTATTCCAAGTTGCTCAGGGCAGTGTCCTCACAGGTCTGATAGGGACATCCCGCCAGGGCCAAGGGGAATGTCCTTCCCAGAGCTGGGGGACAGCCCTTCCAGCCAGGCACGACACGTGCCGAGGTCTGCTCGACCCTGCTGTGCCTGCGACGTCCCATCTGCAAACGCTCAGCTGCAAACCGGTTGCATCTGGGAAGAGGCCGGAAAAGCTCCCAAGTGGAAGTACTCAGCTTGGATGTCTCTATGGTCTGGAGAAAATGTTCTGGAGCATCATCTGGGTCAAGGGGAGCTCCGTGATGCTGACTTGTCCCCAGGTCTTGCCCAGCCTGCTTGCTGCAGGTCTCAAGAAGTAGCTAGGAGAGCTTGGAGGGTGCCAAGAGACCTAATGAGATCCACACATCAGCTGGATAACACAGTCTTTCTGAGCCTTCACATCCGCAGTGTCCAAGGGGCACTGCTAGCGCAGCGCAGCGGAGACCGGGCCGGGGGGAGCGTGCACACTGGGGGCTCATACAGCAAGGTTTCATTAATTGCCATTAGGAGTTAATCGGTCTCACTGTGCAGTGTGGCAGGTCCATGTGGGGACCTGCCAAGCGGCCGCGTGGGGACCGGCTGCGCGTGTGGCCGGGCGCAGTGTAAGCAGGGCTGGAGAGGGGTGAGCGGAGCCCATGGCAGAGGCAGGGCTGTCTGCCCGGCACGGTCACGCTGTGCCCCACGGCGTGTGCATGACGCTGTGTCCTGCATGGGATGCAGAGCCAGGGGAGGGAGGAGAGGGCGGCGTCGGCACAGGCAGAGCGTGTTCCTCTTGCCAGCTCTCTGCAGGGAGCGCGCAGGAGAAGAGGGAACGCGTAATGACTGCAATTACCGTCTAGCCTCGTTACAGCCTCACCGCAGCACGGAACCTGCTTCAGTAGCGCCTGAGCAAGGAGGGGATGGAGAGGGGGGAGCGGAGCGGCGCTCCGTGCATCGAGCTGCAGCCCAGCAGGATGCCCTGCTCCTCCTCTGCTCTTGCTGCCTCTGGCTGAGCCTGAGCTGCAGCCGTGCAGCCCCTGCTGATCCTGCCAGCACCACGCTCTCCTCTCCAGCATGTGTCTGGCACAGGGTGTTGCTTCACCTGAGGAACGGGAGAGGTGTTTTGTCACCCTGTGTGTCTCCTGCCCTGCCTACAAGTCCCTAGGTATCTGACTCATGAAGGTTTGTCCCTGTAGGAACAGTTCTGCTGGCTGCAGCAGTGGGTGCCAGTAGCCTCTTCCCTTCTGAGGACCTCATCTAGTTCCAGCTTTGGTCTTTCGAAGAGGTCTTGGTGGGGCTGCTGGAATGGATCTCACCAAGGATGCACAGCTGTGTCCCGCAGGAGGAACAAGTCCCTCCTTTTCCTCTTCTCTACCTCTCTTGTGCCCAAGCATCACAGAATTGCCATGTTCACCCATATGATAAGTGAAGTTGGTTGAAGCCCGTTCAATGCAGGAGGGGCAACTTTGCCTAGAACACAGAAGGGTCCCAGACCCTCGCTCTGCACAAACTCCTTGTTTGGCTGAGGAGGTCTGAATCGGTAGGAGGGCAGAAAGGAGGTTATGGCATCTGCACTGGCTCTGCATCCCATCCCATGCAGAGCAGTGCCTGGCCCTGAACCGGGTGCCTTGGGACACCCAAGAGGCGCCCTCGGTCCTGTAGGCCCCAGAGGAGGCACCCACTTCTCCAGCTGAGCCGATGGGCTGTGTCAGAGCCCTCGGACATGTTTGTTATCAACACTGGCCTGGAGGAGAGGGGATCTGCATCAGCCTGAGGCGGTGGAGGGGGCCCATGTCTCCTCTGTGCCCCCAGCACAAGGCTGGTGATCCCCATCTTTGGGCCAAGCAAGCAGTTGGGAAGGAAATGGCACAGATGACACTGAACAGTTTTCCTTATAGCCTAGATGCTATAAGGATGCTGCAGATTTAGTGTGCCTGCTGTTGCAAGGCAGGAAATGTGTCCTCTCCAGTGCCCTCCGTCCTTGGCAGCGCTCAAGAAATGTGTAGATAAGGCACTTAGGGACATGGTTTAGCAGGCACGGTGGTGATGGATTTACAGCTGGACTTGACGATCTTGAAGGTCTTTTCCAACCATTATGATGCTGTGATTGTGTGATTCTACATTCAAAGATCAGGATCAGGGATGCCCAGAAGTGCTGGGCAAAGCTCAGGTATAAACCACCTCAGCAGGGATCACATCTCCTGGAGTTGACAGAACTTACCCGGTGGCCCAGGGAGCAGCAGTGCCAAGACAGAGTGTTTTTTTCTCGGCTGTAGGACAGCTTGGTCCTGTCCAAGGACTGCAAGCCAAACCCATGGGATAGCAGCGTGTGGGGGAGGAAAACCACCCCGAGATGGGCATGCACTGCAGGAGGAAACCTCTCCCCAGCCCCAGCAGCGTGCCCATATAGCGGGTGCACACGCGCATGGTCACGAATATGCAGCGGGCATGGCTGCGAACCAGCCTGCCCTGTCCTAGGGGGGAACCTGCAGCATTTGCTAGTTTTTGGTGACCTCTAGAGGAAGCTGCTCAGCTGCAGGAACAGGCCCCGCAGCCCATCCGCAGCCTGAGCATCGCCTGCATCCCTGGCCTGGCCTCGTGCCCCTGCCCAAAGCCTCTCCCCAAGGAGAGGCCGGCTCGGAGGATGCTGGAGGGACAGACTGCCCCAGCACGAGGGCCAGGGGCCAATGCCTGCCTGCTGTTTGCGTGTATCCAGCTTTGCCATCGCTCTTTCCCACCAGAGCACTCAGCTCTTGATTTGCTTTCTTTCCCTTTAGTATAAAGGGCTTATTAGTCCCTGCTATTTTCTCCCTGCAATGGTGCTTAGGTGCTATAAAATCAGCTCTTTATGGTCCTCCGGCTGAGGTAAATGCTCTGCTCGCCTTGCGCGTCTTGCTGCCTCCCGGTGCTTGGGGTTTCCCCTGGCCGTGATCCAGCGGCTCCTTCCCAGCTCTCTGCAGTGGCCGTGCCCCTTCCCCAGCCGCCGTGGTGCTGGGGTGGCACCAGAGACACTTTGTCAGGGCAAAGCTCTTGCTGCAGGGACAGGCAGCAAGGACCCAAATTGCACTGCCAGGCAAGGAAGGGGACACGGAGCTGGCAGTTCCTGAGGTTGGCGGGGAGGCTGGCGATGCTGGCATCCCTGGCTCTGTCACCCGGTGCGCAGGCTGCTCCGTGCTGATGCCCCTTCCCTCCCTCTGTGCAGGTCGAGCTGTCGGATGGGACGTCGCACACCATCACGGACGCCTACGCGGGCAAGGAGTACATCATCCAGGTGGCGGCCAAGGACAACGACATCGGCACGTGGAGCGACTGGAGCGTGGCGGTCCACGCCACCCCCTGGATGGAGGAGCCCAAGCACCTCACCACCGAGGCCCAGATGACGGGTGAGTGACGCCCTGCGCCAGCGGGGAGGCACTGCAGCAGTCCAGGCTCCTTGCACTGCCTGTTTCCATGCCCCGCATCGAGCAGACTGGAGTCCTCTCCACTCTGGGGCTGTGCAGGACCCCCAGGACTCTGCTGCCTTTCTTTCCTTTGCCTCTCCTCTCTTCTGAGCCTCATTCCTAGCCTCCCTGGATGGTGCACAAGGCATTCGGGTGAAGGACACACACTGTGGCATCGTGGGTCCCCATCCCACTCCATTCGCAGGTCATGCTTCGTCCCCTCACCCCG
>JAWLRI010000009.1:811396-825303 GCA_034781795.1 Crypturellus tataupa | reverse complement strand
CAGCGCACGCTCCTCTCCATCCCTGCTGCTCAGGTGCCCTGGCTTGCAGGGCAAACAGCCTTAAGGCACTGAGACCTCCTCCACTTTTTGCATCCTCCATCCTTTGCTTCTCCACTCTCTGCAAGCTCCTGCATCCCTCGTTTCCAAGCTCAGAGCTTCATCACCGTCTCTCATATTACCTTGCTACCAAGTTCCCAGCTGCAATCAGAGAGTAAATCACTGCAAATATTGCTCCCTCCACAAGGGGGAATTCATCCCGTTGATGGCAGCAATTGCTGTGTCCGACACACACCTCATCCATGGAGTTACGGCCTGGCATACAAGCTCCCCTGAACACATCTGTGCCCCACAAGGCCCTGGAGAGTGGTAGGATGGGGTCTGCCAGATCCTGATATACGAAGTGTCACCTATCGCTCTCTTGTGCATCCTGACAGACAGGTTTTCTCAGTAGAGCCCCTGCACAAAATGCTGTCCTGTGCATGAGATATTGCAGTGCCCCACCAGTGCAGGATGCTGGGAATTCTGGAGAGACATTGCTATGGGGAAGACAGCAGATATTGACTCCTTTTACTGTGCAAAATCTTACCTGAAAGTGCAATTTCAAGTTTGTGCTGGCCCATGCCTTGCCCATAGGACACACAGTACCTGGGCTCTCAGTGCCTCCTCTAGCCATGCACGTCTCCCCGACAGAAAAGCAGCCATCCCCAGAGCACAACTAGCACTGAAAGCTTAAAAGAGAAGAATAACAGGTACACTTGAAATGAGAAGGATACTTCAGGGAACAGAAGGGCTCGGAACACCAAGTCTTGAAAAGGGCACCATGTGGGGCTGATTCTAGCCTCTGAAATCCCTGGCTTATCTGAACAGCAGCTTCAAGGAAGGGTTGCAGCTCCTAACTTCTGCTGGTGCTTGGGTTGCATCAGAGAAACCTGCAGGACCTACTACTGCTCTGTACCTCACTTTACCTCCATGTCTGTATAGAAGCTAAATGCCAGTCTCAGAGAGATGCTGTGGAGAAAGAGGGGCAAATATTCTGGGAATGATCATTGCCTCTTGCTGGATCAGAGGCAACAGGAGCAGTGGGATGAATGGAATGCACACCCTCCCTGTACATGGCAAGAGGAAAAGTAGGGCTGTATGAATAAAGCAGGCGGCACAGAGATGGTGAGGAGCCAAAAGAATTCACAGGACAGATGTCAAGCAAGCAAGAAGGGGCATCCCTATTCCAATACTTGCACCAAAAATGAGGAGAAAAGTACCAGGAGTATCCCTATACCCCAAAATGTTGTCCTCTGTCTGTGGTAGGGCAGGATGGAGACTGGCAGTGGTAGCATCACCCAGCGAGCAGGGAGCTGAGCATCCCTAGGGATACAGACAGATCCATCAGGGAGCAAAGACCTTCTCAGGGCCTATTTGCCTCTTTGGGCTCAGGGAACCCAACCTAAGTGCCTTGGGTTGGTGCCTGTGCCAATCGCCTCCAAGTGCAGCATGGTGTTCCTAAGGTGTTCCTAGAGGAACAGACTACCATCAGCAAGAGCAACACACAGCACCGCTGGTGGCTGCATTCCCTCCTTCCAAGCAGCCCCAAACACTGTCCATGATCCCATGCACAAGGTCTCTGCTGCATCGCGCACAAGGAGATGCTCTCTGGGTCGTCAGGCTAGGGCTCTGGGTTGTCCTGGTCCTACGATGGGTTCCTCAGGGCATCGCATCCAGGCTCCTGCCTGCACAACTGCATGAAAAGTAACCCTGCTTTTCTGTAAATATCATGTATTTGCAAAAAGACAAGGGAAAACCACGGGGCACACAATAGACACTTGCAAGCTCTCAGAGCACAGGGATCCAGTTTCTCATAGGGTTGCAGGGATTACTGTAAGAGCAGCTCGGGGAGGGAATAGAGTCACCTTTTCCTTTGTCTGGAGAAGCTTTACCGTGCTCTGTGACACCGTCTAATTCAACTTTCTTTTGCAGTTTCATTGCCTCGTTCCAGAGTGATTGCACAAACGTGTTCAAAAGCAGATGGATCCGCTAAGCATTTCTTTGCTACACATTATCTCATACAGTTTGGGTGTAATAAAACTTCTAGGCAGAACAAATCTTCAAGCTTGTGTCGTGCCTTATTTTTAGCCGAGAAGTACGTCTGTTTTAGTGCTTCTAATCCCTGGCTTGGTAGTAATTTATGGAGCAAACTCTTGGCTAAGTTGGGCCAGAAGATTTGTAGTAAAACTTTTATAAGTTGCAGAGATAAATCCCATGGACTCTTGCAGTCTCTGGGGACTCTGCTCCAGAAGTGTGTTTTGTTGAGCACTCCCTTGGCATGGGAGTGTGTTCTGCTGAGAAAGATTCAAATGACTGAGGATAAATTGTCCCCAATATTGTGACAGTCTGCAAATCTCTTGGAAGGAGAAATCTGGAGAGTCCATTGGCTTCCCTCTGTCCTCCAACACAATGGACTTCCCATCAGGGACAGAAATAGGAGAGTCCTTATTCTGCAGGACTTATTCTCCACCTCTGGGTCCTTATCTTTTGCCTGGTGAACTGGTCCTTGATGAGTTCAAGTAGAAAATTGCATTATCAGTCTCCAAGGTGAGTATGAGAGCAATTGCCCACATATGTGGTCACACTGGCTTTGCTGGGGTTACTGGGAGGACTGGCTGCTCATTCATGCAACAAAACACGTCACCTTGAAGCTAGAACAAGGCTGTGGCTTAAAGACGGGCAAAACCAAACATTTGTTCCTCCACTGCCTGAAAGCCCTCAGACAGAGGGTCTGCAGGACGGAGCATCACTGGGGCAGGGGGCTAAAGAATGTCTCAGAGCAGCAGAGGGGTCAGGAGGACATGGGTACCATCAGCAACCCCCTCCACACTGCAGCAGAAACAGGGACCCATAGCAGTGCGTGCTGTCTCACCCTCTCCAAGGGCTGTTTGCTGCATCAGAACCAGCCTGCTCAGAGCCCCAGTGCTGCCTGGAGACCCCCTCCTGTGCCCCATCTCGTGTCTCTGGTGAGCGGGAGGCATTTGCGTATGGCCCAACAGCTGGGGCAGGAGCTGCCGCGCGATTACTGCAGCACATCCCAGCGGGGAGGCCGGTGATTCGCCATCTGCGCGCCGTGCTGCGATGGGGTGATATTCAGTTTGCCGTGGTGTTTAAATGCACGCAGACCCATATCCCCCAGTACTTCATATTCCCAAGAGCACTTTTTTTGAAGAGAACAAATGTTTCCAGGAACTGTAAAGGAAGAAAGGTCAGATTCAGAGAGGAGATGTTTCTTCTCTGCATAACTTTATAACCTGAGCAGGTATCAAGGTTAGCTGCAGTATGTGTGTAGAAGTTCTCCCTCATAGTCCTCCAAGGACAGAGTAACCTTCTTGGATCTGTCTTGGGATGTCTTGGAATTACTCCCTGGCCAAGCTGTACAGCCTTCTGGTGACCTTGCATGCTGTTACAGCAGGGGAGGATGGGCACTTCCAGATCATTTGGTCAAGGAAAAAGTCTGTCGATGTCTAAATTTAGTGTCTTTGCACATTTGTGGTGTCCTTTGGCAAATGCAAGTACAGAGTAGCGTCCTTTCCACCACAACTGCTTGGGGACCGATTGTGCTTGAGTGGAAGGAGGAATAGGCCTGAGAGGTATCCTGCCCATGCATAGGCTCTGCTCAGCTTCAGCATAGAAATCAAGTCAAGAAAATACTAGCTGGATGGACAGGACATATTAGCTTCTTGCTGAGGACACCGCAGGTTTTGCCTACAGGAAGACTGCGTTGCAGTCTTGATTCTCCTGTTTTGTCTACCCTAGAGATACAGCTATTCCAGCCCTAGCAGACTTGGGAGATCTTCTCCCTGGAGGAAATTCATCCAACCATTGTCCAGAGAAGGAGAAATGTTGGAAACTTCCCCCGTGCTTTCCCGCCTCTAACAGTCTCGTCCACAATGACGGATGCCTGATAGATTAGCAGGAGGGTCCCACACACTCCATCTCCTACATGTTCACCTCCCTGATTATCTGCAGATCCCAAACCCTGCCATTCCTAATGGCAGCTCACAGCCAATAGCCACATCCTTTTAGCTCTTTAACACTCGCAGCCCCGGTCTCTGCTCTTGTAGGAAGAGCACTCATCTCCATCACACCCAAGAGGCTCTGGGCACTCTGTCCTGCCTGGTCTCCAGCCTCTGGCTCTTGGATAGTTCCTGCACATATCTGCCACCAAGTCTCACTGTCAGCTCCCTCGAGGCACAACCTTTGACTTTTTTGCCCATTCTGCACTGGAAACCTTCCCTGGGAGGGCATCCATGGAAGTCCACACAGCTTCATGAGACCTTGCTGTTTCAAACAGGCAGGGGTTTCCACCAAACCCCACCAGCTGGGTGGTGAGTAACCCTCCAGCTCCAACAGCAGAATGGGAGGACCCACCTCTCCATCCTGGCAGTGCTGGGCACACTGCTGGCATGGACATATTTCCAGTCCTGCTCACCCTGTGGGAACAGAGAATTGGCTTTGCGATGCACAGGGCAAATTGTGGCTAATCTGGATTCCCTTGAAGCTTCAGAAATGACTGCAAAGATCATTTCTTTCATGGGCACATGGGGAAGACGGGAATCAGGCCTGGAGTCCATCCTGTGCTTGCTGCCCTTGCCCCATGCCCGGTGCAGCATGCAGAACGGGGGAGCAGGTAGCTCTAGGCTGGGCAGACATGCTGCCCTCCT
The DNA here is from genome assembly GCA_034781795.1 of Crypturellus tataupa. Classification (NCBI taxonomy): domain Eukaryota; kingdom Metazoa; phylum Chordata; class Aves; order Tinamiformes; family Tinamidae; genus Crypturellus; species Crypturellus tataupa. The sequence goes on along the minus strand of JAWLRI010000009.1, from coordinate 820,597 downwards.
GTCCCAGGAAGATGCCGTCTCCTGCCCACCTGCCCCAGCTAGGGAAGGACTGTGGGAATTCTGGTTGACAACAGGTCAACCATGAAGCAGCAATGTGCCCTTGTGCCCTCGTGGCCAAGAAGGCCAATGGGCTCCTGGCTGCATCAGGAGGAGCGTTGCCAGCAGATCGAGGGAGGGGATCCTGCCCCTCTGCTCAGCTCTGGGGAGGCTGCACCTGGAGTATTGGGGGCAGCTCTGGGCTCCCCAGGACAAGAGGGACGTGGATCTTCTAGAGAGGGTCCAGCGCAGAACCACAAAGATATTTAAGGGACTGGAGAATCTATCATATGAGGAAAGACTAAGCGAGCTGGCCCTGTTTAGTCTGGAGAAGAGAAGGCTGAGAGGAGATTTGATCAACATGTTCCAGTACCTGAGGGGTGACTGTAGGGAGGATGGGGCCAGGATCTCCATGGTAGCCAATGACAGGACAAGGGGTAACGGGTGTAAGTTGAAACACAGGAAGTTCCAGCTCCATGTGAGGAAGAACGTCTTTCCTGTGAGGGTGCCAGAGTCAAAGAGGCTGTGGAGTCTCCTCTGCAGATCTCCAAACCCACCTGGATGCCACCCTGTGCCATGAGCTCTAGGTGTCCCTGATGGAGCAGGGGGTTGGACTAGGTGATCCTAGAGGTCCCTTCCAACCTCAGCCATTCTGTAGGTCTGTGTGACAGGGACACAGCGATGGCCTGAGCAGGGCGCTCTTTTTGCACTGAACACCTCCCGCCTGCAAGAGCCTGGTGCCTCTCTCCCCATGCACAGATTTAGCTGCTTTAGCAGCCCCTGCTCCACATTCCCTCCCTGGAGCGTGTGCAGGGGTGTCACCGGCTGCGCTGGAGGTGATGCGCGGGCGCTGCCTGCTCCCTGCACCGGCCGCGGTCTGTGCTGCCCTCGCACGGCTGCGCCGCGCGCCGGCCTTGCTCCTGCTGCCGCCTCCAGCCCACCCGCCCGCCGGCTGCTCCCTGCATGGACACGGAGGCAGGGAGCCGGGCAGTTAGGGGCTGGGGAGGACGGGAGGAGATAAGCTCAGCATGAGGGATGTGTTGGGGTCACCCGGCAACCCCCAGCATGGGCACAGAGCAGATCCAGGCAGCATATCACACCTGGAGGCACTGACAGCACTGAATGGACTGGTTGTGGGTCCTGTCTCAAAATATATCTCCCTAGCAGCACTGTTCCCAGCTTCCCAGCTGCTCTGACCTCCTCAGCAAACTCCTCAGAGATCAAACGTGCCCCTACCCTGATGGAGAGACAGTGCTGGACCCGCAGGAACTCCACAAGTCCCAGGGACTCACCAGAGATGCAGGTTTTGTGGCACAACATGAACTCTCTCCCTCCTTCCTGCTCACTCTCCTCTCCGTCTTCCACCGCTTTCCCTCTCTCCAGAGTGTGCACCCCCTTGCTGGCTATGCCTCACCAAACAGATGCTTTTCTTCATGGATGGATTAATGAAAGCAGTCACGCTCAGAGAAACTGCTCTCCGTTCTTTTTTATTCTCCTGTTGCTGCTTCCACTTCAGACCTGAAGGATTGTGTGCCCTGAGCTGTCTGTGCTTGCTAGTCAAGAGCGCTAAAAAATATCCCCTCTGCCACTTGCTCACGTCCCTCTGAGGATCACGCCGCCGACAGCACCACGTTAAAACACCTCCGACAGGAGCAGGCACAGCTGAACGGTGGAGCCCTGGGGCAGAGCCTCCACTCCTCTCTCCAGATAATGCATCTTGGTGCAGACATCAGCTTTCCCTGACATCTCCCCTAAATCTCTCTTCCTCCATCCTACGGCTTCTGCTAGATTTATTTAGCCCTACTCGGAGGCTTTCTATCAATTGCCTGGTCCCCATTTTCTATGGTGTCTTTTAGCTCCAGGTCTATCTTCTTGTGACCTTATGCCCAGAGTAGGTGGAATGGAGAGGCAGACGCCTCAATTCACAGTGCTTCTTCTCTCCCAGGTGCCCCACTCTGCCTGGAGCACGGTAAAACAGAGCCAGCTCAAGGCTGCTCAGAATTAATGCCAGTATTGCCTCTGGTGGGGCCAATCCTGATGCCCAAAGCGGCATTCTTGAAGAATGTTCCTGCAAAATGCAACCCCCTGACGTACTCCACCTTATGCTCAGGTGATGGGATATGAGCAGGATGCTGGAGAGCCAGAGGCAGCAGCACAAACCCTGCTCACCTGCATGCAGCCCTTGCAATCCTCCCTGCTCACTCTGCCAGCTCAGGGAACCTGCTGCACATCGCACTGCACTGACTGAGGCCCTGCAGGTCACAACAAAACCTGCTAGCGGCGCTGGGGGCTCCTGGGCTTCCCTGGGCTGCTGCCAGCCCCGCTCCACCAGAAGGACCCTCCGGAGATGTGTGTGACCCTGGAGCGGAGCAGCAGGAAGGACGTCCATCCTCATGCCAGCGCGGATGCTTTCGCCCTCTGGAACCGTCCCAGCCCCTCCCCAGCGGTCACAGCAAGACAGGCAGCTCAAAGAGGCCTTGTTGGGTGCTGAATGACACTTTTGCTTGCTCCTCTGGGGTTGTGTCCTTTTGCCAGTAGCCTCTAGGCAGATCCCAGGGGAGGAACTAGCTGCTTCTGCTCTCCAAAGGGTGTTTTTTATCCTCTGTCTAGCACAAGCCTTTCTCCCAGCATCATTCAGCTGTCCGTGGCCAGCATTTGTGTCTTGGTTGTCCTTCCCTAGAGACACTGGCACCCTCAAGCCACCCGGCATCATACAGCCCACACAAAGCCTGTCTCTTCTCCATGCATAAGGCATGTAGCCCCTGATCAGCCCTGCCAGGGCCAGCTGGAGGACGAGCCACCCCTGCTAGGGAAGCAGGGCTGGTCTGCACGGCTGCTGCATGGGGCAGGGAGCAGACGCACGGTGGGATGGAGAAGGATGCTCACCGGTGCAGTTTGCTGCATCCCGGGTCACTGCTCTGCCTGGAGGCCAGACTTGCCCACAAGGGCTGTGTGGGCAGCAGGTTACAGACCCTCTTCATTTCCCTTCTTTCTACCACCCCACTCTGCATTTTCTCTGTCTAAAATGTTACTGATTTTTTTTCCTGTCTTTGCTGAGTCATTTTGCCTTGAAGGAAAAGGTCTAAATATCCCCAAACTGCGGCTGATTCAGGGCGCAGTCACAAGGAGCAGAGCAGTTCGGGGTGAACAAGCGCCAGCCCTTGAGCCCTGGGCACCCAGGGGATCTGGCAGATCCCTGAAGCGCAGAGAGGAGGCTCTTGTCACCCACGCTAGGACAGGACACCTCTGCGTCCTCAGCACAGCAGTGTTTTTCTCATGTTTTATTTGTGTTTGACCCCCCGGGCTCCTGCACGGGCAAGGACAGCGGGGAAGGTGGTGTTGGAGCGGGGGCCCAGAGGAGGGAAAGGCGGCGGATGCAGCGCTGGGAAGCGAGGCACAAACCGGGGCTGCTGCCGGGAGAGGGCACCCGCGCCTCGAGCAGCGGAGCTGGGAAAGCGGCCGGCTTTCCTGTTCCCCAGCTCGTCCCCACAGCCCATATGCAGTATAGCTCCATTCTCTGGCCCCTGCTGCCCAGGTGGCACAAACCACATCCATACCCACCCCAGGGTTAAATCCGAATGTGCCCAGGCTTTGAGCGCTGTACCTTGCACCTCCCCATGTTGTCGCTGCTCCCCGGCTCTGCCCCGTGACACGGCACCACCGGGAGCCCCAAGGCCCGTGTCTGGGCTGGGTGATGCTCAGCCCTTCCTCCCATACAGAGGGGGATGCAAAGGGGCAGCCCCCCAGCTGTGCCAGCTGCAAAAGGCCTGATGAGAGCTGGGATTAGCCCGTAAAACACTGGTGCCTGCACAGAGGACCGCCCTGGTCTTCTCTGCCTCTTAATGTTGTCATCTTTATCACAATCCCCTTTCTCTTCTGTGTCTAAGCATTTCCTTTACAGTTTCCCACCCCTAACTCAGTCTAGGACTTGGAGGGAGACCTTGCTGCTGCCCCAGAGGGTTGAATGGGATATTTTGATTTCCAGGAGCTGATATTCCCCCTTGTTTCCCACTCCTAGACTTTCTTGCACAGCCAAGCAGGACTTTTTGAACCTCCCACAGGAATGATCGTTTTGTCTATTTGTTGGTTTTCAGTCCTCTTTTTGCAAAATCAAAAATAAGTTTAAGACCCCCAAAGCAGTGGTGAGAGCAAGAGAGGGGCTGGGGGCTCTAACAGACCTGATTGGGAGCCACAGCAAAAGCATCTCCCACAGTTGCCCCACAGACAGCAGAATCCCCTCGGCTCTGCCGAGCTTTTCCCGGGACAGTGTGAGCTGTTCGGCTGAGGGATGGGGAGGAGGTACAGGGGTGACATGTCCCTGGGTCTGAGTGACCAAATGCCAACCTGTGACCACCGGTGGCTTTAGGGAGCAGGGGCAGCAGGGCAGAGCAACCAGCCACCAAACCGGCCAGCAGAGACATTGTCTAAAGCTGGACGAGAAACCCAGCCGCAGCGGCAGGGAGGAGAGGTGGAGCCCCGCAGTGTCCAAGCGCTATGGGCCAGCTTTTCTGCAAGGAAATGTTTTAAGATTTTCCTTTGGAAATAATTTCTCATGTTCCACTTCTCCTTGGGTTTTGCCCGCTATCTCATGCTATAAATGTCATGTCTTTGGGAAGTCGAACCCTAATCGTGTCATGCACGTTCAGCGAGTCCCTCTCTGGGCTTTCTTTTTACTGGAAAACTCGGAGATCTGAGAGGTCCGAGCAGAACAAAACTAATATCCAGCTCTAAAAACCCTCCTTAAAGCCAGATATCCATTCCCTGCACAGACTTAACACTCAGTGCCTCCCACTACTCTGTCAATGATTTCAGGTCAACTCACTGAATATTATCAGGGCCTGAATGTGTCTCCAGGCTGCTCAAACATTTACAGAGCTGTAAAGCACCAAGGGGGATCCGGCTGCAAGTCCCGCTGCTCACACGGCTCCTCCGGGCGTGTGACTGGATCTCCCCATCCCGGCTCCCCAGGCTCGGCGCTCTGCAATGGGAAGGAAAAAAGGGGCCAGGCGGCTGACCAAGGCTGCGGGAGCCTCTTGGGGCGCAGGGGCCCCCCTGTCCCACGCGGCGCGGCCCGCGGGCTGGCAGGCACCTCCCCGGAGGAAAGGGCTGTAGAGCCGCCCTGGATCGGAGTCCAGAGCTGGCGCGCGTCACCCTGTTTATCGGCTCGCTGGCCAGCGCTTTCTCCCTTTAATAGCAACACGGTTCGCTGAGACATGTGATCCCTGTTTGTGAGCAGGGATCAGGAGCGCTCCGAGCGCTGGGAGGCTCAGCGTTTCTCCCCAGGTTTCTGGCTGGTTCTTTTTTCGCGCTGGCCAGCTCCAGCCCAGCCCTTGCGGCTGCCAGCCCGGCCCTGGCAGAGGGCAGCCCCTATAAATAGCGGTGGGTATAATGCCTCCTTTCTCTGCCTCGCCTCTGCAGACGGACAGGGCTTGCAGCACGCAACCGTGGGAGCAGCCGCGGCCGCTCCAGACACCATCCCCAGGCCCACGGGGAGGGATTCCCTTCCACCAGCAGAATTCCAGCTCCGCTCAGACCCTGGGGCTGTACATGAACCCAGACCGTCACTTCCTGCTGGCAAATGCGGAGGAATGGCCAGATCAAAGGTGTTCTCTCTGTCCTGCCCTAAGTCTCGGCAGGCAGGAGGAGGCTCCCTGGAGCGGGACTGTTTTTGTGCAATATTCAGCAGGGGAGGCAGCCAGCAGTGAGAAGTGGACAGGGCATCAGAGCAGCACCAATGGCACAGCTTGGCTGGACACACGTGGGACAAGCCACCCTGCTGGCAGATGGGACAAGCATCGCGCAGGATGGGGCATCCTCGCCGTCCTGATGCAGGAATGCAGCAGCCCCATGACTTGGAGCAACGCGGGGCTGGCACAACCAGGGCCCCGCTGCAGCGCCCGGGCTTTCTGCTGCCGCAGCCCCTGCTGTGACCATAATGACTAGAGTGACAACCAAGGAGCAGGGCCTCAGGTTTCCTGGACACCCCGTGCTGGTCAGGGTAAACACAGGGCAAGCCCAGAACACGCCAGCCCCATCACAGTCCCTGTGCGGGTGAGCGGAGCCAGGCGCCTTGTCCAGCCCGGCGCCGCGGGATGCTGGCTAGTGCTCGGGGCAGCACGGGGGGCAGTTTGTGCCCATGCCCTTTGGTGGGCCATGCTATGGGTCACATCTGGCTGGGGTGCAGCAGGAGGCTCGCCCTGCACACACTGCTCAGAGCTCAAGCAGCTGACACCGAGCAAGGCCCCATCGGTACACAGTGCCTGCGCGCAGCGGTGCCCGCGCTGCCCCTGCAGCCCTGCCGTGCTCTGCTCGGTCCCGGTGTCGGGAGCCTGATACAAACCTCTCGCCGGGAGGAGGTTCCAGCCCACAGGGCCTCTCTGCTGTCCCCGTGCAGTGCAGGACAGTCCCCAAGGGCTGGGCCCCGGGGCACGCGTGTGCCCTGTAATTACCGCAGCCGCATCCGTGTCCCGACTGCCCTCAGGCAGGCAGGGCTTGGACGAGCACCCAGCGCCGGCTCCGAGCCAGGTGTGAGTCTGCTCTGCCGGCCCGCCCTGCGCTGCGGGGATGCGGCCGTTGCGATGCCCTCTGTGCAGAGCAGAGCATCCAGCGTCCCCGTCACTGACGCATCATCGCGACGCAACACCTGTACATCGGGACGATGCACCGCCGTTCAACGCTCCGTCTGATCCCAGCAGCCAAGCTCACGACTCCAACCGTCTACCTGTCCATGCAGTCGAGCAAGGCCCGCTGGGGTGATCCCTGCAGCTCTGGGCATCCTTACTGTCAGTGTAGACACAGCCAGGGAGCTGGGCAGGGCCATGGGCTGTGAGGGAGAGCAAAGCACAGCCCAGGGGGTACCTCTGCCATGCCTGGGTTTGGGACAGCGTAGCGTAACCCCCGGCAGCTCCCGCTCTGGCATGGCCCCACTGATGGGTATCTGCTGGGAAGAGGAAAGAGGCCAGTCCCCTGGCTCAGTCCTGCATCGGGACGCAGCATCCGGCATAGGAGATGTCCTTACAATAGGCGCTCGTGCCATGGCAAAGTGCAGGAGCTGGAGTGTGAGGCTCTCTGCTGGAGGACGGAGCAAGGAAAAAGCAATGCAGTGCTAGCACTGCAGGCTGTGCCCGTCCTGCCTCACCAAGTGCCGTGGAGGGGTAGAGGGGCAGCCACCCCGGGAGCCCTCTGTGCGGAGCAGGATGGAGCAGCGGGGCCATCAGGACTGTGACTTCTGCTGGCGAGGGATGCTCGGGAGCAGCTGGTGCGTGGGTGGGTGCAGCTGCACAGGGCTCTCCTCCTGCCCCTGCTTCCTGTGGATACAGCCCGCGCAGATCAGCCCTTCACAGCCTTCACAGCAGGGACCGTCCGTCCTTCCCCAGCCTGCACGAGGCATCTTCAGCCCAGGAGCAGTGCAGGAGCTGGGAAAATTCCCTCGATGCGGAGCTCCCCTCCAGCGCTGGAACTGGGGGAATTCCCTGGACGCGTAGCTCCCCTCCAGCGCCGCAGAGGCAGGGAAAGCAGCCCGTGGCTTTGTGCCAGCGCTGGCGCCAAGCAGCCCCGGCTCCTGGCCACCAGCGAGCGCCACGAGGCGCTGGGGAAGCCCTCTGGGTCTGCTCGCTGCGATGCTGGCGTGGGGGGAAGCTGGTCACCACGGCCACCCCAGCGCACGCCACCGTGGCCAGCCCAGGGGCCTCATCCCGCAGGGTGCTCAGCACCGCTCAGCTCACGCTGGCTGCAAGGGGAAGGGGTAAGCAAGAAGCCGGGGTCAGGACAGGGGCTCTGGCTCCATCTCAAGGCTCCATCACCCCAAGCCTACATGAGCTGCTGGATAAGGGCAGCTCTGTGCGGTCCCAGAGCCCTCCTGAGGTCCCTGTGGGCAGCCCCCGTGGCTGCCCCGGTGGAGGGAGATCCCCGCTCCTTCCCCAGCCAGCTCCAGCTGCACGGGCTGCACGGATGAGGCACATGTGGCCGGCGAGGCGGCAGCCCAGGCCGCCCGCAGATGCGCCGAGCTGGGCTATTCCTAGGGCCATGTGGGCACAGAGCCTCAACCACAGCGGAGCGAATACCCACAGCGTGGCCGGGAGCCCGCGCGGGCGCCACGCTCGGCACGTGCAGCCCATGCACCGCCTCCACCGCTCTCCTGATGGCCCCAGAGCACCAAATCCATCTCTGATTCAAAGGGAGAAACTTCCCCACCAGCCTGAGGCACGATTGACATCGAGTTCATCAACATCCTGCCCACTCTCTGCCTGGCCATGACACACAGGAGGCCAAGGGAGGTGCTGCATGGAGAGGGCTTCCCCTGCCCTGGTTGCCCAGGAATGCTGCCCATGGGCTGCTCCGCTGACACCCCTGCTCCAGCCCTGGGGCACATGGACCTTATCTCCATGCCCATCCCTAGGCCAAGGGAAATGCCTTTGTTCTTCCCCAATCAGGCATCTCCAGCTTTCCCAGGAAGAACCCCATGGCACACGTGGTCCCAGCCACCCAGGGAGGAGAAAATTCCCAAAGTGCCTTTGCCGGCAGGTTTCCCATCGCACACTTGCAACAAGACTTTTTTCTTCTTGAGAATTTTCACTACTCTGAAATTGCAAAACAACCCCCTTTGTGGGGGAAATCAGATCTAGGTACGAGAGGGGTTGCTGTTCCATAGAAGATAAAAAGAAAATGCAAATACATCCTGAAGGCCACATGGAGAAGAGAGGCTGCTCCTCAGCTCAGAAGCACAAGCCCAAGGGGCAGATTTTATCCCAACAGGCTGCCAACCAAGTAAATAAACTACTCAAAATAAATAAATAAAGTAATTAATTAATCAGCTCCAAAGCAAAGCCAGTCCCAGAGGCAGGGAAACTGAGGCACAGTTGGGGTCAGGGTTGCCAAGAGCCCTTACCGGGAAGGTGCTGATCTCCCTGAGCGGCTCCGGGGGGTCCCTACACCTCAGTGGGACCCTGGAGGGAGCTGTGTGCCCTGGAGGGAGCCGCGTTCCTCGGTGGATGGTGAGGGCCAGGGGCCGAGCTGTGCACCCTGGAAAGGACCCTTGTGCCAGGAATGCGCCCCACGGAGACCCCTGCGCCCCGGGGCTCTGCAGGGAGACGCTGCAAACCAGGGGCATCCCGGGGGCACCGAGCACCCCCGCAGCCAGGGAAGAGCCGGGCACAGCGGGGAAGC
>JAWLRI010000009.1:760389-773511 GCA_034781795.1 Crypturellus tataupa | reverse complement strand
TTGGAGAGAATTGAGAAATCTATATCTTACTTAGAAAAATCATTAACCTCCCTGTCTGAAGTAGTGCTGCAAAACAGACGGGGGTTAGATTTAGTATTCTTGCAGCAAGGGGGATTATGTGCGGCATTAGGGGAGGAATGTTGTTTCTATGCAGACCATACTGGAGTGGTGCGAGATTCACCTACAAAGGTAAGAGAGAGATTAGAACAGCGGAAGAGAGAACGGGAAAGCCGGCAGGGGTGGTTTGAGAACTGGTATAATCAATCTCCTTGGATTACCACTCTAGTATCAACCCTTTTGGGACCAATAATTATTTTGCTTTTGCTTCTAACTTTTGGGCCATATATTCTAAATCATGTAATAGCATTCATAAAAGATAGGGTCAGAACTGTACAGCTAATGATAATGAGACAGCAGTACTTAGACATGAATGACTTGAGTGAGGATTTCTCAAAATGAACAAAAGAAAAGGGGGGAATGTGGGAACAGAATGTTACGACTCAGCATGACTCAGCATGACTCAGCAAACAAACTACACCACACCACCCGAGAACTTCCTGGAACAAGCCCCCACCTCGACGGACTGGAAAATTCCGAAGACCACCCATAGACGTATCCCCTTATCATATGTAACCATGCCTCTGAAACGTATAAAAACTGAACGTGCGGCAACGACAGGGTCCTTGGCAAGATTCCCTGTCACGGGTGAGCCTTGGGCCCCAGCTAGCTGGTAATAAAAGGTATCCTGCTTACCCGAGCCTCTCCGTGTTTGTCCTGCTTGCGGCTTGAAATTCGGCCCTAACACCTTGACCCCTTGACCCTGTTATCACTGGCCTCTTTGAATATCTCTGCACCAACATTCAACAGGTCCATATATGTTTGCTGCCCACGAGTGCTACACCTGTTTCCTGCACTGCCTTGTGAAGTCCTGGCACATTTTAATCATACATTAATGAAACCAAAACTTCCCACTTACTTACCCACACAGTTGCTCTGCCCAGTAAATCCTGCCCAAAGGGAACATCATGGGAGTGGGAGCAAGACTGCAGCAAAGATGCCATTTGGATTTGGCAGGACCAGAGGAGGTGAGGATTAGTGAGGGAGGTGGATAACTCAGAGGGTGATGGGATGCTGCAGCAGGGTGTTTTGAAAGGCAGTGATTAGAATTCTTGGGCCTTTGTATTTCTACCTGGGAACCTAATGGGGTTGGATGTGGGACAATAACACAAAATGTGGGAGCAGGTCAATGACATTCACTGATAATTCAGCATCAGGTATCCTACTGGAAGAAATGAATATAATAGATATAGGATGAAATTTATCAGTGCAAAGGACACAGGACACAGCCTAAGGATGGCTCTTCTGGGTCAGGGCAGAGGTTGTCTTACTCTGAACAGAGAGTATTACTAGATACATAAGAAAAATACTAAGAAATAGACTAAAACAGAATTATTCCTCTCTGCTATCCTCTCCCAGGTTCCAGCAGTCACTAGCACAGGAACTTGCCCAGGTGGAGCTTGTGTTTAATGTGCAGCAGTGTATCCACCCTGAGGAGTTTGACTAGTCCCTGGCTAAACATCTGGCCTCTCCAGCATTGTGCACTTCAGGTTTTCATGATTTATCTACACAGGGTGTGAGAAGGACCCTCTCATTTCTTTTAGATTTGCAACCGGATCATTTCAAAGATGGACACAAATCATTTCAGGACCATGTAAAACACTAGCACAAGAGCAGGTGGGCTGGTTCTGGGAGCACTGCAGCAAGACATGATGATTTTTCTAGCTATGGTGGCAGAGAGTTGGCTCCCAGGAGAGGGAGAGGGAGGCTTTGAAAGGACTTCATGGTTTCCAGGGTGAGCTACATACTTCTAAGTAAGACCTGGCATAGCCATCAGCACTAGGAAAGAAGAGATGAGCTCAGTGGTCAAGTGGGCTTCAGTGCTACTCTCGATCCACAGGCCAGAAGCTCCTTAGACCTGCTCCCTGGGAGCTTTGCAGCATCTTCCCCATGTAGTTCAAGAGCCCAGTTAGGACTGTGGCTGTGCTTGGAGTCTCCTTTGTTTTCCCATCATTCTGACTGCTTTCCTGAGGCCTCTCCCCTCTGTTTCCTGTAAAAAAGGATCCACAAGCAAGTCCATCCTCAGCCAGCACACAGCCAGCCTGCCTTATCAGACACCCAAGAGCCAGCTAGGGACTTTCCACTCTTTGCTGGAGATTACCAACCTGATGCATCATTTGCTTCGGAGACTTCCCCAGCAATCCTGTCCTGTGCTGCCTTTGCCCTCCTGACAACTCTATCTCCACTGACTTTGACTTTGCTATCTCTGGGTACTTGTTCCTGGTTTGGGTCTCCCTCTGCCTGGAAATCCTCCTGCAGAAGAGTCCACAGAAAGGCAGGAATTAAAACATTGCCTCTGGGGACTCCTACAGCTCTCTACCACAGGCACAACCTTTACAATGGGCACGATCTGAAACACAGGCAGTTCTGTCTGAACATGAGAAAAGAAACTTCTTTTCAATGATGGTGACTTGAGCACTGGAACAAGTTGCCCAGAGAGGTTGTGAAATCTCCTTCCTTGGAGATACTCAAAAGTCATCTGGACACAATCCTGGACAATGTGCTCTAGGTAAAAAGGAGTTTGGACTAGATGATCTCCAGAGATCCCTTCCAACATCAACTGTTCTGTGATTCTGTGTCCCTACAGCCAAGAAAAAAGCAAGAAAACATGGATGTTTCTACATTTGACTCTGTCCATGTTGTCCTTGATGGCCTGTATGATGGTGGCATGGAGCTGTGTACCCTCTTCAGACAAGACCTTGTATCCAGTCTAGCAATTTTGGCTTTCAGAGCAAGCCCTTGGTATCAGAGTAATGTCAAAATGTTGCCCCTAACATGCCCTCCATCCTCACACACACTGTCTGGGATGGGAAAGCCAACCTCCTGAAGAGGAGAAGCAACACCAAGCAGACTGAGACGGTTCAGACTGAAAAGCATTGACCCAGGAAGGAGAATTACCAGTGCAGTAGATCCTGAAGGTTTGTGTGACTGCAATCAGTAATACTTTGCAAGGGGAGAGATACAGCCCTCAAAGGAATACCCTGTTGGACTGAGCTGTGAATAAAAAGAGCAACGATCCTACTGAAATCCAGACAGAGCTTTTGTAGAAAAGCACCATGGGGTCATATTTGCAAAGCTGGGGTCCATTCCTTGCATTAAAGAAGCAGTTCTCTGTGTTTTCCTGCGTGCAGAATGGGAAAGGCTACTGCCTCAAAATGTATGATGCAAGTGAGGCAAAATCCCTAGGGACAGCCAGGAGCTTCTACTCTGCATGGGCATGTCCCAACAGCCAGCACAGCTTGTGATGAATGCCCTGACATGCTCCGGTGCACCACAACCCCCCAGCATTTATTTTAGACAACTGTAACAAAAGGAAGACAAATGAGATCCAAAGAAACCCAACCTACTGTTGGCCTCATCTGTCTTCATTTACATGTCTCTTCTCCAAGGCTATCTCTCTCTCTTGTTTAGGAGTGTGTCAGGCTTCTGGTTCTATTCCAGATGTTTCCCTCTCCAACCATTCCTCATTCTGGTAAAGTATGGTCACTTCAGGGCCAGCTTTGGTCAAAATCCTCTAGATTCAAATGCCTTCACCAACCAAACATCACAGCCTCCATTTGAATCTACTCACAGGGCCAAGAAGTGCAGATCTCCTGCCAACAAATTGGTACCTCCTCTCACCACTGTCTCCCACTCAGAAATCCTCACCTCAAAATCTCACATGAGTGGAAATAAAGCCACCAGGTAGGCAGGTCCCTCTCTGAGTTCCCTGGAGAGAAAGAAACAGCACTGTATTAAAAAAAAAAAAAAAAAAAAAAAAAAAAAAGGCATTCACATATGTTCAGTATCCAGGGGACACTGCCCCTAAGACAGTGCAGATCTCAAGCCCTCTCTAAGTTTCTTGTACCTTCTTAAGATTTTGCACCAGGTTTGGTTCAAAAGCCTGTGGGAGAGATAAGGAAGAAATGTGGTGTGTTTGGTGGTGAGAAAGAGCCCTCCTTTGCTGCATGGGTGAACAGCTCCATCAGGGGCAGAGCAAGCAATGCTTGACTAGAATAGGTCAGCGCTACTTAATCTTTCCAGTAGATACTGATCTAACTTTAAAAGTTTCCAACAATGAAGACAACAGTTCCTCAGCTACCTCTTCTGGATAAATGGAATTTCCCCCTACTGTCTGACCCCAAGATCTCTAGTGGTTTTATATGGTACCAAAAGTAATCTCAGAGACTTCACTTCCTCTTTGCAGGAGCCCTCTATGCATTTGGAAACCATCTTATCTCTTCCTAGAAATTTCTTGCCTCTGCAGTAAACCCAAGGTCCTTCAGTCTTTGCTTAGAGGTCAGGGCATCCAAACCTCTCAACAACTCTGCTATTCTCCTTTGCAACGCTCCTAAATGAGCTCACACTTTTTCAAAACTCAAATATCACATGTTCTGCTCTTCTCCAGGACCACCTCTCCAACAAAGAGTGGATTTTCAAACTCCTGCAAACAGGATCACTCATGAACAATGCCCAGGATCCTCAATGAATGTGATTCAGAGATAAAATATGGTCCTTGCAGGAGCAAAGGGAGTAGAGCCTGGTTGCACTGACAAGCTAGAGGACTTGTACCCCCTCTTCCATATCCCAATATCTGGAATGCTGTCCCCATTTTTCCAGGCACCACTGCAACAGCTTCCAGACTGAGCTGCAGATCTGAGCACTACTTGGTATGAGACTGACTCACCAATGGCTCTTTATGGCCATTATTTGCTTCAGTCTACACTGGCGTAGTTTTAAACTCTGATCCCATAGCACACGAGTGCTAGAAGATACTCATTTTTGCCACAGGCCATTTGTATTTGATTTCTTATCAACAGGTCTAGTTAGTTGTCTAACCTGAGAGAGGCCAGGGTGGAAAGAGCTTCTCTCCAATCATCCCCCATCATCCTTTAAAAAATCTATGGTTCCCAGTGTCTGTGCTGAAATATGGGGCAATACAACCCAAATAGGGCAGATCATCCAAATGAGAAAAGGCAATGAAACCCAGCAATCCTGCAGCCTCCAACACTGGGAATTCCCTGGATGTAGTTGGCATTGGCCAGGCAGGGACAGGTCAATGCTGGAGAATTGTGCATCAACTTGGAAATTAAACCAAGCACTGTGAGAATAAGATGAATCTGTAGGTGTAGTGTATCTGGGACACTTCTGCTTTTGTTCTTTGCATTAGAGTGGCTGTCATGCATCACTGTAAATACTGACCAGTGCCCTTCCAAAAACCTCATCAAATAAATAAAATGTAGTGGTGGAAAAGCACACGTTACAGGGTGTTTCAAGAAAAACGCTTGGGTTGTCTTGCCAAAGACCACCCGAGAGGCTCAGAAGACTCCCAATAGCAAATGCTCCCTCTCTGGAGCATCGTATCTCCAGAGACAGTGGAAAGTGATGGATGACTTGATATATTAAACAAGATTAATGAACGTGCATGTAGACAAAGTTGCTGACAGTGTGGAGACAGTCAGTGAACAGCCGAGCAGAAGAAGGGTTTTCCCAGCCAAAATGTCTGCAAGGAGGAAATCTTGCTTTCTGTGGGAAAGCAGAGAAGAGAGTATTTGGTGGAGGAAGCAGATTGAAGGCTGCAGAGGGTGAGTCTCCCATGCCAAGCATCTGTACTGCACCTTTAGCTGTGCTACAATCTGTAGGGAGACAACACAGCTGCCTGGGGTCTAAAATCCCTCCAGCAGCCACCGAATGGTCACTACACAGACAAAGTCTGGGGTAGAGGGGACCAGGGACAAACCAACATCACTAGAACCACCAGAAGACCCATCCATGGACATGTCATGGACATGTCACAGACAGACTTTGCAGAAAGGCTCTTTCAACATGAACCAAAACCATCCCACATCCCACTCTCATTCTTGAGTGTGGGAAACAGGGAGACACTGACACCGTCTGGTCATCAGCAAGACTCGTTTATTGATCTTAAGGGTTACATCTTTATACAGTTGTTAATGAGCCTCATACATATTGCAAAGCCAGGCTCAGGATTGGTACACGTACTTATTGTCTGCTCAAGCTCCTGCGATTACTAACCGGCTGTACCCGGTTCTTGTTTTTCTGTTCTAAGCAACTTCTTTATCTCAAGGACTAGATGTCCTTGTCCTGCTCTTTCACCTACTTATACTGTTGCTAATTGTTCTTTCTGGCTGCCGTGCCCCTTCTCTCGTAGCCAGTCTTGCACAAGTTCCTCTACAACTTGTAAAAATTTACAATCCGTATAAAAACCTGAAAATACATTTTCTATTTAGTCAGTTAAGAGAAGGGTTTGCCAAAATTGTTTTCTCTTTTGTGTCTGCCAAGTTCTTATAAAAAAAGTTACTTTCTCTGAAAATTTTTGGAAACTCTTAAGTAAATAAAATAAAATAATTTAGTAGCATTATAGTATAATTAAAAAAACAGAAATGTTCATGCATAACTAGAGAATAGAATAAGAGCATGCTAAGAAACCATTTAAGGAAAAAGAAGTATTAATGAATGCATGTCATTTTGCTTGTGCAATTTGTCATTAAGAAGAGAAAAATAAATATGTGGGTCAGAGGTGGAAGTTTAATTTTACAAAAAAATCTTTCCCATAATTTTGACACTAACTAGAAGGAAGAAATGTGGGCCTTATCATCTCTTCTGATATTTTCTTGGGAGTGAATGAAAGTCTACCCACTCCTTTGTATTAAAACTCTTGCAGAGGTAGCAGAGTAATGGGGATCATATGGCATTTACTTCTTTCCATTTGACCTCATGGAAACCCTGTTATATATGATTCCTCTAGATAAGGTTTTCTTAGAGAGGCAGAACCAAAGGAGACAACAGCAAAGTCCCCTTGAAATTCCCTGAGAAATTTTGCAAGTCATTTATGACTGACAAGCTCAGCATTGCAAAGAATTAATTGATCTTGCACCTTATTCATTCAAAACTCTTGTGGGATGTGTTTGTATAAACCCAAATGGGGAGTCCAGGTTTCCTATTTCTTCTTCCTGCATCCCTCATGTCTCCACCATGGATAGATACGCTACCTCAGAGCCAAAGATTTGTTTGTTTTTCCCCTTTTATCTTTAAGCTCTTACAAGCTTTCAATGTGAGGACATGACCTGAGTTGACTCTAATAGGGCACACAGTGTTTGTTACTCATCCGATGTGGATGCATTGAAGAGCAGGGGCTCAAGGTTAAGAACTAGAAGTAATTTTATTGTAGTTTACAAGCGTTTATATAGCCCCCAAGCGTGCATAGTTCCCGTGCTGTTCACGCACTCCCTTTCCCACACCATCAGCCAATCCCTTGATTCTATTGTTATCTGGGTCCAGTCCTGTTAGCGACCATAAGGTAGCCAATTAGAGGCTGCCGCATCCAGGAGCTGTGCCTGTTTCTCAGGTTCCCCTTATCTCCCTGGTTGATTCTGTCCGGCTAGCCCGCCCAGGAGTAACCTGGCGACCTTTTACCTACTTTTACAGTGCCCCACAATCCGATTGTGGAGGTTCTTGCACAGCCATACGGATGGCTTCTTACTTTAGAGCAGTTCGTTGCTCCATTGGGGGAGAAGGAAAGCAGCCATGTACAGAGATGGTATTTTATCTTGCCTGTTATATTCACAGCATACAAAATTTCTCTCAAAAAGTGATTACAAGCAAAGTGGAAAAAAAATGTCATTAATAGTTGCATTAATAGTTGCAGGATTTAACTTAAACTACGTTTAACTTAACTTTTAACTAACTTCCTTAACTAAAGGATTTAACATACTTGTCTCTTCATAAGACCCATTTCTAACCTCTGGGCCCTCCTAGATAGAAATATTGCAACTTGACCAATTTGCATGAATTCACGGGCTGGTGACTTTTTTTTTCCAAGACAATGTACTCTCTCCAAGCTCAGTCTTAGAAATGATTGGGCCAGTTTGGTTTAAACTTAGCCAAAGCCTGAAGCAGGCATTCAGCATGGTAATTTTTAGTCTGATTGGCCACATTTATGACAATTGTAAACTGCTTTACAATGTGGAAAGGTTGACAAATTTTGGTGGTATCTGCCTACAGTATGAAATACTTTTCTGCTCTTATCCTTCAGATATGGAAAAACTTAGTGGGTCAGAGCTTTGTGCCAAAACCAGGCTCCAAGTGGTTAAATCTCTCAAATTTATTCTGCTTCCCACATGCTCATGTGTGGGAATGCTTGTAAATTTAATGGAGATGCTGACTGAAGGAAGTTTATGCCTGTCTTCCAATTTGATACTAATAAATGAATCCTAGGTAGCATAAAGCCATTCTTATGCAGACAGAATAGGTTAGCTACAAGGAATATCAGAATGCCTAACTTTATAATGTAGCCAAAACTTTTTTTTTTCACTGAATAAACTTTTCCTTTTAACCTCTTGGTTTGATCCAGCTCTTCTCAGAGTTGGTGTGGGTCTTCCAATGGCTATTTAATTGGGGTCTTAGATGCGCAGCACTTGATATAGGATTTTTCATAATACTACGCAAAGTGAATAATATGAATTGGTTTATAAATATATTCTGCATTGATAATCTAATGTGATTGATAGAGCAGTGGACAAGAGGATATCTATTTCTATTTCTTGGATCTCCAGGTCAGATGTAAGCAATGGGACTTGAGAACATCTCCCCCTACCCAGGCCTTTTTGCATGCTCCAACATGCATTCTGTCTTCTGGCTGCAGGTAAGATCTTGGCATATCTTGTATGTCCCTGTGTCTATGAGAAGGTGGACAGAAAGGAAATGATCTACAAGATGTTCCATCTGCATCTTTTAGAGGTCTAGCTGGATGATTAGGAGATCAAATCAGGGTCCTCCATGTGTTGTGCTCCTTTAATGTAAACACTGTGACCTCCATTTTCCTGTATAAACTTAATCAGTTTTCTCAGCTATAAAAAGAGAGCTTCACTACTAGCCACTTCAAAAAGGGAAACAAGTGTCATAAAACTGAGCATTTTAACTTGTAACTTTAAGGTTACCTAGTTCCTCTAGTGGATTCTATAGTCTTTTGGAACCTGCATTTGCTGTGGGAAATGGTGCATACTTAAGAATAGGATTTCCAAAAAAGCAA
Organism: Crypturellus tataupa; assembly: GCA_034781795.1. Classification (NCBI taxonomy): domain Eukaryota; kingdom Metazoa; phylum Chordata; class Aves; order Tinamiformes; family Tinamidae; genus Crypturellus; species Crypturellus tataupa. The sequence continues at coordinate 764,363 of JAWLRI010000009.1, read as the reverse complement.
TGTAAGTAGCAAGCAATCATCTAAGCTGGCCAATATGGAAATGCTGAGGAAAAGAGTAATTTTTAAAATTTTATCCTTTTCATATGGCTCCTTAGTGCTATAGTAAATATGAAAATTGCTTTACTCTTTCCTGGAATTTTTACAAATGTATTAGGGAGGTGCATTTTCCTTTTAATTAAAACTTCCTTATTTTCCTGTTCTTATTATTAAGAAATCACCTAGTTTATTTTCTCCTTGTTTATTATTGTGGCTATTTCATGCACTTTTGTTCTGGTGCACATGATGTTTCAAGATATAAAAGTTTAGAAAGCCTGCTTTTATGATACACTCATATTTGAGTTTTATATACAACTCTAAACATTTCTGCTTCTGTATTTGAAAGAGAAAAATTTAAAGAAGGATTATCCTCTAATGGACTTATCCACTTACTCTTATATACATCCCTGCATCCTTTTTCCTTTTAACTTGTTACCAAAGCTTTGCTTTTTAAACAGTGTCTTCCTTTTCCAGTCCCATTTTCTTATTACATTTGACCCTGTCTTAAAATTCAAACAGCAAATCTGTGACATCAGTCATTTCCATGACAACAGAATGATGCTTTAAACATAGGATTATGATGCATTCAGAAAAAAAATAAAAGAATAAAAAGAAAACAAGACTATGAGTAGGTGAGATTTTATTAGAACACAAAAGTATTCAGTTAAAAAGATGGAGAAGGGAATATAAATGCCGAGTACATTTCCACTTTTCACATTATTATTCTGTGATAGCCTATACATGTTCTTTTTGTATTTTATTTCAGATGTTCTCATATTTGATGTAGCATCTGTGGAACTCAGATGTTGCCAAAAGTTTCAGATATATTCATTAATCTTGTTCTTGCATATCAAATGTAAGATGCAGTGAGTTCTCATGATTACTTGTAGTTGTAAATAAGCTCAGCAGAGGTAGCAGGCTCTCATCATCACTGAAAAATCAGACTCAAAACATTTCAAGTTGAACTCTGAAAAACCATAGCACATAAAACTTGGGGAAAATGGTTGTAAGTATAGCATTAAGTTGCCTTAGTAGACAAGAAATATTTAGAAATGCCATTGGTTTGACATTTTAAGAGTCAGAAAAAGTACTTTTAAAATATTCTCAGTCCAGCACAATCTATATTATGCAATTAAAAAAATACTGTTTTCTATAAATGACATTCATTTTAGCTGAATTGTATCGTTATGAAGTGTCTTAAGTTTAATGCAGATATGCATAATCCAGTGGATTTCTCCTAGGCCAACTTGTGATGCCATATTTTTTTCAGGTTAAAGGGCTACAGGCTGCATTAGAAATTTTACCAAAAGCCTCATTCCAGGGTTTTGTTCCCATCTCATTCTATAATGCATGAATTAGGAATAACACCAAGAATACTTAGTTGTATTAAATACATGCTCCAGTGTTGATAGTTTAATAGCTCTTCTGAACATCTTGGGAACCTCCTTCACTAAAAAGTTTTAAAATACTGTTTCAGAGCATGGAAACATCTCATTCTTGTTCACATTTTTGCTTCTTCCACCTATTGTTGGACTGCACATATTGCAGGAAAATGGTAAATGTAAAAGACTTCACTGAAAGAAGAAACCATATTCTTAACTTCCATCAGGTATACTGTTGGAAAAATGCAAATACTACAAATATTTTTAATGTTACGGGACATTTCTGAAGGAAAGAGCTGTGGACAACAAAAGGCTAAGATCTTAAACACCTGGTTTGTGTTTTTTAATGAGGTGCTAAGATAAGTAAATATTTTTGGCAGCTACTGCCAAGGCTGAGAGGACATAGTATTTCTCCTTAGTTATTTTCTCCTTAGCAGATAAAATATCTTTCATAGGGCATAAGGCAATTGGAATACAGCTTTACCTTCTAGACAAAAATACCTTTGGATCATCTATAAAGCGGCATACACAGAAAGATATTATTTAGACAGAAAATGATAACTATGATGCTGAAAAGAGTTTATTTTATTTTATTTTGCAGATCATTTTTATTTAATTCATGCTTTATCTTCCTAAATTACAAAAATATATTCCAAGATGAGATCCTGATTTTGAGAATCTACAAAAATAATAGGTTCTTAAAGAATGTTAAGAAATCAGAAACCTGAAATTGCTATGTTGGAAATTGCTAGTTAAAGGCATTGGTGAATATCTGTGCATTCAGCATGTGTCTAGATACTTAAAATACCAGTCCCTTGATATATATTTTTCTTTGATTTTTTTTGTTAGATTCCTTTTGTTAGATTTCTTGATCTTAAAGATCCTATTTTTTGCTACATAGACAAATGAACTACCTTAGGAGGTATTAGCAGAACAGAGGTTATGATGAAACCCTTAAAAAAACAAAACAAAACAAAACACAGACTCCTTAGCTTACCTGGATCCCAATCCATCTATCCTTGTATACACATATGATATAGAAACTGTGATTATTTAACCTTTTGCTTTGTCCTGGAAATTAGGGTCATCAGGATATTCAGATTCCTTGACACTCCAGGAGTTTTTATTTGTGACAGAAAATGATTGCTGACTGTCAGACTGTCTTAATTGCATGAATATTTAGAGAGGAAAATACACTTAAGGTAAGAATGTAAAAGGTAACCTAGTCTAATGAAACTTAATAGAACATCAAAAAGCCCCCAGTATTTTCCCAAAACAGGGTAAAAATGAATGTAAGACATTTCTTAGAAAGAATGAAATATATTCACTAGATCTTTGCAGTTCCTGCTGTGAATCATAACTGACTAAAAAGGAAAAGCAATGAACAAAAATACATTTACATCATAACAGTTTAAAATTTATCTTCAGAATGATTTGTACATAATATGTACATATATATAATTTTTTCAGGTACTATGATACTGATTTTCTTCAAAAATCCTGCAGCTTTCAGCAAAAAGGTAAACCATATCTTAAACTTCACATATTATCTACAGTCCATCCACTGTTAGCCTAGTAATTGCCTGTAGGCATAAACTACCTCAAAAACAAGAAAAAGAAATTAGCTGAACAGAAGGGAAATGTAATTATGCCATTCAGAAACATAATATGCTCCTTAACTCCTGGCTTACTCATGAACAGTAATAAACAATTACATCTAACAGAGTCTATAAAGTGCAGTTGATTTTTCTATAACATTCCATAACCTGAGCATAAAAGACCAGGTTTCTCTTAACTCCTAGTATGAACCTTAATTTCATGACAAATGTATTGCTTTAAAACAATGTACATTTTATTTTGAAAGTATTTCCTGCTAAAAAATATATCAGAACTGGAGTATTAAAATATTTTTACCTCCTGATTGCAATGACACCAATATTTTTTTAATAAGTTTCATTGAGAGTTCTAATGAAATGTCCTTGATTATAGTCATTCAGAAAGTTTTTTATTAAATGTTATTCAGATGATCATCTTAATCTTTAGAGGAAATCCCTACTCTCTGAATTTAGATACTGGTTTTAATAAAATAGTAAATCTTTGTTGTAAAATGCTGCATAGTTCTATTTCATTCTTCTATATAGCACAATTTAGAGAGGATTTTTTTCCTGCCTCTCTAAGTGTTGCCCAGATGATAGTTTTTTTTTTTTTACAACACATAAAAGCACCCCGATAAAAGTGAGAAATCCACTTTCTTCTGAAATTTCATATCAAACTTCTTACATCAAATATCACATATCAACAGTGCTTTGCCTTGCTTTTTGTATTTCTCCTGGGCTGCTTTTTCTGTCCTGTTTCTACTGTCCCCTCTGCTTATCTTCTCAGTTGCTAAAGCAAAGATACTTCACAATGTATTTAATAATAATGTTGGCTCTGGAGTTCTTAAAAAGGATATAAAGAAGGCCAATTCTAGAAGTCTGACCATAGAATCATAGAATCATAGAATGCCTAAGGTTGGAAGGGACCTCTAGAGGTCATTTAGTCCAACCCCCCTGCACA
>JAWLRI010000009.1:744390-760289 GCA_034781795.1 Crypturellus tataupa | reverse complement strand
CACAGGCAGTTCTGTCTGAACATGAGAAAAGAAACTTCTTTTCAATGATGGTGACTTGAGCACTGGAACAAGTTGCCGAGAGAGGCTGTGAAATTTCCTTCCTTGGAGATACTCAGAAGTCATCTGGACACAAAACCCTACGCAATGTGCTCTAGGTAAAAAGGAGTTTGGACTAGATGATCCCCAGAGGTCCCTTCCAACATCAACCGTTCTGTGATTCTGTGTCCCTACAGCCAAGAAAAAAAGCAAGGAAGTATGTTTGTTTCCACATTTTATTCTTTATCCATGTTGTCGTTGCTGGCCTGTATGATTGTGGCATGGAGTTGTACTCAGTTTAGTGATTTTGGCTTTCAGAGCAAGCCCTTGGTATCGGAATAATGTCAAAATGTTGCCCCAACATGCTTTCCATCCTCACACACACTGTCTGGGATGGGAAATCTAACTTGTTGAAGACAAGAAGCAACACCAAGCAGACCTAGACAGTTCAGACTGAAAAACACTGGCCCAGTATGGGGAATTATGAGTGCAGTAGATCCTGAAGACTTGTGTGACTGTAATCAGTAATACTCTGCAAGGGGAGAGATCCAGCCCTCAAAGGAATTCCCTATTGGACTGATATGTGAGTAGAAAGAGCAATAACCCTACTGAAATCCAGCCAGAGCTTTTGTGGAAAAGAACCTCAGGGTCATATTTGCAAAGCTGGGGTTCATTCCCTGCATTAAAGAAGCAGTTTCCTGCACGCAGAACGGGAAAGGCTGCTGCCTCAAAATGGATGATGCAAGTGAGGCAAAAACCCTAAGGACAGCCAGGAGCTTCTGCTCTGCATGGACATGTCCTAACAGCCAGCACAGCTTGTGAGGAATGCCCTGGCATGCTCTGGTGCACCACAGCCCCCCAGCATTTACTTTAGACAGCTGTAACAAAAGGAAGACAAATGAGATCCAAAGAAACCGAACCTGCTGTTGGCCTCATCTGTCTTCATTTACATGTCTCTTCTCCAAGGCTATGTCTCTCTTTTGTTTAGGAGTGTGTCAGGCATCTCGTTCTATTCCAGATGTTTCCCCCTCCAGCCATTCCTCATTCTGGTAAAGCGCTAAGCATGGTCACTTGAGAACCAGTTTTGGTCAAAATGCTCTAGATTCAAATGCTTTCACCAACCAAACATCACAGCCTCCATTTGAACCTACCCACAGGACAAGAAGTGCAGATCTCCTGCCAGCAAATTGGCACCTCCTCTCACCACCGTCTCTCACTCAGAAATCCCCACCTCAAAATCTCACATGAGTAGAAATAAAGCCACGAGGTAGGTTGGTCCCTCTCTGAGTTCCATGGAGAGAAAGAAGCAGCACTGTATTCAAAAAAAAAAGTATTCACGTATGTTTAGCAGCCAGAAGACACTGCCCCTAAGACGGTGCAGATCTCAAGCCCTCTCTAAACTCCTTGAACCTTCTTAAGACTTTGCACCAGGGATGGCTCAAAAGCCTGTGGGAGAGATAAGGAAGAAATGTGAAGTGTTTGGGGGTGAGAAGGAGCCCTTCCTGTCTGCTGAATGGGTGAACAGCTCCATCAGGGGCAGAGCAAGAAGTGGAGCAAGGTATGCCCAGCATCTCCTGCATGGACACACGCCTGATGTTTGGAAGAAGCATGCCAAAACACGCAACTCCACTACGATTCCCCAGGCAGCTCTACAGAGAACCTAGTCCTGCAAGGACAGGTGGTCTGGAATACATTTGGTGAGATGGGAACAGCATGTCCTGCCAACCAACTCTCCCACTTCAAACCAGCCTTTATTTATCTCTGAACGAGGCATCACAGCTACTTTCAAAAGGCATTTGATACTAAACTCCTCGGCTTCACATCTCCCCTGAAGAGTGCTTTTCTCTCTTTTAGTTGCCTTTTTCTTTTTCCAGTCTCAAGTCTCAAACTGTGCTGGTGAAATAGATCCATGACTGCCAAAATCCTTGCCACCAGCACACTAGCGCATGGCCCAGATGGTCCCAAGTGACAGTAAGGATGTCATTTTTCTCTGCCGAAGACTTTCACTCCACTATTGGCATCTGCACAGCCTGCTTCACTTCAGAGGGATTTTAAGGACATGATGCAAGACCAGCTTCCTTCAGTCAGGTCTTTCAACTTTTTGCATCCTCCCAATAAAGCTTTGTTGCACTAGGTCAATTCCTGAATTTGCACCAGGGAAGAAGGGCTTCTTGTGGCCAGGGGATGACTCATGTCACATTCAAAAGATGACTGTGGAATTCAGAGTGTGACTCTTACCTTCTACCTCCTCCTTCTGGAAGGATCCTCAGGAACACATTCCCTATGACTTCATGTAGCTCTTGGAAATGTCAAGCCAGGAAATCACATAAGCCAGAGAAAGTCCAACTCTCCCTCTGGGAAACCAATAGACTAGGATAGGTCAGTGCTACTTAAATCTTTCCAGCAGATACTGGTCTATCTTTAAAAGTTTCCAGCAATGAAGACAGCACTTCCCCAGCTGCCTCTTCTGGATAAGTGGAATTTCCCCCTACTGTCTGACCTCAAGGTCTCCAGTGATTTTATATGGTACCAAAAGTAATCTCAGAGAGTTCACTTCCTCTTTGCACGAGCCCTCTATGCATTTGGAAACCGTGTTATCTCTTCCTAGAAACTTCTTGCCTCTGCAGTAAACCCAAAGTCCTTCAGTCTGTGCTTAGAGGCCAGGGCATCCAAACCTCTCGTCAACCCTGCTGTTCTCCTTTGCAGTGCTCCTAAATGAGTTCACACTTTTTCAAAACTCAAATATCACATCTTCTGCTCTTCTCCAGGACCACTTCTCTAACAAAGAGTGGATTTTCAAACTCCTGCAAACAAGATCACTCATGCGCAATGCCCAGGATCCTCAATGAACACAATTCAGAGATAAATTAAAATGTGGTCCTTGCAGGAGCAAAGGGGGCAGAGCCTGGCTGCACTGACAACAAACTAGAGGACTCAGATCCCCTCTTCCACATCCCAGTATCTGGAATGCTGTCCCCATTTTTCCAGGCACCATTGCAAGTGCTTCCAGACTGAGCTGCAGATCTGAGCACTACTTCATATGAGGCTGGCTCACCATGACTCTTTATGGCCATTATTTGCTTCAGTCTACGGTGGTATAGTTTTAAACTCTGATCCCACAGCACACAAGAGTGCTAGAAGATGCTCATTTCTGCCACAGGCCATTTGTATTTTATTTCTTATCAGCAGGGCTAATTAGTTGTCTAACCTGAAAGAGGCCAGAGTAGAAAGAACTTTGCAGTCATCCCCCATCATCCTTTAAAAAATCTAGGGTTCCCAGTGTCTGTGCTGAAATATGGGGCAATACAAGCCAAATAGGGCAGATCATCCCTATTCCAAATGAGAAAAGGCAATGAAACCCAGCAGCCCTGCAGCCCCCACAGTGGGAATTCCCTGGATGTAGCTGGCATTGGCCAGGTAGGGAGAGGCTGATGCTGGAGAATTGTGCAACAGCATGGAAATTAAACCAAGCACTGTGAGAATAATATGAGTCTGTAGGTGTAATGTATCTGGGATAGTTCTGCTTTTTTTCCTTGCATTAGAGTGGTTGTCATGCATCACCGTAAATACTGACCAGTGCCCTTCCAAAAGCCTCATCAAATAAATAAAATGTGGTGGTGGAAAAACAGCCATTACAGGGTGTTTCAAGAAAAACGCTTGTGTTTGTTGTCTTGCCAAAGACCACCTGCGAGGCTCATAAGACTCTCAATAGCAAATGTTCCCTCTCTGGAGCATCACATCTCCAGAGACAGTGGAAAGTAGTGGATGGCTTGATAGATTAAACAAGATTAATGAACGTGCATGTAGACAAAGTTGCTGACAGTGTAGGGACAGTCAGTGCACAGCCAAGCAGAAGAGGGGTTTTCTCAGCCAAAACATGTGCAAGGAGGAAATCCTGCTTTCTGTGGGAAAGCAGAGAAGAGAGTGTTTGGTGGAGGAAGCAGACTGAAGGCTGCAGAGGGTGGGTCTCCCATACCAAGCATCTGTACTGCACTTTAGCTGTGCTACGATCTGTAGGGAGACAACACAGCTGCCTGGAGTCTAAAATCCTCCAGGCAGCCACAGAATGGTCACTACACAAGCAAAGTCTGGGGTAGAGGGGACCAGGGATAGACCAAACTCACTAGAACTACCAGAAGACCCATCCATGGGCCCTGTGACACAGACAGACTTTGCAGAAAGGCTCTTTCAACATGAACCAAAATCATTCCACATTCCACCCTCATTCTTGAGGGGCAGGGAGAGGTCCAGACCCATTTATGGTCTCTCTTGGTCTTCCCTGAGCCACCTGCCTCCCCCTACTCTGCCTTTGATGGAGATAACGCACCTCAGGCAGGCGGGCGGCTGCCCTCAAGCAAAGACTCCTCAGCTCACTGAGAACCCCTATGATCTCACTTCCCAAATATTGGAAGGGGGTGCAAAAACTGAGTACCATAAGACCAATCAGAGAGAGGAACAGAAGACCCTCTGAACAAATCTTGCTCTAGAATTAGACCTAGCACTAAGTAGAGTTGACTAAGCATCCCAGGAAGAAGCAATCTTCAGGCTCAGGGTCTTATCCCAACAGATAGCAGCTGAAAGAGAGAAACCTCAAGGCAATCCTTTAAGTCGTACTAGCTGGAGGTAATTTCAAGGTATTCCTGACCTTACAGGTCCGAGATCACTGTCAGGGAGGCCATGCTCTTGTCTTTGTAGCCCCAAGGAGCAATATGAGCCTGCAAGTGAGAGAAGGGTTCCTGAGGCAGGAGCATCTAGGGAGAACAAACCAAGGCTTTGAAGATGGCCCCAGATAATTTCCCAGCCTCTGGTTCTCCGTCTCCATAGCACAAACCTATCCTGAGGACTGGTCCTTTAGTGGCCCAGGGTTTGAGACATGCGACAACCTTCCTTGGGGCTCGTGTCTTGATCCAGAACAGGGACAGAAGGGTACAGCCAACAGACCCAACCATAGTGCAGCTACCATTGATTTAGGAACACTCAGCCAACCCAGGCTGTAGGTAGAGCAAACTGCGCCCATGCCTTTTTCACTTTCAGGCCAGACTATCTCACCTTGGGCAAAGAGCAAACTCAAGAGACTGCTTCTGAGGTGCAGCGTATTTTATTTGAACACCCAGGGACCAGGAAAAACAAAACAAGCAAATAAAGCTTGTTAGAAGCTCTCAGACAGCCCTGCTGATTTATAGCTCAGCATGCAAATACCAGACAGGCCCAGCTAGGGCCCAGTTCAGGTAAGCCTAAGTCAGTAGGCTTGCCACGGCAAATGGCATTGAGCCTTTCATCGCTGCCTACCAGTTTAGGGGGAGGGATGGCTAATAGGTAAGGTACTTTCCAAAGAGATTCCTGGCAGCAGAGCAGGTCTCCTGTTTGTTTTTGTGCTTCTGGTTTTCTCTTGAGTCTTCAGATTTTACTGCTACTGTGCACAGCAAGAAGATGGGTGCATTTGAGAACACAGGGTATGGCCAAGCTTAGTTCACCACTCCCCTTCCAAAGGGCAATCTGAGCCCTGGGATTTAGACCAGCCCCAGGTAAGGGTGTGCTTGGCTTGCAGCTGAGCCTACGCTGCAATGAGTTGGAGTACCAGCTCCTTGCAAATGAGCAGAACTGAGCCCTGCATGGGTGCAGGAGTCCTCTTATAAGGCAACCTCTGGTCTCAGGGAGCTGAGCAACACTTAGAGTTGGCTTAGGAGAAACACTCTGCTTCCCCACTCCATCAACCAAGCAGCCAGACCACAGCAGTATGGGGGAATCTCCAAGGCACCCCTCAGTGTGTGGGAGAAGAGGGGCATCCCGGCCTTTTCCCTGCCAGAGCACCTGGGAAGGCTTTGCTGCCATTCCTGCCCCCTGGTGAATGTTCCTGCACTGCTTTACATTGCCTGACACCTGTAATGCAGACTGCAGTGATTACCCTGGCATGTAATCCTACTATGAGATCCTACAGGCATGGAGATGGACCAGAATTATGTGGAATCCACCTCCCTGATTCATTTGAATTATTTCTTTTTCTTTTTCTTTTTATTTTTATTTTTCTTTTTTTTTTTTTTTTTTTTTTTTTTTTTTTTTTTTTTTTTTTTTGAAAAGTCTGACCAAACATCCACGTACTGCAGGGCAAAGTGAAACAAACAAACAAAAAAAGCTGATGGAGAAGTGAAACTAAAAGTTCTGATCTGGAGTGGGTTCTGTACGGATCCAGGAAGGGAGCGGGAAGCCCCAGGCCCAGCATTTCCAGGCTGGTGAGTGGGGCGCAGCTGCCTCTCTGTGTGGGTGATGAGAGGCTGAGGATGGGGCTGGGCAGGCGGGGAGCAGCTCATGCAGAGCTTCGGGGTCCTCAGCTCCAGCTGGCCATGTGGTTTTCCCTCCTTGCCAGGGCACAACTGCCCTGTCCTATGGGCTCCCTGGCACAATCACCTGCCCAAAAAACAGCTAGATTTGCCTGTGCCCTCTGCTCTCTTGTGCCAGTGTGGAGCTGCCAGGACACAACTCTCATCCCTGTGGCTGCAGTCCTGTGCTCTCTGTATCTGGACCAAGGAAACACTGGAGGATATTCAGCCTTTTTTAATATATATTTGCTGATAGTAGGAGCTCCATGGGCTCTGTTCTGTTCAGCAAGTGGGTATCTGCATGAAGGTATTCATATTCAACAAAACCTTGTGAGACCCTTTGAGAGTGTCTGAGACTTTTCCTTTTGCAGTCAGGGCTGGCTGGAAGGGAAGCTCTCTCACAGATGTGGGAGATCCAAGCATTTTTCATGCCCGTTTGAAAGAGGATAGAGCCTCAGAGTTTGCTGTGTCTCAAGGTGGGGTAAAAAAAATTGTGACATTCATAGCAACATAAGATTAAAAGCAGGCAAGGGGAAAACCTCAAAGCCCTGGGACAGTCCGTGCAGGGATGAAACAGAAGGTCCAGCAATACAGAGTTAAAAACAGTTTATATGATCATGCCATAGGATGTGGGTAATGGGTGCACTCTGCTCCTAAAATCTCTTCCAGTGCCACCCTTCTCCATGCTCTGGCTCCTGCAAATGCTTTCCACCAAGCCCTCATGCTAACAACCCACCTAATGGGGCAGGCTGGCTTAATCTTACTCCTGCAAGTGACGTGATGTTTAAAAATGAACAATAAAAAAAGGAGTAGATCCAACATGGTGGGAGAGAGAAAGAAACAAAAAGCCTTGGAGGATTTCTAGTGAAACTTGCTCTTGGCTGGGACCCAGGGTTTTTGACCTAGCAGTGATTTGCTGCTTTCTTCAAGGAAAGTAGAAAAGTGGCTGCTTCCCTCTAAAGAGATCATTGACATTTTTAATAAGAAAAACTCACTCTGCAGTTTACTTAGGACTGAACCATATTTTTTGACGGATTTCCAGGAAAAGGCTCTAGAGCGGGGACAGCTGCTGCAGGGTTGGAGAAGGAACACCCAGATGGGCCACATACCTGCTTCAGCCCTGCAAATCCTGATGGAAACGGAGGAACCTGCCTCCAACATCACGGGGGTTGGTGCAAGCCCATTTTTCCTCAGATTCACAAGGACCTGGGCCAGGCCCCACAGCACTGTGCTCTTTGCCAGGGCAGTCTGCAGCCAAGGATGAACCCGATCTGCCTCAGGCTGGCTACCACCGTCCCCTTCTGCAGCCTCTGCTCTGCTCTGGGACCCCAGGCACCAGCTGCGACAGCTCGTTCCAGCCTAACATCCACCCGGAGCATCCTCCCTCTTCCAGGCATGGCCCCACGCGGGGTCACGGAGCGAGCGGCAGGAAGGTTCCTGCCAAAGCAAGCGCCACTTATTCTCTTTTCCCACTCCTGATGTTTGTCTTGGCCTGTCTTCCCATACCAGCCATCTTCTTGTTTCTCCTCCTCCTCAGGATTGGGTTTCTAGAGCTGTCACTAAAGCTAATGAGCTGGGACGGAGCCGATGCGAAGGCTCTGGGAAAGGAAGAGACAGACAAACCCAAGACGTTACGTGTGCTCAGATAGCAGGGAGGAGGTCTTGGCAGGGCGGGCACGCTGGAACCTTTGCCACCAAACCAAAGGAGACATTGACGCAAGGGAGAAAAACAGCCTCCCCTGGGCTGGAGGGCCCCATGTCTGCTCCACTGTGGGCATCATCCTTGGGACAAGCCAGAGGCCACGTGGGCTTCTTTGCCTGGGGATGCTTGTTTACTGGAAGGTGCTGTGCCCCCATCCCACAGCCATGATGGCTGTGATCCCAGCATCCACCCACTCCACACAGTCATGGACAAGGAACCGCGGGAGATCCAAGCTCAAGAAGTACTTCAAGATCCTCTTGAAGTACTAAAGCCCTACAAAACATCCAGCACGTCTCATACTTTGTCCTGGTGTGGCCCCTGCAGAGGGAAGGGCTACCTAAGGACAGTTGCTATAAACCACAGCTCCTGTTGGGCAGGTCTCCTGCTCATCTGGAAGGTGCTTTGTACCCCAAAGGGGAAGGTGACCAAGCCACAGCCAGTTGCACAAAGCAGGTTGTCCCATAGCCACCTTGGCCTATTCTTCCCTCCAGGGCCAGCTGGCACAGACCAGTCCATGTCTGTAACACGAAGTTTCTCCATCCTCCATGGAGGCCGTATCTCTCCTGCCTCTCAGGAATGGTCTGAGGTCCATCCTGCTTCCAGACTGTGCCCAGCTCAATATGGGGCAATACCAGGAGACCAAAACCACGCCAGGGACAGTGATAGTGATTTAGCTGGGTGGACAGTCCTGTTTGACCGCACAGCTCTCAGCAGGGAGAGATGGTGTGCAAGAGTGGCAAGCACTGGTGTCTGCTGGTTGTGCCTAACCCTGTTTGGGAATGTTTGAATGTTTGGCAGGACACAATAGGGTTTTCTTAAAAAAAAAAAAAAAAAAAAAAAGCGAGGGGGAGGTCTGGATGAGAGAAGGGATTCCAGTGTGATGCAATACCTCTTTGGGACAGCAAGTCCCAGGACAGAATGATTTGTATTGAGAGACACAGTTAGCCACAGTCCCAGTGCGCAAACCCAGGAGAGCCAAGGCATAGTGACAAAACAGCCAGGGGCTCCCAAGCTCATTGGTGACCTGGGACAGGAGCCTGTGCGTGCCCTCTATGACTTGTCCTTAAGCATTCCCAGAAGCAGGGACCCTCCGTCTTCACCAGCCTCAATTCCCCCCAAATCTCTTTCCTGCCCACACAGTTTTGGTCTGTCCTGTGTAATGCTCCCACGTTCTCCCCTTCTGCCCACCTCCCCCATGCAGTGCAGCCTCACAGGGATCAGCTCAAGCTGAGCCACTGTTCCGGAGCAGGACAGCAGTTTTGAGGAATCCCTGGGAATGATCTGAAGTGCAGCTCCTGGAAGAAGTGCCCTTCACTCCTACAAAAGTCCCTTTAACTTTCTTGGTGCCCTGCTCAGTCTCCTTGTCCCTGTGCTAGAGCAGGGAGCACAGACTGCAAGCCCTGCCTTGTCCCCATGCTCGTGGCTGGATGTGGGCCTCAAATAAAAAGCAGGCCAATCACTTGTTCACTTTTATTATTTATTTATTTATTTAACAAAATCACAGCAAGATAAGAGCGGAAGGAAGCAGGTTGCACTCATCACTTTGGCCGCACGCAGATGTAGCAGCAAACACCTGGATGTGCTGGGGACGCTGCTCACGCGCCGCTGCTGTGCAGGCAGGAGCTCAGGGCTTTGGGACGTGGAGCATCGGTAACCGACCTAGCTGCAAGCCACCGTCCCCAGGAGTCAGCCCCAAGTTTGACCATCACGGTGGTGCCCATCGCTCACTTCCCTCAGGCCAAGCGTTGCAGTGGGACCAACATCCCTCTGCAGACACTCACTGGTGTCTATCCTGTTGGCTTCTCCTGGGCCACAGAAGAGCTTGAGCCCAAGGATGCCGATGGAAACAAGATGGAACAAACAGGCCTATGCTGGAGGCCTTGGCTGCTGCTCCAAAGGGAAGGTTGAGACCCCTCAAACTCATCTTGCAGAATAATCCACCAACGGGCTTCCACCCAGCTCCTGGACGTGGCCGAGGTGAAACGCGGAGACCTGGGGCTGCTGTAGCCCACATGCCACCAGTCCCGCTGTACCCGTGGGGATGCTCCTTGCTGGGGGCTCCGAGCTCGGTGCCGCAGCCTCTGGCTCAGCCTGACGCAGGTCTCAGTCACACCGGGACAGAGCGGGGAAGGGAGGTCATGCAGGGCTCTGCGCAGCCCCGCGCACAGGCACAAGCCCTGAGGAGGGTCGGCCCTGCACCCCGTGCCTGGAAGGGGAAGCGGGCCGACTTCACAAGCTTCGGATTCACAGGCGGGAGCTGGCCCTGGCTACCGGCATTGGGGCCAGCCGCAGGCTTCTTCGGAGCCTATTTTCCTTGCGATTTGGCCTGGGGAAGGGGAAAAGGCAGCAGGAGGTGAACATAATGCCTCAGAGGCAGGAGTCCCTTCCTCGGGGTCTGGACGGTCACTGGGAATTTCCTTCCCCACCCAAGCCACGGTGGCAGAGCAGAGGGGACAGCAGTGAGCGTGTGTTTATAAAAGCACGGCAGCAATCACTGCAATGCCACATCTCTGGGGCAGGGTGTCAGGCTGGGGCTTGGCAGCATTTGCCTGCCCCCAGAGCCATGGACGTGCCTGGGAGGACTTGGGGAGCACCCAGTAAGCTCGTTGTCCTTGAGACCATGCACAGCCCAGGGAGGGCCTAGAGGCAGTCGTCTCTCCCAGTCAGGTAGTTACTGGTACGACAGCGCCAGGGGCAGTTTTATTTGGGATAGATTTGGGGTTGCAGAGGACACAGAAATGTCTCACTTTGAGAGAGGAGAGTTGGAGGCTAAGACAAATCTTGTGTTAATATCCAGCCTCTCCATGGTATGCTGCAGCATTCCCCTGGCTCTGATCATCGCCCAGTCAGACCGGGAAAATCCTACTTGGTGGCAGGTTAAACCTACCCACAGGTTGCCCCAAGATGCAGCCAGGGAGCTGAGCCAGCGCAGGCCAAAGCGCAGCAGCTCTTACCTGCCTGGCGAAGCTAGCGTCCAGCTTCTCTCGCAGGTGGATCACCCATTCGGCATCCAGCGGGGCACAGAGGCGCTTGCCCCGCGTGGTGATGAACCTGCAGGGCCCATGGAGAAGGAAGAGGAGCTGAGCGGGATGCCCTGGGGATGCTCCACCCTCCCGCCACCCTGCTTGGCCTCGCTCCCTGCCGGGCCTCCCCCGGGACGGGGCCACCCTGGTCTTACACTGTGGCAGGGATGATGCAGCCGTCCTGCACCAGCTGTAGCCGGTAGTCCTGCACTATCCGCCGTGGGATTTGGTTCTCGCTCGTCCGTAGGCAGCAGTCTATGACGTTGTTCCCGGCGGACACTGTGGGAGGAATGTTACACACGGGCTGAGGCTGCAGCTTCAGAAACCCCGGGCGCTCCTGCTAGTCTTGAGATCCCCTCGTCCTCATCTCTGGGGACTTGTGGAGTGAGTGCTCTGTGAGCAATCAGGAGCAGCAAACTGGGCTGGAGGAAAAGCAGGAGTGAGTCCAGGTTGGGGAATACTGCTGCTCTCTGAGCAGTTGGTCCTGGAGTCCGGGTGAACCACGGGCTGCCCCACACGGCACTGAGCAGGATGGTGCCCATGGAAGCTCAGTGTGGAGCTCAGCACTCCCAGTACGAGCCCTGCCCGTGCGCTCAGCCCTGATCGCAAACGCAGCTCCAGTTTTATTGGATCCACTCCCTCGTGCTGGGAGCCCTTTGCCTCCTTCTGAGAGAAAGCCAAGAAAGCAAGAAACAGCAGGTTGGAGGAGGGCAGCCCTCGGGCACATGCAGCTCCTTGCTGCCTCCCCAGAGCCAGCGCCTGCCTGCGCGGTGCCCCGGGATGCCTATAGCTCCCTGCAGCCTTGCAGGCCTGGGAGACATTTGTTCATCCCTGAGCTACCCCATACCTAAGGGGCAGCTTCATTTCAGCACCATGGGGCAACACCTTTCCACTGCTGGACCTGCAGCAGTCCTATTCCAGCAGGGAAATATGGGGCCCTGGAGATCCCAGCCTGTTCTGCACAGACTGGGCTGGGGCACTGGGAGGCAGGATTGCTCCACAGCCTTTCCCAGCCCAGCCTTCCCTGCAAGATCCTTCCTGGACTTTGGGCAGGACAGAGTTCCTCGAGTCAGGAAGCAAGCAGAGGACTCTGGAGGGCTGTGACACAGCCCAGCAATGGCTCTCAATATCTGCTGGAAATCCCAAAGGAGACAAGAAGCTGGTTCCTCTCCCCACTGCAAGCAAAGCATCCCGCAAGATTCCTTCTTACCATCCAGGACGCATCCTAGCAGCAGGAGGCTGAGGAAGAGCAGAGGTGGGCACTGCATTTTGCCACTGACTTGAGGCTGAGGATGGACTGGGAGCCGGCAGCGCGCTCCAGGCAGGAGAGGTGAGTGCTCTGCACTGCTTCCCTGTGCTCTGATACTGGTGCTCCAGGGCCTATTTATCCTTCCAGCCCGTGGCTTTCACTTTCTTTTGGAGAAGAGGGTGGGAAGTTGCAACAAGTCTTGCCAGAGGCTAAATTTCAATCTTCAAACAGTTCCCGGAGGTCCCGCTGCCTTCCCCGCAGCCAGCTGCTCTCTGGCCTGGGGACAAACATCCTCCTGCACTCCCACTGCTGGCAACCTGGGCACGGGGCCTGCTGGGTTGCCCTGGTGTCCCCCTACCTTGGCAAAGCACCCCAGGATAGACCCATCGAGGGTCTCATCCTGTGTGTTTCCCAGTCCTCCCTCCAACAAATCTCTGAAGCATTCCCAAATGGCTCAGCCCTCATCAACCTTTCCAAGGCCGGGCATGCAATTTGCCTTGGCCCCTCTCACATCTGCTGGGGCAACCTGCCTCTCTGTGCAGTCCTTGAGGTTTGACCAGGTCCCCCCGACCCGTCCGCCTCCTCCTGCGCCCCCCAAACCCCGGGTGCTTGTCCCAGCCAGAGCCCAGCATTCACCTGCTCCGGCTCCATGTCACCTCCCTGCCCTCACTGGCAGGGAGGGGACCCTGCTGGCATGCTGCGCTCTGAGGCCACAAGCTCACATGCTCAAAGGTAGTGTGTTTCCCAAATGTCCTGCGCTTCCCAGGTGTCCTGGAAAACAGGCCAGCCGCCAAAGGCACCTGCAGACTTTTCTGGAAACCGGTTTCTAGACACAAGAGCAGAAATGCCCATGAAGGCAGGTGCTGCAGGAGTATAGACCTGCACTTCTGCTGCACACCATCACTGCAAACCTGCTCTCAGGGCCTGTTTTTCCTGGAGAAAATGGATCATCCCATTATCCAGGCCAGGTCCATTATCCCTGTTTCAGTCTCATAGATGACATACAGGATGCTGGGAGCAGTGGCTTTGTGCAGCCAGAGAGGGGAGGGTGAAGGGTGTCTGCTTGCTGTCAGCAACTGCCTGATGTGCATTTGGAGCAGGACTGTGCATCTACTTGGAGGAACTGAGGAACAGGGTGAGAAGTAGCAGCACAAGTTACATGGGGGAAATTCCCATTATCTACCAGAAGAAAAATGTTCCCAGTGAAGGTGGCCAAACCCTGGAGCAAGATCTTCATGCCTCCAATGTCTCCCTTGCTCCAGCCTTTACCTTTCGTTGCTCCTTGATGGAGAGTGCTACAGGACCCCTCCATGGGGACAAGCCACAGGGTTGGTACTGGAGGAGGTCCATGGTGCCCTGGGCTCTTCTTGGGTGTACAAGAACCCCAGATAACAAGTTCTGCCCCTTCGCCAATCTGCAGTAAGAAGCACGTGGAGGCCTCAGCTGTGCCAAGACCCCCTCATGCCAGCATCAACACAGGCATCCTCCGAGGGAGAGGCACCAAAGCCCCATGTCCAGCTGCTCCTCATGCTCCAACAGGCCATCCTCATGCCAAAAGGATAGGAAGGAGCCAGCGGGCAGTACAAACAGTAAAAACAGGATGTGCTAGATTAACTTTGTCAGCACCTGCCTCCTTTTATCTCTCACAGACCCTCTTATCAGAGGGAAATCTTGATTGACAGTGAGGGAATTTAGGCAGAAGGGAATTAGTGTCAGTCATCATCCCCCGCCTCCTTGGGAGCTGGGGGGATGCAGGTCGGCTCTGGGACCTGTTTTCCATTGGTCTTCCCAGGGCTGTGCTGAGGGCATCCCACAGCAGGGAGGACAACAGCTCCTGGCTGGAGACCGCCGGGAAGAAACTCTCTTCTCCCTGTTCTTCCCAAAGGGAGGCTGTGCCAGGGCAATGCCGCACCGGCACTCATGATGCTCCTTTCACCCTTAGAGTGTTTTGCTGATGATGGAGCATTCCTGAGCACTCACAGCTTTTCCAGGGATGCTGTGGGTCCCCTCCTGTGAACAGGCACAACTGGGGTCCAGGTCCCCGCAGTGGCAAATGACTCTGATCCAGCTGCTTCTCTGGCTGCAGCCGGCCGCAGGGCAGCCACACGTATCCGGCGCTGCGGATACCTCCCGCTGCGGGTTAATTCCTTAACTGCCTCCAGGCCCCGGTGACCTGAGCCACGTGCTGAGGGCTCCTGCTCCGGAGCACCTGCGGTGGCAGCGGGCACATGCCTAGGGAAGAGGCTCAGCCTCCTACCGGGAGCTCTGCGCGAGCCAAGTGGGTGAAAGCAGAGCCTGCTCCTCGGCACAGGCACCGCAGTGAGGAAAGGGGCTTTCCGCGGCGTTGTGAAAGGGGGATGTGGTGGGTTTCCCCCCGCGCTGGGGTCAGCACGGTTTCTAAGAAGCGAGTGCTCATCGCTGAAGTCCCTCGCTGCGGTATGCACGGAGGTGTCCTCGCCCCGCGCCGGAGCTGAGTCAGGAGCTGCGGGGAAGAGTGCGGTGCGCACGGGCCAGGACAGAGGGAGCAGACAGAGGAACGGGGATATTTGAGGATCCAAGCTCTTGAGAAACATGTAGGGAATGGGCAGGCGATCTGGCAGCTCGGGAAGAGGGGAGAGCGCTGTGTGCGCTGGCTCGCTGCAGCCTTGTCCCCGAGGAGCTGTGCGGCAGGCAGGCACATCCCCACATCCCTGAGCATCCATCGCTGCAGCTGCCTCAATAACGTGTGTGGAAACAGCGAGGGAGGTGGGATCCCCGCGGGAAGCACAACCCATGGAAATGCAGACGGGCTGTGTGAGCACCTCCGTTCCCAGGCTCTTCTTGGAGAGGTTTGGCCATGCTGCCTGTGTCCCCCTCAATGCCCTCCCGGAGTCCTGGAGCTTGCAGGGGTCTTGCAGTGGTCTCATTTCCACATCTGAGCAAGGGAGCTGGGAAGAGCAAAGGGGGAATTCCAGCAATTCCAGGCACAGCCAGTCCCTAGGGCAGAATCTCGCCTGGCTGTGTTTGCCTCATTGGGCAATACTGGGACATCACAGCTGCTTTGATTTCTTCTGTAGCCACTACAGCATCGTGGCATGAAGGATCCTCCCGCACAGTCTCCAGCGCTGTCTGGAGCCACAGCCAGCCATGGGCCTTGGGGCCATGCTATTTTGATGGGTTTCCTCTAGCCAAAGGGAATCTGGGTTTCCTCTAGCCAAAGGGAATCTGGCCGCTCTGCATTGGTTTAGTTGGTTTAGTTTGCCCAGAGGAAACAAAGATGGTTCTGAGGTCTGATTAAGAGGGATGATAAAAGCCCCAATTACTGCTCCACGAGCACCTCTCCATTCTTGACAGTTATTGCCTTTAGGGTCATTAATGCTGAGATCCCTGGATCCGACAGACTTTGAGCTGTGTCCCGCTCCCCCTGCCCAGGGAGGATCCATTTTCCTGGATCTCTGCAATATACAGATCTCTCACCACAAAGTGTAGTTTTTTTTTTTGTTAATGCGCCTAAAATAGAATTAAGTCCAACCCTGTTGGTTACTGTTTGAGAGAGAAAGGAAACCAGCAATCCTAACCTCAAGGGCCCACTG
>JAWLRI010000009.1:716112-728037 GCA_034781795.1 Crypturellus tataupa | reverse complement strand
CTCCTCACGCAGGAGATCGGGATCGCTTTGAGACACAACTTTCGGCAGGGAGAATTTTTCCCCCTCGCCACATCCCGGGTGCTCTGACCTGGGAGGAAAAGCAGTTTCTGTGCAGGGAATGTGTGCGAGGAGTTAACCCTTCAGCTGCTAGCACACCTGCAGAGCCGCTCACACGTCTCGGGGGAGGACAGGCTCTCCACTGAAAAACACACCAGGAGAAATGGGAGTGAAAGAGCTGAGAAGGACCCCCGTGGGTCCTGCACTGTGTCAGGATGCCACACAGCATCTCACAGCATCTTCTCTGTGGCATGGGGCATTGCCACTCGCCTGGCTTCATCTCCCAGACAAGAGCAGGCAGGTTCCCTGGGAAGGGTGTGTGGGCTCCCTGCTCAGTGACAGGGGTGGTGGCTCGGGATCCATCCCTCCGCAGCACGGTGGAGACTCCCTGGAGTGGCCGCGGTGGAAAGCGCGCGTGGTCCTGCCCTTGGCACAGAGGCTAGGCCAGCTGGTGGCAGGTGCTGCAGGGAAGAGCTTCGGCTAGAGTTAATCTTGCAAACGTGAGGCGCCTTCCAGCTGGTCCTCAGCCCTTGTGCTGACCACAGGGCCAGCCCTCCCTCCTGCACGGAGAAATAGCAATCCTCCATCGAGAAAACATCACGTTTCCTCTTATGGCACTTAACAGAAACTGCTGATCTCAGCCCAGCCCCTCGTGAATATGGAGCGCAGCCCTGTGCACTCATGTGCGCCACGCACAGACACACAGTCCTGTCCCGGCCCGCGTATAACGTGGGAGTTCAGAGAGCTTTGGGAAGTTTCTGGGAAGCAGAGGGCCGAGCGCTGTCAGAAAGGAAACTGCTCCTTTCCCACTTCTGTGTTCCAGTGCCAAGGGACAGCAGGATTTGCACTCGCAAGCAGGCAGAGCCGTGCTGCAGGCAGACGACCGGCGTCCGCCACGCAGGACGCTCGGCCCTGCCATCCTGGCACGTGCTGAGCTCCGCTCCTCGGAGCCTGGATGCAGTTTCTAGAGCAGATAGCAGCTGGCACACGTGGCGAGCTCATCAAGTGGAGGGGAACGGAGACACAGAAGTTTAAGAAGGTCGAAGGGAAATGAAGCAAAACACAAGGAAGGCTCTGGAGAGTTTGCAGAAGACGCTAGAGCAAAATGTAAACAAGGAACTGGATGTGTTTCAGGCAAGGCTGGAAAATGCTAGAGAGGAGCTGTGCTGCCAGAAAAGGTGCAACCAGCTGCCCCAAGCAGGGAAGCGATGGCAAAACCAAGTGCTAGCCAAAGAGGGAAAGCCAAGAGAAAGGAGATGATGCCCATGGGGTCTAGGAGCTGCTGAGCGCAGACCTACCGTATCAGCTGCTGGTGATGGAGCAGGGAGCACACCCGGCTTGGTATTCCAGGGAGCAACACTGGTAGGAGCAGCTCGTCAAGCCCTTCTTAACAGCTTGGAAAGGAAACAGCTGTTCGGAATCCCTGAAACACCTCGGGGAGCAGTGGAAGCCCGGCTTGAACAGGTCTCACAGTGCCCAGATATAATTAAATGATCTGAAAAGATAATAAAGTTGATATCTCAGTGTGGTTAGTCATTAACAGTAACTCACAGCAGCAGTGATGGAGCAGCTGAAACCTGGCAGTAGGTGACTATAGGTGTCAGGGTCCACACCTGGAGAAATCAAGGGTGAACGAAAGGGCCTTTCAATCTCCTGGGCAGATGCCGAAGGGATGCAGAGAGGATGTTCCGCTCTGCAAGCATCACAGCCTCCATGCGGGCACAGACAGCAGGAGTTAACCAGAGGCTTGGGGCACCAGGACTCCAGAAATGTCTGCCAGGCCCATCACCAAGGGGAGTGACACCAGAGCATGAGGAAAACAGTGTTTGGAGATGGGTCTCTGCTTGAGATGTCCCAGCCAACCAGTACCCAAGTGTTTTGGTTCCAAGGGTGGTTGCAGGTGGTGTCTGACTGGCCTGGGAGTAGTGCGAGCAGGTGGAAATTCCCTTTGAAGAAGACAGGTATTTAGAGCAAGGGACCTGCAGAGGAAGAGGTAGTTTAGAAAATGAGGTATGTCTCATGAAACACACACATACTTCACATAAGGATATTGTACCAGAAACCTATTTAACATCCTATGCCCTGCAGTGCATTAACTCACAGTCCATACAGTTCCTTGATCATCTAGCTCCTAATAGCTCTCCTGTCCATGAAAATGTCCACTCTCACCAGTTTCAACAGCCAGAATAATCTGTACTTGAAAAACACATGGCTGGCACAAACACTGCGAAATCACTAAGAGTGAAAGGGAGACCATGTGCTCCGTGCACATGTGTGTCAGCAGATCGCTGCAAGCACCATCCAGTTCTGGAGTCAGTCCTTCAGAAGGGATGTGAAAAATTGGATTAGGATTTGAGAAGAGAGAGAAGAACGAGGATGAATTTATAAGGAGACTAAAAAAGAGCATCGTCTGAAATATTCAAGCCAGAAATTCACTTTATGGAAGAACTGGGGAAGTTTTAATAATGTCTTTAATGTGATCACGGGTTGGCGTGCAACCTTCTCATGCACCAAACACTTCATCTCTCACCAGATCTGCCCACAACAAACCTCATCAAACACATTTAGTGAGTCAGAGCTACAGGGCTAGAACCGACAAACCAGAGAGCTATAAGCATTTCTCCTTCCCTGTGGCTGGCCACAACCAGTAGTTTATTCCTCGCGGTTAGTGCAATGATGAGCTCTCCCTTGTCTACAAAATCCAGTTTCCTCGAGGAACACACCGCAGAACAAAAAACATTAGATTGACAACAGCAGGACTATCATCCTCTGCCTTTCCTTTGGGATTGCTTTTCTTGGCTGCGACTTGCTTGGAAAGTAATTCGGCCACCACAGCTGCTGAGAAATGACTCTCAACTCAGAGGAAAGTCCACGTTCTCTTAGACTAGACTTTGTGCCCTCAGGTACACCATCCTGAAGGACTGCACAAGGAAATCCTGCAAAAGCCAAGAGGGATCCTCAGTCTTCCCAGACGTGCTGGTGGATCTTTGGGAGACGATGGAACATTTCTGAAATTCCCTGCACACTTGAGGCTATGAGCAAGTGTCTCAGATGGGTACCCAGTTGCTGGGGAGACCATCAGGTTAGAGCTCAGGATGGACCAGTAGGAGCACCTAGATGTTACTCCCAAAACCACAGATTTCTTCTCACTCTACAGGGCTGAGTTGCTGGCAGAAGATGGTCCTGGCAGAAAAGCAGTGATGAAGCTGGTACTGCTTTCGAGAAGAGCACAACCTCTTCTCTTGAACACCACTGCAAACACTGACTTTTTTAGCTCTGTCAAATGGAGAAACTAAGACATCAAGAGGGAGAGGAGACTTAAGCAAAAAGTGAGTTTCCACCTCATGCATCTGAGGACCACTGCTGACGAGGACCAGTGAGACCAGGTGCAATGTGATGGCGCAGTGAGTGGGATAGGTACCTCTGTAAGATGATGGAACTTTATCTCCACTGGATTTCCATGAGGAAACTGGCTACTACATTCTTCCTGGAGATGTGCGCTTCCATGATGGTTTCCCAAGGTGTTCTTCTCTTTCCAAGCCTCCTCAAAGACTTATCTTCATGGCAGCCTCCCTTCCTGACCTTGGAAGATGAACAAGCCTTGGTCCATCTGGCATTTCCCACATCCCAGAGCTGCTGTGTGGATAGACTTGTGTTCCCTATCTCTGCACATCCCTGCGCTTTGCCTCTGGTGCCTTGGAAGGCATATGGTTCTGGGTGGTCTTGCGGTTTCTGGACCATCAGCTCTTCCCTGATGTTCCCTTGTAAACAGCCGTCTCGCCTGATCCCCATCTCCAAAGGGAATTTCCACCCATTTGCACTGCTCCCAGCACAGCCAGATGAACCAAAGAGCTTGGATGCTGGCTGGCCGGCTGGGGCATCTCAAGCAGGGCCCCAGCTCCAAACACTGCTTTTCCCCTGCTCGGGTGGGTGTTGCTCCCCTCAGCCTCCCCTTGGTGACCCATTTCATGGCCAGCCCTGGGGTCCTGATTCCCCACAGCATCGTTCAGTGGAGACAAGAGGCCCTTTTCCCTTTGCAGAGGCTAGCAGAGACATCAAGACAGCCCCAATACAACCAGAGCTGTCGTAGCACGTGAGTTCCAACAAGAGGGGCTTCCCAGTGCATACAAAGCACATTGGCCTGGGCTCTCTGTGCCGACGAGTGGTTCTGCATCCCCTCAGCGAGCCCTGTGCTATGTGTACGCTGTGCAGGTCTGGATTCCCCTTGTGTTCCCATACTTGCTTCTCGCAACGGATCCCGTCCAGACCCATCCCTGTGCAGCGGCAGAGCAGATCTTGCGTGTTGCAGAGCTGCGGAGACGCTCACGGCTTCCAAGGCAAGAGCGAGGCCAGGTTGCACCCCATGTCCCCCACAGCGGCTGACTGCGATTACAGTCAGAAAGGGGAATTTGCACCCCCAGGAAGACCACAAGGCCACGGCCCCAATTCCCAGCTGCGCAGGGCTCTGCTCCAGTCCTTTCTGAAGGTCCCTATGAGAATTGCCAGTATTGCAAAACCACGGCCTCACTGGAAGGAGCGCAGAGGACGTTTAGACTGGCAGAGGACTGCGCTGTTTCTGTAGCGAAAGCTGTGGACATAGATACTCCTGCCTTTTTGGTATTTGGCCCCTGGAAGTCCATCCGCGGGGAGCTGGGAGCTGGATGGTCTGCGAGACGCCAAGCCCGGGTTCCCCAGCAGGCTGCACGGGGCTCCGGAAGCGGTTAAATGTTCCGAACATTTCCATCCCAGCTCCTCCAGCAGGAAGCCCGGGGTCAGCACAGGTCGTGCCCCAGCCCATTAGATTCTGGCATCCAAGAGGCTCAGCAAGGGTCTGTCCGATTTCACAAGCAGACGCGAGCAGCGTAACTCCCACTCCCTGTCTGGGTCCTCGGTGCCACAGCTAGTGGCCAAGGGGACAATGCTGTTCACTCCTGCTATGTGTTTTGCAGGACAGTAAACGTCTGTGGCTCATCGGCCAGGCTGGAGCCTGCTGTGCTGGGTCACCCAAGGAAAGGTCCCTCACGCTAGGCATGGGAAACCCTTCTCGGGTCCTTGCAGCAGGGCACAGTGTCCGTTCATGATCTGGTAGCTAAAACTTTGGTCAGAGAGGAAAGCTTGTTGTTGGTGGTGATATCTAGTGGAGGAGATGGTGGGAGCAGAGTTCAAAGCGTGTCCTGCAGCTTTATGAGCAGGCATGGGCACAGGGCATGCTAACCTTGCTGCTGGGGAATGGAAGTGCTGCTGGAGACCAGCCTCAGAGCGGCTTCCGACCCCACACAGCAGCCCCTCTCTTGTTTTTCCAACTCCTTCATCAGGGAAAGAGACACAACATCTTTGCTTGACAGAGCAGGATTTCTCCGATCTCCACTTTCCCTTCCAAAGAGCAAGACCCCAGCAGGCCTCCAGCCACAACAGCCCTGCTGCTCTGCAGAGGTTGTGTGTCCCCATCCATATCCCACCTTGTGCTGCTGCAGAACTATCATGTAACGATCGGTTCAAGCAGCGCTGGGTGAGGATTGAGAGCATAAATGCAAAAGCCGCGTGGTGTATTTACAGCCAAAGGCACACATACAACATGCCTTTCGCCACTTCTTCAATGGCATTCTGGATGGCAGACCCACTGTATCCGAAGAAGGTCTCAGTTCTCACTCAAGGGACCTGCGCGGCGCGATGCCGACTTCCCACGGCCTCACCCTGCGCGGCACTCACCCCATCTCCTCCCTGCGAGTAGTCCGTGCCGGGGGGTCCATCTCCCATCCTCACCATACGGCGTGAGGCAGTTTAATAAAACTTCCTGGAACCTGTTGAAGTGTGTAATCACTCATTTATCACAGGGATTTAAAAGATTAAGCATATCTCCAGGCTGCCGAGACTGATTCCAGCGTTCGGCCGAGAAATCACACAGCCGCTTTGGCTACAGCACTGCAAAGATAAAGATTATGCTCCAAACATCCAAGCAGATCATGGAGGTCAAGATGCTCTCCCTTCCTACTTGATGCTATCTGCCTTGGGAACCCCTCAATTACATCGTGATTTCAGAAAACTCTTGTCATCCTTAAAAACTTTCAATTGCCAAAGGCTTCCTTGAGCTTGGGGATACACAAGGGGCTAAACGCCCCCTCAGACATGCACACCATCTTTCTTGTTGCCCTTGGCCCTTGTACCCCTGTCAAACATTGGCATAACATTTTCTTCTAAATCCTCTGGAAATCCCCGCTGTCCCGAGACTTGGCCGCTGCCTGTGTTCGGCACGCTTTGCTGGAATGGGCGTTTTATATATGCTAAAGCGAATGACGCAGGATGTTAGAAGAGCACTTCTGCGATAGACACAGCCTGTCTAAGTTTGTACTCCCAAATCTCCCCGCGGCGACCACCCCGAAACAACACGCGACATCCTTCCCCTTTGGCCGCCCACCGGCTTCGGCCGCGCGCGTGGCCACTCGCTGCCCTGCACAGCGGTTTCCGGACACATTCTTCTTGGGGCTGCTGCTCCCAATACCATCACAACTGCCACAGTGCCCTTCCCAGTGCAACAGGAGATGCACAGACCGTGCAATCCCCATCTTTACCAATCCATAGACCCAACCATGAGCTTGTGTGAGCGCCGTGTATGGGTTAGGGAAGGGCAGAGCTGATCCTGCAATCACTTATACTCTGTTGCACCAAGATGGTACATGGACAAGGGTTGTCCCTATCACACAGCAAACCTGGAAACATCTCTGAGGTCCAGGATGAGGCTGGGCATAACATGTTCTCACAGGAGTGATTTTTCACTGTGCAAGGGGAAGTGTGGGCAATGGAATGGTCTACTCCAACCTTAAAACGAGTGTAAGGGCACATGCAGCACTCATGGTTTCCTCGACCCTCACCACACAGCCAACTTCTCCTGTCCAGCCCTGGCTGCCGCACTGTGCTGGCCAACACCACCAGTCACCAAGCACTGCAGCTCAGGCCCGCTCCCTCTCCTGCCCTGTGGATACCCTCATAAAAAAGGCCCTCTTTCCAGTCCCTCAGTACTAAACTCAATTCACTGCAATTTCTGGGAAGCTCTGGATCTCACATGTGTTTGTCCCACTTCCAGTCTCCCCAGCTGCCCAGCTGTTCCCTTCCATTTGGGCTAATCACAGAGATTAAGGCACAGACCCAGCCTGGGAGGTTTGCAAACAGCTCCAGCCTTCGGCTGCAAACGGCTTTTACTGTCAGCACTAAGGCAGAAGAGCTCCTGGGCTAATAAAACATATGGCATCTGTGCAGGGAATTCCCAGGAAGGGCTCAGTGTTAACCCAGCCCCGCCACGTGCCAGCCTGCTCGGTGCCACTTCCAGCCATCCCTAGCTTAGGAATATCGCAAACCCTGGTCCCACCAGGAGCTGCTCCTTGAAAAGGAAAGCTGAGGAAGGCAGCAAGGCTGCAGACAGGGTGCCCCAGTCCCCCAGTGCCTCCCCGCGTGCAGTTTGCCCAGCGCTGCGAGCGCCGTGTCCCCGCGCTGCCCCTCGCAGCGCCCTGGCGGCAGCAGTAGCTGCTGGACGGTGCTGCGCAACACTAGATTGACTCCAGATTTTGTAGCGTCCCAGCACCCGCAGCCAGGAGACTCCAGGCCAAGATGACAGACAAGCCGCGCTGCATCAGCCCAGATGTGTGCTGAGGTTGCAGCAGCCACCCACCGCGTGAGCCGCCGTCCCTTCTGAAATAAACAGGTCACTCCTCTCTCCTAACAAGCTTGAGGGATCACTTTAAACCCCCAGACCATCTGTAGCCCCCACGTTCACCACTGTGCAGAGCAGGCGGCCTGCAGCTGTTCTTGCTGCGATCTCACTGGGAAAGGAAGGGGTGCAATCATCTGGCCAGCTCACTCACTGCAAGATATGATAGGGAGGTGACAGCAGTGCATGTGGCTAAAGTGAGCGTTTTCCCCCGGCATGACTGAGAAGGCCATGTGGTTTCTGTACACCCTTGTTTTGAGGCGAGGATGACATTTTCTTGTTTGCAAGAGCATTATGGTGTGCCAAAACCCCTTATAGAATATCTGCATGGTGAGGAGACATAGAGTGGCTCCCACCAGGTAGACGTGCCAGCATCGGGGTAGGAGCACAGCAAGTAGCGCATTTACCCAGGCAAGGCGCAGACCCAGACGAGCGTCCAGGAGTATGAAAGGATCTGTCCCTTTCTGTCCCTCCCTGTGCACGGGTGCCTTGTCCTGCCCAGGACCAGGATAAGGTCAGCTGGGGAGATTTACAGAAGGATGAGATGGTGCAAGGCTGAGCCTTCCTTGTAGCCGACCAGTATCTCCTGCATTTGCATGACAGTGAGCAGTTCTGCAGACAGGCAACGAGCCAGGCTCATACTGCTTTAGAGCAGAACCCTAGCCTAAGCGCACCCTCTCCGTAGCCGCCTCTAGCTGCATGTGTGTCATTAGCATCAGACCTGCCAGCTGCTGCGACAGCCCATTGCTCCTTTGCAGCCTGAAGCTGGTGGAAAACCCTCCTGGAGCAGAAAACAGGGTACTATGTGTGCTATGCATTTACGGCAGCATCTAAGACTTTCCCAAACTTACCATCTAGCAGGCGCAGCCTGCAAAGGAATGGGTTTTGGCAATGCACAAGGTGAGAAGGACCTGCAGCAACTAGGAATCAGGGATTTGAATAATCTGTGGAGCAAGGAGACCAGAGGGTGTCCTATCCACAGGATCTTGGCTAGAGAGGAATCCAGCCCCTTCTGAGCACAGTGGGGCATTCCCAGGGCAAGATGTTCCAGGCATGAAAGAAGTAAGTTTTTTGCTGATAATATAAACAGGATAATTTGACCCTGAACCCTAAAATCCGTTAAATCAGAACCATTGCTCAGTCTTGCAGAGTGGGGATTTCAAGAGAAATAAACAATTTA
Source organism: Crypturellus tataupa (assembly GCA_034781795.1). NCBI lineage: Eukaryota > Metazoa > Chordata > Aves > Tinamiformes > Tinamidae > Crypturellus > Crypturellus tataupa. The sequence continues at coordinate 719,098 of JAWLRI010000009.1, read as the reverse complement.
ATTAATTTCACTCAGAAGCAGAGGGGGAGGTAGAAACAAGAAAAGGTACTTTCAATTATATATTTTGGGGCATGCTCTAAATTGGCATGTTCCTGAAAGGCATTTGGAAAAAAGGCACAAGATTTGGGGGCCCATCCTCCAGCCAGGTAAGCTGACAGGAGGACCCTGGGAACCTGCAGCATGGACAGAGGTCCTCTCAGGGAACCATGGTGAGAGAGACAAGTTTCTGCTCAGTGACGAGGATGAGAGAATCCAGAAAAATCACAGGGACATGACTTGATGACCATGACCAAAGAAGCTTTCTGGGTGACTAAGTATCCACGGAGGAGGGTCAGGGAAGGATGCAAGGAGGAAGAAAAGGACATATACCCCATTTCTCACTAGTCGTGTCCCTTTTTATACTTATTTCTCCATAGCTGCAGGCACCGGTTTCTCAGTACCTCAGCTGCAAAACCAGGGACTGCCTAATGCTTCAGAAAAGTCTGCCCGGGCCTTATTCACATTTTAATTTATGAGAGTGACTGGGTCCCCTCAGAGCATCGCTCGGGCTGCAGCGAGGCTGCTGAAGGTCACCATGTGCACTGCTCGGTGATGCTCACGCTCCTTCTCTCACCGCTGAGCCAGGCCGCCTAGCACCACTCTGGACACACGTGAAGGGGTTGGTGAAAGCAGCCGCGGTGCCTGGGTGCAAGAGAGCATGTCCAGAGCTGCAACGCCTGCTCACGTTCCCACATACGCCTAATCAGCTCGCCCAGCTCCAGCTCGTGGATCACTGACACATGCGGGTCCTTCCAGGGGCTGAGAGAGCCCAGCCTTTCCCTCCTTCCTCTCCAAACCCTGCACGTTGCCCGGATTCACCCCCTCTCACCCCTGCAAGGGCAGGCATCAGCTCTTGCTTCACTCTGCTCCCAGCAAGACATCAGCCCTGCTGCTCCCCCAGGGAAGGCAGCTCTGGTCCCCGCCGCCCGCACAGCTTGTCCCCAGTGTCAGGGTACGTGTCCTGCGTGGGACACGCAGATCTTCACAGCCTGCGCCTGCCCCTTCCCTCGCGGCCCTCTGGCATGAGATCCCAGCCGTCCTGCTGCTCCAGGCCAAAGAGTTTACTGATGCTTTCCAAACAGCTCCATTAATTTCCCTTATCCCTCCTCTTGGGTCTCCTTAGGAACTGGCAGAAGAGCACGTTGGGAAGAGTATGACTCCAGAAAGAAATTCTAGCAATTGGCTTTGTTCCCTATCTGAACTTGTCTGAATTCTCAAGCTGCTCGATCCCAGCGCTCTCCACCAAGGACCTTGTGCTCTGCCCAAGCTTTGCCAAGGTTGCCTCCCCTCCAGACTCAGCATCAGGAGCTCCTCAAGGCAGAGCAGGTTTTCTTCCTGGTGGACATCTGGGCAGGCCTATTCTCCAGCTTCCTCCTGTCCCTTCTCCAGGCTCCTTTTGGACATGTCCATTTTCAGTTGCTGATTGCACCTCTTCATCCCACCATAGGGTCCTTCCATAGATGAGCAAACCCATCCACACCAGAAAGGGAGTCAGGAGGTCTCTAGACCAACCCCTTTCCCAAAGCAGTGTCACTAGTGGGATCAGATGAGGTTGCGCAAAGCCTGTGACACCGCCTGGGTCTGTGAGATGCCTGCAAAGACATCTCTTCTCCAGGCTGAACAAGACCAGCTGCCTCAGCCTCTTCTCACAGGACAAGTGCTCCAGCCTACAGCCATCTCAGTGACCTCCACTGAGTTTCCTGCATTTGATCATGTCTTCCTTGTACTGTGGGGAGCTCTGTAGATGTGAGCAGAGGTGGGTAATCACTTCCCTGGAGCAGAAGAGAGCTGAGCGCTTTGTTTAGAAATCCCAACTTGTTGCTCAGGCTCCCTGCAAATGAGGCTTCGCCACCTCCTGTGTGCCCTAAAATCCCGTGGGCAATGCCCTGCCAGCACCAGCCCTGTGGTTCTGCATCGCTTGCTGTCTCGCAGGACATGGTAGTGCAGGGAGCAGAGCACAGCTCTGAGAGAGGAATGGGATCCACAGCTCCCTGGACGTCTGGGGAAATGGTGCAGCTACAGGATGCACTTCTCAGGCTCTCAGAGCTGCCAGCAGGAGCCACCAGATGAACTTCCCGCACATCCTGCACAGTGGCATCTGAAATTCTCGCTGCCTGGCTGCTCCTGCAATGCTTTTAGCTCCTTGCTTGTCCCTGTTCCTGCAGAATTAATCTGCAGCAATTTAATATTTGCTTTCCACCATGCTGAATGACATCGAGCCTGTCCCAGGGGACAGACTGGAGGGTGCTGCATCCCTACGGAGGGCTGCCAGCACGTGGGGTCACACACACTCCTGAGCAACCTCCAGCCCATCCTCAAATCAGAGCAACCTGGAGTCCACTGACTGCCACAGGGATCCCCACCTCCAGTACGGCTTCTGTGAGAAGTCTTCAGCGGGAAGGACAAAAATGGCAGCAAACAGGATTCCAAGAGAGCTCACAGTTTAAGTTGTGCAAACAGCGGAGAACACGCAGGAAAATGACAGCTTAGCCAAAACAAGTTGGAAGCTATTCTGGAGGCAAGAAAGACTTTCTCATGGCAAGAAGCAGAGACTGAGAAACGTCAGGGTGTCTTTTTCATGAAGGGCTATTTGGCGTATGGGTGAGTGAGCCTCTGAGGGGGCGTTATTTTGGGTCCCTGCTTGTGACAGCTTATGTCTGAGGAGAATGCCTCTCTCCTCACCCACTGCTCACATTTATTCATCATCCTGGTGATGGAGGAGGGGGAAGAGATGTAGAGCCACACAGAAAGGGGCTCCTTCCATTGGGAGATAGCAGCTGAACTCAACATCAGCAATAGCCAGGGATACAAGTTTGGGAGATGAGGTGCATTTGTTTTCTAACATTCATTTGGGACTTGCCTTGCCTTGGCCTTGCTTCAGCTTTTTCCAGGAAGAGCAAGTGGTCATTCTTCTTTGGAGACAGTAGTAGTAAGAGCCGCCCTGTGT
>JAWLRI010000009.1:699664-710554 GCA_034781795.1 Crypturellus tataupa | reverse complement strand
AATCGCCCCCCTCCCAGAACGACAGTAGCAAATCCTGCCAGCCGTGGCAGATGGCACCTCTTCCCATGCTAATGAGCCGGCAGGATTTAATTCGTGCCTCCCATTAACACTCATTAAAGTGTCACTTGGCTGTTCATCTGAGTCTGTCACGTCTCTGCTCCTCTTACCTGCCTGCAGTCGAGGCTGTCTCTGCGATTGCCATCAATCCGTTCCCATCCGGCTGCCACCACACTGAACACCGAGCCCTGCTGAGCCCCAAATCCCTTCAAGGTGTCTGGGGGAGGCAGGCACAGAGTGGCAAGGCTAGTACCCCTTGCAGGGCGCTAGTGGTTGGGCATGTGCTTAACCCACAAGCTGAGCCCAGGCTCAGGTTTTTTCCATGGTATTTTAATCTATGCCCAAATCACCCAGCCCCACTGCTGGCAGGGAGCTGCAAAAAGAGGCAGGCAGCCCTACTGCAGCTGGCTCCGGCTAGAAGTAGGTTACTTTCTGCCGCACATGGAAATGCTGCAATGCATATTCATCAGTCACGGTTATGCAGAGAGTACAATAGTGGGATAAATTGCAGATTTGGGGTCCATTGGCTTTGCTTTTTTGAGTTTTCAGAGCTTCTGTCTCTGAAGAATAGATAGGAAATGGAGTCAGTCCTATGAGAAATAAAAGCTGGGACTCCAAGGGATGACTTAGAGAAATACTGCACCTGCCTTTACAGTGCATTTTTGCAGCCCTCAGGCAAACAATTTAGCAATCATAAGCCTCATCTTATTATTTAAAATGGTATTTATCAACTGTAATCACTGTCAATGCATCTTCATTCTTTAAATCAATTCCCCGAACTTTTCACAGGTACAAAGAAAACAAATTCAATTTGAAGCCTAGCCTAACAGGATCGATGCTAAGCAGGTCTCTGTGTCTGACTAAGTCTGTTTACAAAGAGAAAATATTCTTTCATGCTGCTGCCTTTGGGTATAATGGAGCCCAGGGAGCCTAAAAGCTCTGAGTATCTAAGTGGTTTCAGGAATCGATGCTCTGCAGTCACTTGCGAAGGCAGGTGCTGGGGGCTAAGGCACACCAGTGAATGCGATCCCACCTGATGGTCTTTTTACTCATGGGGAAACCCTTCTCAGGTCTCAGCAGCCTTAAGAGCCTTTCAAAATGCTGTTTTCTGCGCGAACACAGACAGTTATTAGAGCCCCTAAATGTTCCTTCCCGCATTGCAGGATGAAGGTAACACCATGTGAGGACATTCCTCAGCCCATCCATGATGGACAGGTCTCATCTGAAATCATAACTGCAGACAGTTATTAGAGCCCCCAAATGTCTCCTCCCGCATTGTAGGATGAAGGTAACACCACGTGGGAACATTCCTCAGCCCATCCCCTACGGACAGGTCTCATCTGAAGCTCCAAAGCATCAGTAGCTGCTAAGGGAAGAGGACTGAAATTTGCCCGGCTCCCCAAATTGCAGGCTGATTTGGGCAAGCTCTGCACAACACGGAGGCTGGGTGGTCAACCCCAGGCAAATATGTATTTTTGTCGTCCATTCCCTTGTGAATGCAGAGGGATGGCCCAAAGTTGCCCCTAGCACCAACAGCTGCAAATAACAACACTCTGCCAAACTACAAGCCATTTGCTTTTTCACACTTTCAGATGCTGAAGGAGGCTTGTTGCTAGTCTGAAAGCGGTCCAGCAGACCAAGTATTGTTTCCTTTCAGCTGCATAGCAGCAAACAATAATTGGAAGCATTTTGCAATTTAGGGTGTCTGTGACCACAGAGAAAAACATGGCCTTTTCAGCCAAGCCTGTCATTAATTTTCCATCCAAAAGGGAAGCTAATATCTTAGTGTAAAGTTCCTGGCTTCCCTAGATGCCTCATTTGAAATATATGTAGTCAGGGGACACTGTCTACTTCCCAACCAAGTGCTTCGAGTGCTTTGGGATAACACTACGGTTTCCTTTTATTGCTCCTGCAGCAATCCCTTAATCATCCTCTGCATTTTCATATCTCTTTAACAACCCAGGAAGCTGCGGGAGCGCTGCTGTTAGAAGCTCTTCTAGAAACACTTTTGTGGTCTGTAACATCTTCACCAATGCCAAAGAGCAGGGATAGTAACTTCCCTTGGTCTGCTGGCCATGATCCTCGTAATGTAGCCCAGGATGCGGCTTGTCTTAGCTGCAGTCAGAGTGCTCTCTTGGCTCATGTTCAACCCAACGCCCGCGACAACCCAGGTCCTTCCCAGCAGCACGGCTGCTCGGTGGTGGGCTCCCTGCCTGGGTTGTTCCCACCACCCTGTGCTGCTCTTCGCGCTCTCTTTGGTGACACTGAGCAATATCAGAGCTGTATCTGCCTCACGATGCTTTACTCGCTCCTGGCCACTAACCAGGTGTGGAGCTACTGGCTGACAGCCTTGGAGCCCAACATGGCTTGTTCTTGGGATGTCTTGGGATTTGCTTTCTTCGTAGAAATAAGTTCCAAGACGTTGTGCTCCATAATCAGTCTTACAGTAATTACTGCTCCCATTACTCATCCAAGCCAAATGATGTCTCCTCTTTCTCCAGAAAATGCAGAACACCACTTTCCTCAGCGTGCCTTTGACTTGCAGATGGAGAATCATAGAATGATAGAATCATTATAATTGGAATAGACATTTAAGAACATTGAATCCAACCATAAACCCTTCAACGCGAAACCAATCCCCACCACCACTGTCAGTCTTCGACCTGCAAGCACGTAGTGATGGAAAATACATAAATCATGGGCCAGAGTACATGTCAAAGACCATGTACACTGTGTCCCTTTGCTCTGGCCAGCCCAGGCATCCAGCCAGCCAACAGCACCCTAACATCTCCAGGATCAACCATCTCCAGCTCAGGACAGAGAAATGTTTTGGGGGATCTAAGCTGCAACCCTCCTGTGCAGGCTAGAGCTTTGCATCCCCGCAGCAGCTGCAGACAGTTTTGTACAAAGATGTTAAAGAAATGTAGGATCCCTTGGTGTGGAAAGTGCTGCATAATTGCAAGCTGTTCTTGTCTGAAATCACATTCACAAGAGGTAGTGTCAAAAGTCAGAGAGTTTGGAGGAAAAAAAAAAAAACAAAAAAAACAAAAAAAACTTGCTCGGTGAGGGTGGAAGCTTCTGCAGGGAAAATGTCCTTGCTATGTCTCTGCTGAGCAGTCCCAGGTCGTCATCTCAGTGTCCCAAGCACATCGGCTTTCAGGTAGCAGGCTCTGGGCAGCATCCTGCCCCAATTGCCTTCAGTCCTTGGCATAAGCTCAGGGTTTCTCTTTCCCATTCCTCTGTGCAGGCCTCCTCCTTCATCCCATTGGCATCAGCCAGCAAAGCCGATGGAGATCTCAGAATGGGCAGGTTTACAGGCTCCCAGGTTAGAGTCTGGATATTCGAAAGCTCTGCCACGTTTCTGCCCTCCTCACAGCACTGCTGAGTCTCTGCAGTGGAGCAGACTGTTCCTTTCTATGGAAGCATTTGGCATTTGTGATCCCTTCTGGACTTATCTTCTTCATCTGGCTTAAGGAATAGAGGCCTTGGAAAGGCTAGGTTTGACTGGGAAATGGAAAAACCGCAGGCATGAGTTTTATTTCAGGCATGCAATTCAGCAAGGGCCTAGAGCATCCCAGAAGGAGAAGTGCTGGATTTTGTTTTGAGTTTCGTGATTATATTTCATCCAAAAAAAGCTCGTCACTTCTAGCCTGGATCATAAGAACCAGGTCTGATTAACAGCTTAATGTAATTCAGGAAAGTTGGAGTGGCAAGTTCAGCCTTGTCTTGCAGGATGTCCCTTAGCCTGGAGAGGTGACTGTGCCTGCTCCCCATCACTGTCTTTTCACATATAGAAATTTGTATATATCCCATCCCTCTTTCATGTCTCAACTTATCCACCCCCACCTGCACACAAACTTTGGAAGATTTGTTGGATTGTAAAAAGCTTGGACTGTTCCTTCTTGTCATCACTTGGCCCTCAGAGTTGAGATTTTGTAATGCATCAGTGTCTGTGAGGCATGAAATGCCTGGTGCACGAGATCCAGCTACAGATGGTCTTTGGGGATGCAGAGCAGGGAGCAGCCACAGGTTGACCTGAATTTTGGACCTATCTTCACCTGGCTTGGACATGAGGCGGGGCAGGATTTTCTAAAGGGGATGTCCCATGTCCTATAGGGTGCCCCATGATCAGGATGGATCCACGATAGGAATAATGTTTCCTCAAAGATGCCGTGAATGCTGCTAGTGCACACAGGCTCAAAAAGAGACAAATTCATGGGAGAGAGGCCCACCAAGGGCTGCTAAACACCCTGATGGGGGCCAGCAGCCCCTGCCCATGGTCGATAAACCCTGGGAGAGGACAGCAGGGCTTTCCGGCACATGTGGCATTGCCAGCAACACATGGCCTGGCAATATCAGTGTTAACAGGGCTCTGACCCTGCTGCGTGTGCAAGTCTGCCTGCAGAGCCGCGCTTCCAGAATGCTCCTTGCAATTACATGCCCTGCCACCATGCAGGCAAGTTATTAATATTTATTAGGCTCAATTATTCATGGCCTCTTTAGGATCCTGTTGTTTAAGTCCGTCTTGAGATCTCCAGGCTAGCAATCACAAAAGTTGCTTTCCAGAGGAATTACAGTAAATCAATCCTTTGGAGATGTTCCAAGCAGCTGTAAAATCTCGTGGCCGGAGCTGCCGTAAAGGAGCCTTGTGCCCAGATCTCAGAGGGGCAGGAATGCTGCATGGGAACAAGTAGTACCCAGGCCTTGCTGGCATGGGATGCAGCGTCCAGAGACACCAGGCCCCTTCTTGCACTGTCCTCAAGGAGGTTGCACTGACCATTTTCTTCCAGCACTGCAGAACAGACCTCTGTTCTGCAGTGCTGGGGTGTCCACAGAGCCTGTAGGGGTGCGATTTTCTCTCGTGCCCTGTGAGCAGGGTGTGCAGCACGGCGCAGTGCCCTGCAAGCAGACACCAGACATTTCCCCGGGGCGGACAGGAGGACGCACCGTCTCCATGCACCGCCTGCAGCTGCCCCAAGCTGCCAGGGCCGGGCTGTGCCAGCAGAAGGCCATCTGGAGCGCACAGAGACGCTCGGCAGGGCTGATAGCCGGGGTCTGGCACCCGGCACACGGGGCTCACAGCTGCTGCACAAGCGCGGGGCCACGCGGGCCGGCACGGCGCTTCCCGAGCCTCAGCCCTGCTCCTGCTCTGACCGTGGCATCCGCAGAGAAACACGGCCGTGGGGCCAGCAGCCCCTCAGGCACCACCACTTCCAGGTGGTGCAGCAGCAAACCAAGAAATGGCCCTGGAAACCACGGGGAATAAGGCAGCAGAGGCGGCACTTGGCCCCTGCTTTGGGTCTGCTCAGGCGCCAGCCTCTGTGCTGGGTGCAGCCCGCTCAGCACCTGAATATAGGGTCACAGTTCAGCCCCTCGCCCGTGGGCTTCAGCACACTCGAAGGAGGTAAGTGGAGCTGGATGAGTCGCACATCCATGAAGGAGCAGGATACATGGGTCTTTCTTGAGGACTGAGCGAGCAAAAATTCCCAAGGAGCAGCCTTGCCCACTGCAATTCACATACCAGATCCGGGTCGTGGTCTGGGCTTGCGGGATGCTGGGATGGAGAGGGGCTGAGCAGGAGGCACCAGGATACCACAAGACAGGGTGTCAATTAGACCTGCAGAAAATGGATTTCCTCGTGGGTCCTCCTGCCTCCAACTGCCTCCTCCTCTCCAGCCCCATGGCCTTGCAGCAGCTGCTGCCTCCTGCCCGTGCCATGGGCCTCCTTTGAGCAGAGGGGCCCAAAAACAGCTGGATCTGCAGGCAGCGAGGGCAGCAAGAGGCCTGGATGGCGCTGCGCATGTGCAGATGCATGCTTGCGCATCTCTGCAGCACCCAGCAAGCCAGAGATGAAGGATTTCCCCTCCAGCAACAGCCTGGCACATCATGGAGCTTTCCCCAAGGGGTCTGCAAATCCCAGCATTGCAGGGTGCCGCATCCTGGCAGGAGCTGGAGTGCAGCCAGCAGATCCACACAGGTCCAGAGCAACAGAGAGCGATGGAAGGAAGGCACCACAGAGCATCTCGATGGAGAGAACACAACATCTCAGTGAGGCTGCGCGTTGTTAGTGGTGCGGTAGTGAGTAGGATGCCCAGCACCACTGGCTCTGGCTTTCTTGTGTCTCAAAGGGCTCACACAGCTGGATGATGCTCCTGTGTTGGCAGCTTTCAGGTGCATCCCTGCTCCATGCCCAGGGAGGACACCAGGATGAGGACAAGCACAGGCTGGACCCTCTGAGCTGCAAGATCTGCCCACATCTCCCCATTTCCTCTCCTTCCGCTGCCGTGCTCAGCACCATGCAGCTGCATCACAGACCTGCCTGGCGCTGGGAGCAGGTCCCCAGGTCCAGCACCCACCACTCATCCCCATGCGCTCTGGCTGCGATGCAACCTCAGCCTCAGTTTCACAGCCCTCCTCATGCCTGTGTGTGCTGAGATGATCCTGCTAACAACAGCGTCTCAGACAGACTCCAGCAGGCGAGGGCATTTGCTCTTCCCCTCCACAAGCCTCTGACTCCCAGCAAGAGCCGTTTTAATCAGTGCTTTCTGCCCTGCGGGACTCCTCACGCTGTAATGCAAGAGGCGCAGACAGCCCTTGCAGCCTGCCCTCCCACCAGCCCTCTGGCCTGCTCTCCTTTTTCCCCGCCTGCGTTTCAAGCCTGCCCGGTACGCGTTTGAAAGCGATGCCGATGCAGTCGTTATGGCAACACCAGGCTGGGGCCCGCGCCTGAAACCCCAAACACGCAATTAGCTGATTAAGAGGCAGGCGCGAGGCCGTGGCGGTGCGACGGGGCCCTGCCGCCCTGCGGGGCGCTACCCCCTTCCAGCCCGGACGAGCCCCTGCTCTGGGACCCCAAGATGTGGGACTCAGTGGGGTAGAGGGGCTGGAGCGGGGAAGGCAGTTGGAGATAGGAGAGATAGGAGGATCCACAAGGAAAGCAAATTTCTGTCACGTGCCCTTATTGGCACCTTGTTATCTTGTTGTATCCTGGTGCCTCCTGCTCAGCTCGTCTCCATCCCAGCATCCCGCAAGCCCAGCCCACGGCCGGGATCTGACACGTGAATTGCAGTAGGCAAGGCTGCTCCTTGGGAATTTTTGGTCTCTTGGTCCTCGAGAAAGACCCCGTGCATCCTGCTCCTTCCCGAACATGCAATTCAGCCGGCTCCACGCACCGCCTTCGAGCCCGCTTTTCTCTGGGGATGAGCCCTTGCCCAGGGGAGAGGCTAACAAAGGCCAGGGCTGCTCCCCTGGTCTCAGCTCCCTCCTCTCACCCTGCCGGGGTGTGAGCTCCACACACTCGTGCAAGCGTCCGGGGCCGCCGCTAAACGCCCGTGGGTGTGTGTCTGAATAGGCGAGCGTGGGAGCTCCCCTTAGCCCAGGCTCGGATGCGCATCAATGCGCATCACGCCACGTCCTCAGCAGGACGGGACTCGTGCCCTGGGGCCTGCGTCCCCACGGTCCTGCCCCCAGCTCCAAACTCCCTCGCCCCTCGTCTCCGAAACAGCCCCACGAGTGCCCTCCTGGTGGGCAGAGGTGTGCGGGGCCAGTGCTGCCCCCTCCGCGCGTCTCCTCTCTGCTCCTGTCCCCGCGCAGCCCTTATCGCTCCGAAAGCGGCTCAGGAAGGCAGCAATGATCCCCGTGACAGCCCCGCTTAATGAAGTCGGCCTTCATTAGGCGCTTCCGTTCCACTTGGAAGCTCCTCCGTAAGGTGCCGTGCGGCGGGGACGGCCCCACCAGGGGAGGGCACGGGACCGGTGACACTGCTGCGGGCGGTGGCCGCAGCACCTGGGCCCCATCCCTGCCTGTTTGGGGTGACAGTGTCCCCTACAGGGACATTGCACACCAAGGGCCGCAGCGGCAAATCCCTTCCCCGCACCCGCTCGGTGTCGGCACGGGGGCCACAGCGAGGCCACTGTCACCCGCAGGGGACAGTCGTGTCCCCGCTTGCAGCGGGGCGATAGCGGAGTGCCGCAGGCAGATGACCTTGATCCTTCGGAGGGGAGGGGAGCACTGCAGGCCGGGTGCTGCTTCGAGCAGGAGAGGCCATTTAGCTAATGCCTGCCGGAGGGCTCCCGCAGGGCTCGGTTACCATCCATCCGGAGGGAGCATCCTGCTCCGGCCATCAGGAGCAGTGCGGTTAGCGGCTGTGCAAGGCTGGGCTCGGCACCCTCTCCCCGTGTTCCCCCGGGACCCAGCACTCCGTGGGGAGAAGGGAGCAGCCAGGCTCCGGCTCTGCAGGGCTGCAAGGGGAGCAGCCCTCTGTCGCTGCATCCTCTGGAGATGGACACGTGGGAAGACGGTGGACGGACAGACGGACACGCAGGATGCATCTCCTCACTGCTCGGCCAGGGGCTGTCACCCGCCCGGGGCTGTGAGCCCAGCAGGTCTGCAGCTCCGTCGCAACACAGGGACCCCGCAGCGAGGATGCTGCGCTCAGCTCCGCACCAAGGCATCTGCAGAGAGCAGCCTGGCTGCAGCTAAAACCTCCGGGGGCAGCACAAAGTGCTCCTGCCCTGCAGGGGAGGTTGGGTCGGGCTGAACCAGGACCCTGGTCTGGATCTGTACCTGGGCAAAGGAGAAGGGCCGTCGTCCCCACGCAGCCCAGGCCTGGCCCAGCTCCAGCCCTGCTCCAGGCTGTCATGTAGCTGCTGAGTGCTTCGCTCTCTGCCGCATCCTCACGGACCTGGATTGCAAATTCCCTGGTCCTGCAGAGCTGCAGGGCTGAGGGACAGACTCCTCGGGCCGATCCCACTCAAGTTCTTTGCACCAGCGGGGTTTCCAGCACTGGGAAAGCCGGTGAGGAGGGGGCCAGCAGTGCCATCTCTCACTCTGGGGTGGAGCCCACAAGCCTGCTCGGGAATTTCATCCTGAAATGGCTCTGAATCCTGGCCTTGAGGTGGGAGAGGAAAACTCGGTGCTATCAGGCACGGAGGCACGGCAGCGAGGCACGCTGCCAGCTTCTGCGGCTCTGTAACCTACTTCAGCTTCGTTACCGCCTGCTCCTTCCCAGCTGCTTCCTGGTTCTCCAGGACCTGGAGGGAAACACGTCCTGCTGCCACCTCTGTCACCAGCTGCCCATGACCTTGGGCACAGGTTGTGCCTCGGCCTCGCTGGGCTGCTGGGCTGGTTCCGCAAGCCCTCGGGAGGAGACACGGGCCGCAGGGCTCGTGCGACAGCCGCCTAATCCCCAAATCCTCAGCATCTGCTCCGCTCGCCGCGCTTCCCGAAGGAGGGGCCGTGGCACCGCCGGGCAGGAGCTGGATGGACGGATGCCAGTGGCCATCACCAACACAGAGAGCGGTCGGCAGAGGGCCAGGGGATCCCTAGCCCTGGGCATCCCTGGGGACAAGGATGGTGTTTGTGGCTGGTGGGATTGGGCTGGGAAACCATGGGAAAAAGCACCGCTCGCCCATACCATCTACCTCCATCACCATCTCCATCAGCCCAACCCAGCTCCTCTTTCTGCTGGTGGCACTTCACAGCTCCCTGATCACACCTCTGCATGGAAGACCCTGGATCAGCCAGTTTTGGTGCCATTTCACACTGGTTTTGGCGCCGGTCTCGCCCGCTGCGGCAGCTCCCGCACGGCGCGCGCCGCCTCTCCGAGCCCCGCACGCAGCACGCCAGCATCGCCGCCGCCGCCAGCCAAACTCGCAATCTGCCGGAAAAGCGATATCCAGTATTTTGACAAGTTCTGCTTCTCATCGCCCCGCGCTGATTGGCAGGCGGGAGAGCTGGTGCAGACGCGCGCGGCTCTCCCTCGCTCGCTTCTCCCCTGAGGAGTTTGGCTCCTCCGAGCCCACACGCCGCGGCGCTGCCGCAGCCGCTGACCCGCACGCGGGCGGCAGGCGAGATCCGGCGGCGAGGGGCTGACGAAAAACGCGTGTTGCCGCCGCAGATCAGCTCTCACCTCCGCCCCGGCAGCCCTCCCCCGGCAGCCCGGTGCCGCCTGCTCCGCTCGGAGCTTTCCTGGCGTTCGAGCCCGCTCCGAGGAGCGCCCAGCTGGTCTCCTTTCTGCCCATGGGTGTGCTGAGCATCCTGTGTGACTGGAGCCCCTGCGAGGGATGGAGGTTGCTGGAGGCAGGAAAGGGGTTGAGCTTTGTGGAGCTGCTGCATCCCTGCTCTGCACCCTCGTCGGTGTGGACAGGACAGCCCTGCGCAGCCCAGCAGGATGCCTGGAGCTGGGGTTGTTCTGTCTCACCCGGTGCGTGAGGTCTGGGCACACGCACGCCTGTCACAGCACGGCCCAGCCCTCCTGAGCATCCCTCCAGCATCACGAATGCACCTGGCACACATGTGGCCCCATATCCAAGGATCGCTGCCTTCCTACGCCATCCCATTGCCCCTCTACACCACTGCCCTGCATCTAGCCCGCATGGGAACAGGGCCCCCACAGCCAGCAGAGGGGTCTTGGGGACAGCCCTGCACGTCCCACACTCAGGAATGGGCATTTTGGGGAGTACCAGCTCCCTCCATGAGGGAGCAGAACCCTTCTGGTGGCCTGGGGGAGAGCTCCCTGCAGCATCTCTCTTGCCCGCCACACTGGGCACCATCCCCAGCACCCCGGGGCTTGCTGAGCTCCCAGGCATCCCCGCTGGGGCCTAGAGGACAGAGAACACAGCGGCTCCCCATGCCGGGCAGCAAGGCCAGCCCCACCAGCAGAGCATCCGTGGTGCCGAACGCACCCGCGTGCCGGCCAGGCCAGGCTGCTGCTCCATCGCGCTGGGGTTTTTCCAGGAAGGGCTGCGCTCAGCCCCAGGCTGCCAGGCCGGGACGCTCCCGGGAGAGGCACTTAAAGCTTTCCCAGCCTCCCGGCACCATCCTCCTCCACCG
>JAWLRI010000009.1:682422-699564 GCA_034781795.1 Crypturellus tataupa | reverse complement strand
CCTTGCGACCACGAGATAAGATTCTGAACTTGCCAAACAGAATTGTGAAGGGAGGATTAGTCATAAATAATGGTAGTTGTAGATAATGCTTAATGAGGAAAGTTGCAGTCATCTATAAAAACACGAACCTCTCCTCAGGCGGTGCAGATCTCAGGACCAACTGTAAGAGGTCCACTGCCGGCCGGCTAATAAAGCTTGCTTTTAAACCACCAGGTTGAGTGTGCGAGTGATTACTGGTATTATGGACTAACACCAGCTGTGGCAGATGGCACCTCTTCCCATGCTAATGAGCCAGCAGGATTTAATTCTTGCCTCTCATTAACACTCTTTAAAGTGTTACTTGGCTGTTCACTGAGTCTGTCATGTCTCTGCTGCTCTTACCTGCCTGAAGTCAAGACTGTCTCTGCGATTGCCTTCAACCTCTCCCCATCCAGCTGCCACCACACTGAACCCCAAATCCTGCTGAGCCCCAATCCCTTCAAGGTGTCTGGGGGAGGCAGGCACAGAGTGACATGGCTAGTACCCTTGCAGTTGGCTAGCAGTTGGGCATGCGCTTAACCTACAAACTGGGCTCAGGCTTTTCCATGGTATCTTCATCTATCCCAAAATCACCCAGCCCCAAAGCTGGCACAGAGCTGCAGGAAGAGGCAGGCAGCCCTACTGCAACTGGCTCTGGCTAGAAGTAGGTTACTTTCTGCCGCACATAGAAATGCTGCAATGCATATTCATCAATCACAGTTATGCAGAGAGCCCTTGGAGCCCAGCATGGCTTGTTCTTGGGATATCTGTTGATTTACTTTTTTCTTAGAAATGACTTCCAAGAGGTTGTGCTCCATAATCAGTCTTAGAGTAATTACTGCTCCCATTACTCATCCAAGCCAAATCATGTCTCCCCTTTCCCCAGAAAATGCAGAACACTACTTTCTTCAGCATGTCCTTTGAGTCGCGGATAGATAATCATAGAATCATAGAATCATTATGGTTGGAAAAGACATTTAAGAACATCGAGTCCAACCGTAAACCTTTCAACGCCATTCCTACTAAACCAATCCCCACCATCACTGTCAGTCTTCCACCTGCAAGCATGTAGTGATGGAAAATACATAAAGCATGGGCCAGAGTACATGTGAAATACCTTGTACACTGTGTCCCTTTGCTCTGGCCAGCCCAGGCATCCATCCAGCCAACAGCACCCTAACATCTCCTGCAGGATCAACTGTCTCCAGCACAGGACAGATAAATGTTTTGGGAGATCCAAGCTGCAACCCTCCTGTGCAGGCTAGAGCTTTGCATCCCAGCAGCAGCTGCAGCCAGTTTTGTACAAAGATGTTAAAGAAATGAAGGATCTCTGTGCCTTTCTATGGAAGCATTTGGCATTTGTGATCCCTTCTGGGCTTATCTTCCTCATTTGGCTTAAGGAACAGAGGACTATGAAAGGCTGGGTTTGACTGGGAAATGGGAAAACCACAGGCATGAGTTTTATTTCAGGCATGCAATTCAGCAAGGACCTAGAGCATTCTGGGAGAAGTGCTGGATTTTGTTTTGAGTTTCATGGTTATATTTCATCCAAAAAAAGCTCATCATTTCTGGACTAGATCATAAGAACAAGGTCTGATTAACAGCTTAATGCCATTCAGGAAAGGTTGGAGCGGCAAGTTCAGCCTTGCCTTGCAGGATGTCCCTTAGCCTAGAGAGGCAGGATTTTCTAAAGGGGGTGTCCCATATCCTACAGAATGCCCCGTGATCAGGATGGATCCATGATGGGAATAATGTTTCCTCAAAGATGTCATGGATGCTACTAATGTATACAGGCTCAAAAGGAGACAAGTTCATGGGGGAGAGGCCCACCAAGGACTGCTAAACACCCTTATGGGGGCCAGCAGCCCCTGCCCATGATTGCTAATCCCTGGGAGAGGGCAGCAGGGCTTTCTGGCACATGGCATTGCCAGCAACACATGGCCTGGGGATATCAGTGTTAACAGCGCTCTGACCCTGCTGCGTGTGCAAGTTTGCCTGCAGAGCTGCGCTTCCAGAACGCTCCTTGCAATTACATGCCCTGCCACCATGCAGGCAAGTTTTATTAATATTTATTAGGCTCAATTATTCATGGCCTCTTTAGGATCCTGTTGTTTAAGTCCAGCTTGAGATCTCCAGGCTAGTAATCACAAAAGTTGCTTTCCAGAGGAATTAATTACAGTACATCAATCATTTGGAGATGTTCCAAGCAGCTGTAAAATCTTGTGGCCAGGGCTTCCCAGAAAGGAGCCTCGTGCTCAGCCTTCAGAGGAGCAGGAATGCTGCATGGAAACAAGTGGTTCCCAGGCCTTGCTGGTGTGGGATGCAGCATCCAGGGACAACAGGCCCCTTCTTGCACTGTCCTCAAGGAGGTTGCACTAACCATTTTCTTCCAACACTGCAGAACAGTGAGAGCTCTGTCAAAGCAAGGACAGCAGCAGCTGGGGTGTCCACAGAACTCGGAGGGGTGGGATTTTCTCGTTCCCTGTGAGCAGGGTGCGCAGCTGCTGCACAGCGCGGGGCAGCGTGGGCCGGCACAGCGCTTCCCCAGCCTCAGCTCTGCTCCTGCTCTGACCACAGCATTCACAGAGAAATAGGGCCGTGGGGCCAGGAGCAGCCACCCCTCAGACACAGCCACTTTCAGGTGGTCCTGGAAACCACGGGGAATAAGACAGCAGTCTGCTGTCTGCTGCAGGTGCCAGCCTCTGTGCTGGGTGCAGCCTGCTCAGCACCTGAATATGGGACCATAGTTCAGCCCCTTGCCCATGGGCATTTAGCACAGGCTCAAAGGAGGTGAGTGGAGCTGGATGAGACTCATGTCCATGAAGAAGCAGGATGTGTGGGTCTTTCTTGAGGACCAAACGACCAGAAAATTCCCAAGGAACAGCCTTGCCCACTGTAATTCATACGCCAGATTCCAGCCGTGAGCTGGGCTTTTAGGATGCTGAATTGGAGAGGGTCTGAGCAGGAGGCACCAGGATACCATGAGACAGGATGTCAATAAGGGCATGTGTCACCTGCAGAAACTGGGTTTCCTTGTGGGTCCTCCTACCTCCAACCTGCCTTCCCCCCTCCAGCCCCATGGCCTTGCAGCAGCTGCTGCCTCCTGCCTGTGCCACAGGCCTCCTTTGACCAGAGTGGCCTGAAAGCAGCTGGACGTGCAGGCAGTGTGGGCAGCAAGAGGCCTGGATGGCACTGCACGTGTGCAGATGCATGCCTGTGCATCCCTGAAGCACCCAGCAAGCTGGAGGTGAAGGATTTCCCCTCCAGCAACAGCCTGGCACATCACGGAGCTTTCCCCAAGGGGTCTGCAAATCCCAGCACTGCAGGGCACCACAGCCCATCAGGAGCCGGAGCGCAGCCAGCAGATCCGCACAGGCCCAGAGCAATGCAGCGAGATGGAGGGAAGGCACTGTGGAGCATCTCAGTGGAGAGAACACAACAAGTGCAGTTCTTAGGGAGGCTGCGGGTTGTTACTGGTGTGGTAGTAAGCAGGACGTCCAACACCACCGGCTCTGGCTTTCTTGTGTCTCAAAGGGCTCACAGGCGCTCACACGGATGGATGATGCTTTTGTGTTGGCAGTTTTCAGGCGCATCTCAGCTCCATGCCCAGGGAGGACACCAGGACAAGGACAAGCGCAGGCTGGACCCTCTGAGCTGCAAGATCTGCTCACATCCCCCCCATCTCCTCACCTTCTGACGCTGTGCTCAGCACTATGCAGCTGCATCACAAACCTGCCCCGGCGCTGGGAGCAGATCCCTGGGTCCAGCACCCATCACTCATCCCCATGCGCTCCGTCTGGGATGCAACCTCGGCCTCAGTTTCACAGCCCTCCCTGTGCCTGTGTGCGCTTAAGCAGCTGAGATGATTCTGTTAACAGTGTCTCAGACTCCAGCAGGCGAGGGCATTTGCTCTTCCCTTCCAAAAGCCTCTGACTCCCAGCAAGAGCTGTTTTAATCAGTGCTTTCTGCCCTGCAGGACTCCTCACGCTGTAATGCAAGAGACGCAGACAGCCCTTATAGTCTGCCCTCCCACCAACCCTCTGACCTCCTCTCCTTTTTTCCCGCCTGCATTTCAATTCTGCCTGGTACGCCTTGGAAAGTGATGCTGATGCAGTTGTTATGGCAACACCAGGCTGGGGCCCTCGCCTGAAACCCCAAACACACAATTAACTCATTAAGAGGTACGAGGCCGCAGCGGCGCGATGGGGCCCTGCCGCCCTGTGGGGCGCTACCCCCTCCCCAGCCCAGACGAGCCCCTGCTCTGGGACCTCAAGATGTGGGACTCAGTGGGGCAGGGGGGCTGGAGGAGGGAAGACAGATTGAAGGTAGGAGGACCCACAAGGAAACCCAGTTTCTGGCACGTGCTCTTATTGACACCCTGCCTCGTGGTATCCTGGTACCTCCTGCTCAGCTTGTTTCCATCGCAGCATCCGCAAGACCAGCCCATGGCCAGGTTCTGGCATGTGAATTGCAGTGGGCAAGGCTGCTCCTCGGGAATTTTTGGTCTCTTGCTCCTCAAGAAAGGCCCATGCATCCTGCTCCTTCCCAAACATGCAATGCACCTGTCTCTGCTCTCCTCCTCCAAGTCCGCTTCTCTCTGGAGATGAGCCCTTGCCGAGGGGAAAGGCTGACGGAGGCTGGGGCTGTTCCCTTGGCCCCGGCTCTCTCCTTCCCTCCCCTTGCCCTGCCACAGTGTCTGTGAGCTCCGCACACCCCACGCGAGTGTCCCAGGCCGGTGCTAAATGCCCACGGGTGCGTGTCTGAATAGGAGAGCATGGGAGCTTCCATAAGCCCAGACTCCGATGCGTATCACGCTATGTCCTCGGCAAGATGGGACTCATGCCCTGGGGCCTGGGGCCCCACGATCCTGCCCCCAACTCCAAGCTCCTCATGCTCCCTTGCCTCTGGTCTCCGAAACGGGCCCCATGGGTGCCCTCCTGGTGGGCAGAGGTGTGTGGGGCAGGCGCTGCCCCCTCCTCGCGGCTCCCCTCTGCTCCTCTCTCTGTACACAGCCCTTATGGCTCCTAAAGTGGCTCAGGAAGGCAACAATCATCCCCATGACAGCCCCACTTAATGAAGTTGGCCTTCATTAGGCGTTTCCGTTCCACTTGGAGAGGTCATTTAACTAATGTCTGCCGGAAGGATCCCACAATGGCGCACTCTGGAGTGCTCGGCTACCATCTATCCGGAGAGAGTATCCTCCCCTCCCAGTGTGGTTAATGGCTATGCAAGGTAGCATGAGGCTGGGCGCCTCACCCTCTCTCCATGTTCCCCCAGATCCCAGCGTTAGGTGGGGAGAAGGAAGCACCCAGGCTCCGGCTCTGCAGGACTGCAAGGGGGAGCAGAGAGCAGCCCTCTGCCGACGCGTCCCCTGGAGAAAGGCGTGCAGGAGGACGGTGGACGGACAGACGGACACGCAGGCTGCATCTCCTCACTGCTCAGGCAGGGGCTGTCATCCCCCAGGACTGTGAGCACAGCAGGTCTGCAACTCAGCCGGGAGGTGAGGACCCAGCAGTGAGGATGAGGAGGATGCTGCGCTCAGCTCTGCACCAGGGCAGGGCCCTGCGTCTGCAGAGAGCAACTTGGCTGCAGCTAAAACCTCCAGGGACAGCACAAAGTGCTCCTGCCCTGGAGAGGAGGTTGGGTTGGGCTAAACTGGACCTTGGCCCGGATCTGCACCTGGGCGAAGGAGAAGGGTTGTTGTCCCAGCGCAGCCCAGTGCCTGGCCCGGCTCCAGCCTGGTATGCATCTGCTGAGAGCTTTGCTCTCTGACGCATCCTCACAGACGTTGATTGCAAATTCCCAGGTCCTGCAGAGCCGCAGGGCTGAGGGACAGATTCCTTGGGCTGATCCCACTTGGGTTCTTTGCACTAGGGGGGTTTCCAGTATTGGGAAAGCTGCCGGGAGGAGGTCAGCAGTGCCATACCTCATTCCGGGATGGAGCTCACAAGCCTGATCAGGAATTTCACCCTGCGACGGCTCTGAATACTGGCCTTGGGGTGGGAGAGGAAAACTCGGAGCTAACAGGCAAAGAGGCACAGCAGCGAGGCATGCAGCCAGCTTCTGCGACTCCATAACCTACTTCGACTTCATTACCACCTGTTCCTTCCTGGTTGCTTTCTGACTCTCCAGGACCTGGAGGGAAACATGTCCTGCTGCTGCCTCTGTCACCAGTTGCCAGTGACCTTGGGCAAGGCACAGGTTGTGCCTCAGCCTCGCTGGCCTGCTGGGCTGATTCTGTGAGCCCTTGGGAGGAAACATCAGCTGCATGGCTTGTGCAGTAGCCGCCTAATCCCCAAAACCTCAGCATCTGCTCAGCTCGCAGTGCTTCCCAAAGAAGGGCCCGCAGCACCACCAGGCAGGAGCCTGGATGAATGGACACCAGCAGCCATCACCAACATGGAGAGCAGTCGGCAGAGGGCCAGGAGGTGCCACCAGGGCATCGGGGACCCCTAACACCTGGGGACAAGGATGGTGTTTGTGGCTGGTGGGATCTGGGCTGGGAAACCATGGGAAAATGCACCGCTCACCCACACCATCTTCCTCCATCACCAGCTCCTCCTCCAGCTCTTCTTTCTGATGGTGACAGGTGACACTTTCCAGCTTCCTGATCACACTTCTGCATGGAAGCCCCTGGATCAGCCAGTTTTGGTCCCATTTCGCGCTGGCTTTGGCACCGGTCTCGCCCACTGTGGCAGCTCCTGCACAGTACACACTGCCTCACCGAGTCCCGCGTGCAGCACGCCAGCATCACTGCTGCCACCAACCAAACTTGCAATCTGACCGAAAAGTGACATCCAGTATTTTGATGAGTTCTGCTTCTCATCACCCTGCGCTGATTGGCAGGCAGGAGAGCTGGTACAGACGCGCGCTGCTCTTCTTCGCTTGCTTCTCCCCCAAGGAGTTTGGCTCCTTCAAGTCCACACGCTGCGGCACTGCCACAGCCACTGACCTGCACGCAGGTGGCATGCAAGATCCGTCGGCAAGGGGCTGACGAAAAATGCATGTTCCCGCCGCAGCTCAGCTCTCACCTCCGCCCCTACAGCCCTTCCCCGGCAGTCCGGTGCTGCCTGCTCTGCTTGGAGCTTTCCCAGCTTTTGGGTCCACTCCAAAGCGTGCCCAGCTGGTCTCCTGCCTGCCTAAGGGTGTTCGAGGGTCTTGTATGTCTGGAGTTCCTGCGAGGGATGGAGGTTACTGGAGGCAGGAGCTTGTCAGTGTGGACAGGGCAGTTCTGCGCAGTCCAGTGAGATGCCTGGAGCTGAGGCTGCTCCATTTGACACGGTGTGTGAGGCCTGGGCACACGCACGCCTGTCACACCATAGTCCAGCCCTCCCAAGCATCCCCCCAGCATCACGAATGCATCCTGCTCCCTGCGCACGTGGTCCGGTCTCCAAGGATCGCTGCCTTCCTACGCCATCCCGTAGCCCCTCTGCACCACTGTCCTGCATCTAGTTCACATGGGAACAGGACTATCCTCCCTCCAGGTCCCCCACACCTGGCATAGGGGCCTTGGGGACAGCCCTGCACATCCCACACTTGGGAATGGGCATTTTTGGGAGGACCAGCATGCAGGGCCTCCATGAAAGAGCAGAACCATTCTGGTTGCCTTGGGGAGAGCTCCCTGCAGCGTCTCTCTTGCCCCCCACGCTGGGCACCATCCCCAACACCTCAGGGCTTTCTGAGCTCCCAAGCATCCCCTCCAGGATCTGGAGGCCCAGAGCACACAGCGGCTCCCCTCGTCGGGTGGCACGGCCAGCCCCATTGGCAGAGCGTCTGTGGTGCCGAATGCACCTACAGGCTGGCCAGGTCGGGTTGGCATTCCACCACGCCAGTGCTTTTCCAGGAATAGCTGCGCTCAGCCCCTGGCCTGCCAAGCCAGGACACTCCCTTGAGAGGCACTTCTTAAAGCTTTCCCAGTCTCCCAGCACCGTCCTCTTCCACCGCCTCCCTCTTTCTCCCTCCTCTGGGGCCAGGACTTGTCTGTAGATGCTTGTCTCCGTCTGCATTCACAGCTCACCTCCCCCTTCTCCAGTCCCCTTCCCACAGGTCAAGCCAGCACCTCACCACTGGGGTCACCAGGCCAAAGAAAGCAGCACGTTGGCCTCTCCCCCTTGTCTAAAATCCTTGGCCTCTCCATCCTTGGGTAAAAATTCAGCAAAAATTGAATCACCCCAGGCCAGGCTGCGGCAGGTGGAAGCAAGGCTGCCATGGTGGGCAGAGCAAGGCAGGACCAACAGGGGCATCACTGGGGCTCAATGACCACCTCAACGGAGATGGTGTGGGGCAGCCAAGGCTGCACATCATCAAGGACATCATGCAGAGAGGTGCTTTAGTGCTCTGGTGCCTCTTGTATGGTGGAAGACACCCCTCACCATCCTCTTGCATCTCTGTATGAGGTCCCAGCAGAAAACTGGGAAAACAGCCTGGAATGGAGCCCCTTGGGACTCCTGTTGGGAGTCAAAGACAGCCCTGAGGGCTGAGGAGACCAAAAGCACTGGTGCTGCATTGTTTGGGGTGCGCCGGGAGCATCCCGCTCCGTGAGCAACAGCAAGGTTAAGGAGGCCACAGGGGCGCTGGGTCTGTTGGTGCAGACCCCATGGAGTGGCTGGGGGCTCCCTACCTGCCCCAGCTCAGCAGTCCTTGAGGCTGCCTCTGCGAAAGGCAGCCGGGGCTGGAGGCGATGCAGGGAAAGCTGTTATTGGTATCTCCCAGCCGGTCAGACTGGTTAAAAAAAAAAAAAAAAAAAAAAAAAAAAAAATCTTCATCTCAGTGAGTTGTTTAACACGGCTCAGGCAGCAATTAGTACAGGGACAGCAAACCAGGCTGCATCTGCTCAGCCCCAGTCACAAGTTCCCTGTGTGCGCGAGAGTACGTGTGCGTGTGTGCCAAACAAACACAGGCATCCACTCCCAGCATCTCGCCATGTCCTGCATCCTCAGGCAGCGAGCGCGCGGCTCTCGCTCCCCACATACCAGCCTTGCCTCCTCACCGCCCCAAGGGGGCTCAGACGTGGGGCTGGAGATGCGGCGAGCGCCGGTGAAGAGGAGGGTGCGGGAGCCGCGGCTGCGATGGGCAGCTCGGGGGCGGCTCTCTAGGGCACGTGTGTTCCCGAGACGGACCCGGACCCAGACCCAGTGGCTTTGCACCGGCAGGAGCTTTTGGCCCGGCACGTGAGGTCGGGTGGGTTACATCAGGACATCCATGGGTGGGTCACTCTGCTGTTCCCGGGATGCTGGGGAGCCTGGGGCTCCTGGGATGGGGTGCCCAGGTAGGAAGGTGCTGCTGAGCCTGCCTGGGAGCTGGGTAGGGAGAGGAGCAGGAGCAGCGGGGAGTTGAGCGGGAGCTGGGCATGCTGCAGGGGCAGGGACGCTGCTGTCACGGCATTTCCATCCCTCTGGGAGACGGAGATGCACAACACACCTAGAAAATCCGCCCCGGTACAGCAGGAGCAGCAGCCTGAACCAGCCAGCCATCCAGACCCACTGGCACATGCGCCATGCCACGAGCTCGCTGTGTTGCTGCCCTGTGCTACAACAACCCATGGCCTCCATAACACACCCATCGTGCACCTAGAGCTACAACCGCCATACTGCACCCACAGCTGCTGCAACAACCTGCCCTGCACCCATAACCGCTGCAACAACCCACCCTGCAATCATAACCACTGCAAAAACCTACCCTGCACCCACCTACAGTCAACACAACCATCTGCCCCACACTCATAGCAGCTGCAACAGCCCACCCAGCCGGGCCGTGACACCTGCCTGCACCCCCAGCCAAAGCATGACACCCATCCCGTGCTCCCAGCTGCTGCAATACCCACCCCATGCTCGCAGCCACCGTAACCCATCCACACTGTACCCACAGCCACTGCATCAACCCCCGGCACACACAGCCGACACAACATTCACATCCTACACATGCGGCTCCTCACCGTGCTGCAGCTCCCTGCCCAGGCAGCCCCGTGCCCTACATGACCCTTGCACCTGGCCACCCTAGACCTGGTGGCCTGAAAAGCCCCGTGCCCAAACAGAGCCCCATGCCTGCCACTTCCCCATCTTCAGTGGTCCCTGTCTTCCTGCAGTCTGCATGCCCCAGATTTTGCAAAATCCCCAGATTTTCCAGCCTTGCGGGAGCTGAGCACCAGGGAAAAGCCGGGTGAGCCGAGCCAAACTGCAAGAGCCAGTGTTCCCCTCCATCGCTCCCCTTCTCCCAGCGCATGCAGGTGTGAAGCCTCCTCCCTCCATGGCAGAAATCTTTGTCCTTCCCCATGCAGCCACCGGGCTCACACGTCATTGGGCCCCGAGGGTACTGGGAGTGCATCCTGCTTTGCCAGCACCTGGCCCATCCAACTGATGTCCCTGTCTCCCATCTCTGCATTGCTGCAGCCCCAGCATTTCCTCCAGGGGCACCTCCAGGCTTCGGTTTCCTATGCAGAGAGCTCCAGGGGGCTGGAAAGCTGAGTGCATTAGTGCTAGCATGAGGGAGCAGGCTAAGCGCTTTCTAGCTCCGTGTTTTGCTCCAGGGCTGAAGCAAAGAGGAGCTTTTCCCCATCAGAAGGGCAGGGGGAAGGGGTGCTGCGTGGGGGATGCAGGCCGGGCCTGCCGGGGAAGGGGAGGAAGATGCTGTGCCAGCCCCTTGCACTGGCAGGGCTCCGCAGAGCCAGGGGGTTGGGGCCCGTGCCCAGATTTAGCTCTTGGCTGAGGGGGGGACCTAAAAATAGGCCCCGTGCTGGCAGCCGGCAACAAGGTGCCTTATGCCAAGGTGAGCAGGGTGGTGGCACCGGATCCCGGGCTGCCGCCACGCCAGAGACGGGCGTCATGGAGGGCCAGGGCCGCAAATAGCAGCAGCGACGCTTCCCCGGGGACGCAGGAGCTGCTCGGCCGCAGCGGCTGGTAGGATGCGGCCAACACGCGGACAGGGGGATCTGGGCAGCTCCGGGGCCAGCGCTTCCCGAGCCTCTGGCTCGGCACTGCTGCTCCCTGGCACCCCTAGAGAGCCCAGGGGGGCCTGAGCGGCACCAGGCTCTGTGTGGGGTTCCAGGGTGGCAGAGGACACTCCTCACGGCCTGGAGACTCCAAGATGGGCTGGACCCTGCAGCATCCACGGGAGCAGCCCAGGGACATGCGTGTGGGCACACTTGGCACGGCTGGGGCCTGGGTGGCACAGGGACCTGCAGAGGCGGCACTGGAGGATTCTCCCTGCTGCATCTCCAGCTTGGTGCTCTGCAGCGCTGCCCTGAGCATGAGCCAAACCTACCCGCAGCCCGCGGGGTCCTGTGCAGCCCGGGTAGGGGGTGGCTGGCACGATGCAGAGGAAGAGCACGCGAGGCACCCTTCTCCCGCCGCAGGGATGCTGGTGCTGCAGCTGGTGCACGTGGCTCCCAGCTCTTCCCTGCTCCCACCTTCGCAAAGCCCGGCAGACACGGCACTCCAGGCACCCCATGCACCCGCGGAGGCGCGAATGTCGCCATGCGCGCGCGCAGCGAGACACAAGCGCGTACATGTATGGGCCCGCTGCGCGCAGCATGGGGCACACGTGTTGCGCCCCCGGCTCCACGTGTGCGGATCCGTGTGCAGATGGCCGCCGGCGCGGGGGGCCGGGAAGCAGCGCGCGTGCTGGCGGCGCTGTTTGGGTTCGCATGCGCGCGCGTTCGCGTGAGTGTTTGTGTGTGCACGTGAGCGGAGGCAGCGTCTGTGCACGGCAGGCGGGCGGCAAGATCCTAATGTGGGGGGCAACTAGGCAAGCGAGAGGGTGGCTGTGCATCTGCAAGCAGGTGCCGGGGCCACTGTGCATGACGTGGCCGTCGCGCTGCGTGGGGACGCCAGTGTGTCTGTTTCCACGTGTCCTGGGCCTTTGTGAGCGTGGGCGCTGCGCGGGGCCGTGTTTGCCCATCCGGGAGGGCTTTGCAAGCACGCAACAGCCCTCGCTGGCCATTACGACTCCCGGATCGGCTGTCGTGGGGATGAGCGGAGGCCTGCGAGCTGCTGCCTGCCGGCGCGCTCGGCTCATCCCCGCTGATGTGGAGTAGCTGTAATTACCGTGACGAGGCTCCCTGCAGCGCGGTGCAGTCCTGCAGCCATGAAATCCCAGCATTCGCACGCTGGCTGCTAATTATCCCTACCTGGGGACCTCCCTGCCTCGGCACGTCGGCCAGGCGGCAGAGGCCAGGAGATCACTGCTCTGATGTCCTTCCTTGTGCGCTCACTGAATGCCACCCATTTCCACCTGGGCATGGACTGGGAGCCCCTCTCGGCTGCGGCATCCTCAGCAAAGCCTTCAAAGCTCCCACAAAGCTACCTCAGATGGGCACAGGGCAGTGTTGGCACACAGACTGTGTCCCCCATCACTGCAGAGCAAACCCTTCTCTCCAGCTTCAGCCCTTCTCCAGACCAGGATCATGCTTACCTGCACTGGGACACAGTCCAAGCTGCTCTTGCTGTTGCCCTCTCTGTTTTATCCCAAATCTCAGTCCTGCATGCAAAAGTCCCTTCTTTTCCCTCAGGCATCCCCAGGCCCTTCCACCCCAGCATCTCCAGAGCCCCCTATAGCTGGCGCAGCCCCTGCACCTGCCTCTTTGCTCCAACCCACATTTCAGTGATGGAGGCAGGATGTCTAAGTCAGAGCATTAACATACACACACACACACACACACACACAAACACATGAGCTTGTGAGCAGGAACAAGAACAGGGAACAGGAGAGATTTGAGGAGGGTGGGAAGCCACTCTGGGCAGAGCTGCTGTGAAGGCATCCGCTGCTTCTCACCTCTGTTTGGCCAAATCACGATTCCTCACACACCAGTGGGTGATTCCAGCACACCAGTCCGCCTGGGACACCTTATTTCTCCCTACCTTGAGCTCCTTCCAGCAGGGCTGTGACACACGTCTTGGCCTGGGGACATGGGTCAGTGCTACAGGATCATGGACCAGCGCTGCCCCCAAGGCTGACTCCCTCCTCCTCCTCGCAGAGCCATGGGGGTGCTGATGTCGAGGCGGCAGACGGTGGAGAAGGTGCAGAAGGTCAGCCTTGCCGTGTCGGCCTTTAAAGACGGGCTGAAGGAGCAGCCGTCGGCGCGGCGGCGGGCAGAGGCCGAGGGCTCCCGCCGGGGGACCCTGGAGCAGACGGTGCAAGAGGGAGAGGACGAGGCATCGGCAGGGCCCTCCCAGGCGGAGGAGAGCAGCAGCAGCAAGGCGGCATGGGAACGGCTGCGGGACGGCCGCGGCGTGGAGCCGGAGGAGTTCGAGCGGGCCAACAGGTTCACGCCGCCTGCCTTCAGCCGGCCCACACGGGAGCTACACGACGACGAGCCGCCGGACATCAGCCTGGAGCAACGGGAGCAGGCGAGACCCCGCACCAGCGGGAGTGCAGGGATGGGGCGGGAGGGACAAGGCTGGCAAGGAGTGTGCAAGGGAGGGACAGAGCAGCCCCACAACGGGATCCATGAGTGTCCGTAGCACCCGGGGACAGCCTGCCCAGGCACAGAGGAGTTCTCTGGCACGGAGATGGTTCCTGGAGGCGGGAGTGCTCCCTCTCCAGGGACGGGAGCAGGCAGCTGGCAGCCAGGAGATGCCATTCTGGGGACAGGGTGCGCCTGGGGGTTATTCCTTGTGAGATATGCCCTGGAAGGAACCTAGGAGGGGAGGAGAGAGGAGGGAAGACTGATGGGCACGGACAGCTCCAGCTGTGGGGAAGAGGGAAGGAACACCTCTGATCTATGGATTAGTCCACACAGCTCTACAGCCTACCAGCCTACAACCCTCCCCTCCACACCTACAGTCCTACTCACTCCTCCACACCAAGAGCCTTTCCCATCTCTCCACACCTACAGCCCTACTTCTCTCTCCACACCTCCAACCCTACCCATTCTCCCACACATCGACCCCCAACAGGTCAGCACTCCAGCAAACCTACAACCCCACAGCCCATCCACCCACCCCTACAACCCTGAACGCTGCCCAACCCACAGCCCCACAGCCCATGAGCCCTGAACACTCCTCCCTCCATCCACTCCTGCCAACCCATCCACCCCACTCCAAACCCACACAGCCAGCAAGTTGCCTGAGAGGCCTTCACGGTGCTCTGAGCACCCCACACGGAGAAACCAGCCTCTCTGAGCACACTGCCTCTGCGAGCACCCCCACGGTGCTGAGACAGAGCTGCCCACCCCTCCCCAGGTCGTCAATGACGAGATGTGTGAGATCTGCGAGGTGTGGACAGCCGAGAGCCTCTTCCCTTGCCGCATCTGCAGCCGGGTGTACCACGACGGCTGCCTGCGCCGCATGGGCTACCTGCAGAACGACAGCGCCGTGGAGGTGACGGAGACCGCGCACACCGAGACGGGCTGGAGCTGCAACTACTGCGTGAGTTGCGGCTACTGGGGCAGTGGGTGCAGGGCTTCTGCTGCACTGGGAACAGTGGCTGCTCCCCAGGGGGTTATGTCAAAAGAGGATACAAGCAGGGTCCCACATCATGGCCTGGTCCAAGGTGATGGGCCACTTTGTTCCTTGGCTCCTCCTGCAGCCCATTTTGGACCAGGGAGGGAGGAAGCCCATCCTCACCTGCAGCCTGTCTCTGCACCTTGGCAAGAGGCCCCAGGGAGACAGGGAAACCCTCCCTTTAGGAAAGCAATGTGGAGTCTCAAGCATCTCCAACCAGCCAAATCCTTCCACAGAGAGCACCTCCATCGGCCTCTGAGTTGTTCAGGAACTCAGGGAGACCACTAGAAAATGTCCCCCGCTTAACACTTCAGGTGTGGAGGTGCATAGCCTCCTACCTCCTCTCTTGAGCTTCTCTTCCTCTGACTGGATTGACATACCAGTGGGGCATGGTGGCACACTGGGACATGCCACTGGGCAGGCAAGGAGCCATGGCAGAGCTGGAACCATGCCCAAAGGCTGAAGGTATGAAGCAACCACACCACAGCTTCTCCAGGTAATGCAAACCCGGGGTGCCGCCTCATGGTGCTGCACCGAAGCCTCCATCTATGCAGGCAGCTCTCCCTTCCCAGGTTCAGATGTCCAGACACCCATTCTGCAACCCAACAGCCACATCCGCCCCAGGTCACTGTGCCTTGCAACACGCACCCTGACTTCCCTTCTCCACCCCAGGACAACCTCAACCTCCTGCTGACAGAGGAAGAGATGTACAGCCTGATGGAGACCTTGCGGCAGTGCAAGATCATTCCAGGTACGGACCCTCGAATGGTAACACGGGCTGAGCCCTCACTCTCCCCTTCCTTACACCACCCTGGTCCCTGGGCTGGGCACTGCTGCTCCAGGGTGGAGGTTTTGCTGCTCCCCTGCCTGAAAAGGTAAAAGGTAAAATATCTGCTAAAGATGGCAGTCTGTGGAGTCTCCTATTAGCACTAGAGAAAGCAGGAAAGGAGGGATGGCAAAGAAGGGAGATGAGGGAAGAAGGAATGTATGTGGTACCACCAGGGGCCAGGAGAGTGGCAAGAGTAGAGCAACTCTCCCGCACCACTTTGGGGCTGGTGGGAAGCACCCTGCTTTGTGCCTTCTGCCCCGACACAGGGCAGTCTCAGAGCGCCCAGAGCCATCTCCCCATCAGCAGTGCTCACAGCCCCTCACCAGGCCCTCCCGAGGAGCGCATGGTGCTCACTCGGCACCTGCTGAGATCTGCAGAGGGTCTCCGGGAGGCAGGGCACTCCGGGGAGGCAGCTCCTGCTCCCGGGGCATGGCGCTGACGGGTGCCGCACTGCCCCTGCAGACACCTGCCTGACTCTGGACGACTTCCTGCACTCCAAACACCTGGTGCACAAGCAGCAGTTCGAAAAGCCCATGGGAGAGGCCCAGGAGGAGCGGGCGACCCTGCAGTTCTCCGCGCTGGACCCTGAGAAGAAGGGGCACATCGAGTGGCCGGACTTCCTCTCCCACGAGTCCATCCAGCTGCTGCAGAAGCTCCGGCCGCAGGTACTGCGACAGCGCGTGTGGGCTGGGGCCTCCTCCACACTGGAAAGGAGAAGGTTGCTAGTAGGTGTTGACTGCAGGTCAGCCTTGACCCAGCTGCAGGCTCCTGGCCCGTCAGACGTGTCCCCCAGCCACGGGAATAGCTTGGGCACTGGTGGGACTGGAGGTACCCTGCGGTCAGCAGGAGGTTCCCCATGTCCAGGCTCTCTACCTTGACACCGGGGCTCCCCTGTCCCCTCTAGAACTCCCTGCTGCGGCTGCTGACAGCCAAGGAGCGGGAGCGAGCGCGTGCGGCCTTCCTGGCCCTCGACCAGGACAACGATGGCCTCATCACGGAGAGCGAGTGCCACAAGGCCCGGCACACCTGGTTCCGCAAGCACCAAAAGGACTCGCCGTCCTGCAGCGTCAGGTAAGGAGACACAATGCCGAGCGAGTAGAGACGCAGGGGGCACCACTGCCTGGTGCAGCCCCGACCTGCTTCCGTGGATCCCTCTCGCTCCAGCGGAGCCCCAGCTCCATCACAAGGGATCAGCTTGGGAATAGAGGCCCCTTCTCCACCTCTTCCCATGGGTCTCCTCCTCCATGGTCTCTTCCCATTGCTGCTTGGGGTGGGCACATTGCCGCGTGGGCATCCCCTGTGCCCACCAAGAGCGGTGCCCCTGCTCTGCCCTGCAGCATCAGCCACGTAGGACCCATGTCCGAGAGCAGCCCCGCCAGCAGCGGCAGCAACAAGAGCCAGGAGAAGACCCTGCTGGCCACAGAGCAGGAGGAGGCCAGGTGAGGCCGGACATGCGGCTTGCGGTGGGCCATGCGCCCCACTGCCTCTTCATGGGCATGTTCAGCCCGAGCTCGCGGGGAGGTTGCCCCCTTCCTGGGTGCAAAAAAGAGGCTCGGCAAGTGGCGGGGTGGCCGTGGGGGGCACGTCGGGGTCAGTGGCATCCGCTGACACGCCATCCGGCGCTGCAGGCCCATCGACTGGCCCACCTTCCTGCGGGAGAACGTCGCCTACATCCTGGCCGCCCGCCCCAACAGCGCCGCCGTGCACCTGCAGCCGCCGGCATAGCGCCACCGTGGGCGCCCTGCATGCCCTGCCACCCGCCTGCGCCGCCAACACTGCCCCCTTGGTGCCGCCATCGCCTCCGGGGTGCCGCCGTGGTGCCGCCATCGCCCCCGCAGAGCTGCCATCGCCCCCACA
>JAWLRI010000009.1:639213-651426 GCA_034781795.1 Crypturellus tataupa | reverse complement strand
GAAAGGTGATGTCTGGGTTGCTGGCCAAAGGAGCTCGGTGCTCCCTGTTTCAGGAAGGCTCCACGCACAGAGAGAATGTTCCTGTGTGCTGGGGACATGCAGTGGCACTGAGTTTCCTTGGCGTGTTTTGGGCGCTGTGTGCGTGTGAAGGTGACTTCTCAGAAGTGGGTTTTGTGCCAGGCAGGTGGAGGAGGCACTGTCCTGGTGCCCAGCTCCAGCAAGGGGGGAGTTAGGAGCGTAGCTGGAGTTGCTCAATGGGAACGTGGCATTGAGACCCCCTCTGTGGAGTTGCAGGGGATCAATGCTGGCACCTGGGGGAAACAGAGGCTCCTGCGCGTCTGAAGGAGAAAGGTGGGAAGGTACAAAGTGGTTAATGTTCCTTTTTTCTGACTCATGCATCATTGCGTCCTACTTTTCTCCCTCTCTGATTTGCCTTGCGGGTGCAGCAACCCTTGACACAATTGAGGCAGCGAGCAATTAATTTCTGGTGAAGCCCAGGGACCCCGGGGTCCTTGTCCTCACTTGCTTTGCCTGCTTTACTGCAGGAGGTGACCCCACTGGGGACGTGAAAGTAACGGGGTTGCTGAGGGCAGATGTCTCATGGCAGCTGCAGCTTGGGGAGCGGGAAGGATGCCCGGGCTCCCTGTAGAAACCCCGTAATCCGGGAGCGATGAGTGGCAGCTCGCAGCCCTGCTCAGAGAGCCTGGTACACCTCAGTCTGGGAAAGCATTGAGATAGCAATTAGAGGAAAATTACTGCTTGTCATGCGACTTCCTGAAGGGTCTCTTCCCTGCTCGCTTGGTGGCAGGGAGGGGGTGGCAGAGTGCTGCGAGGACGCACACAAAGGAGGACTGGATTCACCAAGCATGGAGCTGCTCTGGGAGCTGCTCCCTGCCGCCGACACTGCCCGCACCGGCACTCCGGAGCTGCCTCGACTGTCCTTGGAGCTGCGCTTGGAGCCAGCAAAGCTCCCTTGGCTGGGCTGCTGGTGCTGGGGAGAGGCTGCTGGCCGAGGGCCCACAGAGCATCGCTCGCTACAGTCGCCCACGCCACCACTCGGCCCGGTAGCTGCATCCCCTGCCATCCAGGGCACACACGAGCTGCCAGTGCTGAGGGGGTGAAGAGCCTGCAGCTGGCGCGATGTTTAAAATAAAACTAGAGCCTTTAAAAATGTCAACTTGGACTCTCAATGTGTTAGTAAAGTTGCGGTAAGTGGGTTTCTGTGTCTTGTGTTCGTGTCCCCATCACTGAAGAATAGTGTGTCATGAGCCAAGGTGCCCGCTGGTGCCCGTCCTTGTCTCGTGCATGTCCCTGGCATCACCTATCATCCCGTGGTGACCTTACCCCCCCAAGATGGAAAATCTTACTGTGGGCACTGTCTGCGTGGGTCTGTTCCCTTACATGACTGTAAAGTAGCAGGATTATGTCAAATGATTGCTATTTAGCTGGCTTGCTGGTCTAGGGGCTGCATGGTCTGATGTCATGTGCAGGGCTGGAACAAAGTGGTTTTTTTTTTTTTTTTTTTTTTTTTTTTTTTTTTTTTTTTTTTTTTTTTTTTTTATAGAAGCAACTAGATGTCAGCTGGTTTCAGCAGGGTGGTCACCCGCTGAGAGATGCCTGTGGTTTTTGCCATGACCGGACATCTGGGGCTTTTCTGAATGTGATATGTTTAATATAAGGTGCCGCAGGCTTGGAAGGTGAATACAGATGCTTGAGTCACTTGCCTGCCTGCAGCCTCTGGCTCTGCAGCATCTTCGCCCTGCTCCCTTGAGGGTTAAATGGGAAGGCAGAAAAGGATGATTGAGCAGCACTGGAGAGAGGAGTCGTGGAAAAGTGCGGCTGATCCTGGGGAGGTGGGAGGAAAGCTCTGTGGGGATGGAGTCGTGTTTTAGCACCACACGTGCGAGCATCGCCTCCAGAGCATGGCTTAACCCACCGGGTCACCTGCGGGACTCGACTGCCCTCGGCGCTTGTTGTAATTAATCCCAACGCGGGGCTGCTTCCTGGCTGCTGAATCGGAGCCAGCCGGCCCCAGAGAGGCTCCCCGCGCCTGACTGGGAACCATGCAGGAGACATCACCGCTCCCGCAGCTCCTGCCCGCTCTCTTCTTCCTCCTCGAGCCTCCAGCACAGTGTGGACTGCTGGAAGGATGACACCGGGTGACTAGACTGGGACACGAGGTACTGTGTGATTTAGGATCCCGGCAGCGCTGGGGCACTGGCTTCACGTAGGAGTGTGTCTGGTTTCCCAAGGGCATCCCCGACCAGCATCACCTGTGCCAAGGACCTCTCCAGGCTGGAGACCAGCGGTCTGGAGGGAGGGGATGCTGGTTTATCTGGGCCAGACCATCCTTTCGTGAGCGGTGCCGTGGGGTCTCGGGGAGGGGGGGTAGAAAGGGACGGGTCCTGCTGTCCAGTAGGCAGGCACCGAGCCCTGCACATCTGGCCTGCTCGTGGGTGTTGCTCCTGCTGTAACAGCAACCTGGATAAAAATCCGATTTTTCTGATCCCAGTGCCTCAGGCTGTGATCTGCTCATGGTGTGAGAGGTTGTCATCAGTGCTGCCTCATTTGACCTTGCTCAGGAGGACTTTTTTTCACCTGGTTATGCAGAAAGGGGCTGTTGTCAGGGCAGCCTCCGGCTCTGGGGCTGCTCTCCCGTGATTTGCCTGAGTGCCGAGAGGCTGAGGGTCTGACCCTGCTTGGAGCTGAACCTAGGGAACCAGGACAGGCATCTTGGAGCTGCTGTGCCAAGGCCAGGTCTCTCGTATGTACCATGGCACCAAGGTCACTTTCTAAGCATTTATAAGAAGTGTCTGTGGACACAAGAGGCTGTTGTGGGAAAGGGAAGAGCCAGTAGATGTTTGAGGAGATTGAGGAACCTGGGGGAGGATCAGCAGGTGAGCACCAGCTGCAGTAGTGGATAAGTAGCTGCTCACCTTCACTGCCCAGCTCGGAGCGAAGCTGGGCTTCCTCGCATCCCTTTCTGTAACAGTCATAGTAATGGCTCATTTTTATGGTTTGGTGCAGAAGGGGAACTGGGCAGAGAGGGGGTCAGAGGCATGTGACCCAAGCGAGAAGATGACCTGTGCGGCAGCACTGTGACCACGTGCAGCTGCGCTGGATGCTGAGGGCACCTGCCCAGCGTGTCACCCAGTGGGGAGCCGGAGAAGAAAATCTGCAAAGCTGGATTGTCTGGGTGGTGTTGGTTGCTTGCCCTTAAGAAAACGACCTTTCAGGCCAATGTTCGGGGAAGGGCAGAACTCCAGACGTCATCGGAACAGATCAGTGGTGGGTATGGGGTAGAGCATTTTGTAGCGCCTGTGTGGGCTTGTTAAATACGACTGCTCTTTGCGCAGAAGCTGGAGGGCTCCTGCTGGAGGCTGTGCCAGTACAGAAACGTGCTGGCATTTAAAAGCCTGGATCTGGAGATGCTGTGGGATGCTCTTCACGCCTGCACGGGCCTTCTCGTGCCTCCAGCAATAGCGCGGCACCACTGCTGTGCCGGCTGTGCCGTTGCCTCCCG
This sequence comes from Crypturellus tataupa, assembly GCA_034781795.1. Taxonomy (NCBI): domain Eukaryota; kingdom Metazoa; phylum Chordata; class Aves; order Tinamiformes; family Tinamidae; genus Crypturellus; species Crypturellus tataupa. The sequence continues at coordinate 647,903 of JAWLRI010000009.1, read as the reverse complement.
CCTCTGCAACTGCCCCTGAGGCTGCAGGGGCAGGTAACCAGCAAGCACCCGGCATCCTGCTGGAATAAACTACCCTCCTGCCCTCATCTGTGTGAGCTTCCCTCCATCCCAGTGGGCCTGACCTCAGCTGAGCCCTTTATTCATCTCCCCTTGCTGTTTCCAGCAGAAGTTCACGGACTTGTGAGCCCTTCACAGAATCCCAGAATGGTTGAGGTAGGAAGGGACCTCCAGGGATCATCTAGTCCAACCCCCTGCTCCAGCAGGGACACCCAGGGCACAGGGTGACATCCAGGTGGGTTGGGAAGATCTCCAGAGCTGGGTGCCTGGTCTTCCTCCAGAGCTTGTGTAAAGTGACTGCTCTGTGGCTGGCACAGAGGGAGCACAAGTTGGTGACTCAGATCATCATGATCAAGGGGACCATTAAGACAGCTGGGACAAAAAGGTGCATTTCCAGGCTCTCCCAGCAGTCCTCTGCTGCAGAGTGGCTCTTGCCCGAGGCAGGCTGGCTTCCTGGCCCTGGGTGCCTGGAGCTCGCTGGAGCACTACCCACATGCATAGCCAAGGAGCGGGCACGGTGTCCTGTGCCGCTCCTCAGAGCTGGTGGCTCCAAGGAGCATCTGCTCATGGACAGAGTTGGGACAGGAGGGATCACTGGGTAACCTGCATGATCTCAAAGGAAAGGCGAAGGCTCAAACCTTTCCCATGTAGAAATCAGTCTGCTGGAGGAGCCCAAGGGGATGGAGCTGCTTAGCACAGCAGCTGGTGACAGGCTTGGTCTGCTCAGGGCACGACAGGGCAATTTGGAGCAAGGATGGGGTGAGAGCCCCAAAATCTGAGCATTTTGTGAGCTAGAGAGCAGGATGTGAGCGTGACAGCTCAGCGGAAAGCAGCCAAGGGCAGAGGACAAGCTGGGGGTAACCTCTGGAGAGCAGCCTGGTGCAGAGCGAGCACCGAGCTGGATGCTGTGTGAGGCAGGGCAGCTGTGCCCAGAAGGGACAGCAGTGTACAGGGCTGCAAAATTGCAGGTGAGGAGCGAGCTAGGGCTGCTGGTGGGGAGTGGGTCTTGCTCACTTTGATTCTGCTTGGAATAGCTGGTCTCCTGTCTCTCTAGGAGCACTGCTGATTTTCCATGACTCTGCTGGCTTTCGCTGCTCCAGCAGCATGCCTATGGAGTGAATTAATTGCCCATCCATTTCCTCCCTGGGGTTATGGCCATGGCATTTCCAATGCCTTAGTATAGGCATGGCTCTCTCCTAAGCCACCCACATGATGGAAAAAGTGAAGCCAGGGAGCTGCTTCACTCCTCTGACCTCACTGCATTGTGTCACGCTATGACCCTTAACCGCCTCTTATGCCACTTAGTATTTCTGGCTGATTGCAGCACTTAGTTGAAGACTCAAAGGGAGTGCAAGTCAGGCTAGACTCCCACCATCACAAGATGTTTCTGTCTAACAACGGCTTCGTTCTCTTTCCACTAAATACAAATTACAGCTCTGACATGCTGGAAGTGCTTATCTCCAGCTGAATGCCAATTGCTTGGAGGAACAAAATGAAGTTCCTTTAAGGTGAGTGCGACAGTGCAGCCTCTGGTTGTTTTTCCATCTGTGCCAACTGTGCCAGTGCGGCTCCCGCTCCTCACCATGTCCCCGGGTGCCAGCAAGCCAAGCTCTGCCCCCTCCCCCATGCTCAGCCCTGGGGCCAGCAACGCCTCCAAGTGACCCCTATATAACAACTCGTGGTGCTGCTGTAGCCCTTCCAGTCCCTTGGCAGCAAGATGAGCACCTTCCGCCCCACTCCGGCCGTCCCAGAGTCCAGGGGTCGCTCTGCCCCTCGGCGCTAGCATATCTGCTCTGCACCGCCCTGCTCAACTTCACTGCTTTCAAGGAAAATGTGGGCTTGAAGCGGCCACCGCAATGCGGGGAGAGGCAGTGCTGTGACAGGCACTCACTGGTGCGATTCCCAGCTGCCGGCGTGCGATGCTTTGTGTTAGAGAGAACTGTCTTTCTGCTTGCAGGAACAAATACTTGGCTCCAGGCAGTGTTGCCGTCATGGGGAAGGACTATTACAAGATTTTGGGCATTCAGTCCGGAGCCAACGAGGATGAAATCAAGAAAGCGTATCGGAAAATGGCCCTAAAGTACCACCCCGATAAGAACAAAGACCCCAACGCCGAGGAGAAATTCAAGGAGATTGCAGAGGCCTACGATGTGCTGAGTGACCCCAAGAAACGAGCCGTGTATGACCAATATGGGGAAGAAGGTAAGGTGACCAATGCTCTCACTCGAAGGCAGGGATGACCTGGGTGCAGAGGCATCCCGCGTTGCTCTCCGTTCAGGTCTAAGTAGATTTTTGTAGGCAAGGGAGCGTTTTCCTACCCTCCCGTGCAGCAGGCATCGAGCGGCGTAGGCGGCGTGGCCGGAATTCTCCCCGTGATTCACCACTGCCTCCGAAACGAGGTTACTAGTAGCAGCGCTGGGGAGAACAGGCGCTGTGCCGCGGCCGCTTGGCCCTGTGCACGGGGATAATCTCTCGACCCGCTTCTCTGCTGGCCGCTCCCAGCAGGTCGCAGGTGCCTGGCAGGGACTCGCAGCCCCAGGTGGGCAGCGCAGAGCCCCAGGGAGCCACCTGGCACCTCTGAGCTCTTCAGCGCTGCCTCCCAAGGCTGAAGCACTTGCTGAGATAACAGCAATGAAAAGAGTTCGACTCCTGGGTCACACATGACGCTTTTGTTGACCTGAACTTTCTAGCAGATAACCTTTCCTTTTGCCTTGATTTCCCCTCCGCAGACCCTTGTTAGCATGATTTGAGGTGCCATTTGTGAGCTGTTCCCACTTTTCTCTGTGGTACAGCCTGACCTACATGATTCAAAGCCTTTCCCAATTTAAGTAATAGGTTCTTGTTTTGAAACCAAGTGACTGCTGTTGTCTCCCGGTTGGCATGGAGGAGGAGAGCCGCTCCGCCACCCGCAGCCTTATTAGTCGAATATGGAAGTCTGCAACCCCATTTGCTGAGGGTGAGGAGAGCAGTGAATAGCATCTGCATTAATCAGCCAAGGACTTGGGTGCTTAGAAGATCAGGAGGTCTAGTATAAACAGGCAGCTCCGTGGACGAGGCAGCCCCTCCTGCAGGCCCAGCAAGCGGGTGCATCCGCTGTGGGACACCAGCAGACACAGGCAGTGCTCAGAGACACCTTCATGAGCCCAGGCCTATCCTGGCAGGCACAGGCCCTGCCCTTCATAAGCGCACAAGGCTTAGGAGGATACAGAATATAACTGACGTAGTTATATTCACTGCCTGCAAGTTGCTGAGGGACCAGAAACATCAGAAACTTAAGGGAAAAGCTGAGGAGCTCCATGGAGAAGTTGCCAGAGGCTCCTCATGCTGCTTGAGAGCAGTCTCCTGGGTGCGGAAGCACAGGCGGACCTGGGGAAACTCCTTGCTGAACCCTGCCTCTCTAAGCAAAAATACAGGTCTGTGGAAAGCTTTGGAAAATCTTTGCCTGGCAATCCACACTGTCGCTGTTGCCTTATACCAGTTGCTTAGCAAATTAATATATCACTGCTACGAGGGGTTCGCTGAAGCACAGTGATTTGCGGGTACCTAAAATTAGATCTGGCCGTCTCAAGCGAGAAACTGGCTTTTCCTTGGAGGCACTGTCGAAATCGGACCCTGCTTTCCTATTGGTCTGACTAGTGCCTCGGGATTAAAGTGAAGGTAAACAGCAATTGCATAAAAGCTGAGACCTCCTGGCTGTACAATCTGTTACAGACAGGGGCTCTCTGAGGACGGGTGGAAACTCCACTGCCAAAGGTAGCTAAAATAAGTGAGTTGAGTAGTGGGGAAAAAATACAGCAGAAAAGCACCTCTCTAATGTTAGAAAGATGGGGGCATGAAATTGGCCCTTCCTGAGGGACATAGATTTGAATTTAAAGATCACAGCACCTGTGCCAGGCCTCCCATACCAGCAAAACCAGCACTTGGGTGTCTTTGGTATGTGGTAGTGGTTACTCAGACTCTCTCTGCAGTGCCTGGGCAGTGTTAGCGCTGTGTCCCTTTCCCGCTGCATGTGTTGTTGGGGTCACTGTTTTCTTCCCCTTTTCTTCACAATGTGTCTGGGTTTTTCGTGCTAGCGAGCACAAGCAAGGCACAGATTTCCTTGTGACTTGTAGCTGCTCTCTACCAATTCTTGGAGCAAATGTTAGTGCTGTTGCCACCGCCACTCTCTCCTTGCTTGGTGACCTTTCCACACTGACCCAGAATCAGCCGCGTAGCCTCTTCCTTTCATGATTCCTCTCCCAATCCAAAGTGTGCCCCATCCCTGGGGCAGGGAGAGGCCAGCCTACCCTGCAAGGGCCTCTCCCTAATTACAACCCCACGAGCAGGTGGTGGTGATGCTGAGCTCGCTGTGCCCAGGGAACGCACACGGAAGCTCGAAGCGTCAAGTCTGGGCCACAGGAACATAAAAGACCTGGAAGGCTTCGTGGCTGGAGGGCCCTGGAGATGCTGACGAGCTCGTCTCAGATCCAACACAGGACGGGTCACAGCCTGTCACCAGTCGCAGAGGTTGGGTCCTGGATGGTGACTTCTGCATCAGTCCCTTGCTCCTGTAAAAGGCCCACACGTATTTTTGTTTTCCGACCAGCTCCTCTTTTTCGATGTGACCTGGTGGTTAGTGTTTCAAGGGGCCTCTGAGTTCCACACACTGACCCAAGTCAGTGGGGCTCCATGGGCTTTGCTACTCCTGCCCCATGGCCCAGAACAAACGAGGGAACCAGGCTGGGGAGGGTGAAGCTCCCAGAATGGGGCTTGTGCAGCTGAGTGCTGAGGGGCATGGCAGAGGTGTCGTCGCCCTCCACATCTCTCCAACCTTGGGGCACCAGCCAGTCTGCAACGTCCCCTTCGCTGTCAGCCAAACTGCTTGTCCCAGTTGCCTCCTTATCGGGGTTGCTGTGGCTCTGGACAGCCCAGGCCTTCTCCTAGCACGTGCCATGGGCTCCACAAGAGCACACACACTTGCCTGGCAGGGCAGGAACAGAAGGACAGGGTGCTGCAGACTTCCTCAGAGCTCATCCAAGTGCTGCCACCTTTCAGGATGGCCGAGAGCCCTCTGGGCAAAGGGGCTCCCTGCTCGAGTGAGAGCAGTGAAGCAGAAACCTTCTACCCCACAAGATAAATTCTTCCATCAAGGCGAGCAGAAAAGAGCAGCAAATTTATCTTATGTATTGTCCCCCTCTTATCTCCTGTTGCTGGCTTGGAGTGTAGGGGCCTGGCACAAGGGACAGCCCATCAGAAATAGCCCTTTACAGTTACTGGCGTGCCCCCAAAATAGTCCTTGAGCTAGGCTTGCTTTAACCCTTTCCTGACCCTCCTAGTGACAAATAGTGTTGCAGAATATATGGCCACGGACCATCGGCCCACCACCCCACTGTGTTTTGCTACCTTCCTCTGTGACGCCTCTTCAAGGGGACCACAAATGTGACTTGAGAACTGTTTGACTTGCACCTCAGCTGCCTGAGACTTTACGGATTGGACAGTGATGTAAGGCTCTGCTGAGGATCCATCCAGGAGATTTCCATGGGGATAGCTGCCATTGGCGTTTTATAAAGTCTTCATTTGAGCTGGGAAAAACACCACTGTTGGATTTCTACTCCAATGGCAGCAGCTGACCACAAGACCTTATCCTACAGAGGGGAGAGCGGCACACGTGTGTGTTTAAGCTCTGCCTCCAAACCCTGACAGGCAGCAGGGTTCTCTTAGGCAGATGTAGCAGTACTATGAGAGCGCTATCAAGATGCCACACCTTCACTCCGTTTACAAATCACTGCCAGCACCTGAGGTCAAACTTTTTGATCTAATGCACAGGGAGCTGTTTCCCTCCTGCATGCCTCACTGTGCTAGGGGGATTAGCTAGCGCAGGTCTGCTGACCTCCATGTGCTTTAGCAACAAAAGTCCTCCCTGCACAGTGGCTTACTGAGCTCAGAGCTTTTTCTAACATACTAGATGTGCTGCTTTCAGCCCGTGACTTCCAGTGCAGCCCTGGCACCTTGGGCAACAGGCCAGAGCAGGGAGCTCACCCACAAGTGGGCTTTGTGCTGCAGTGACTGGGTGTCAAAGACCTGATACACCAACTGCGATGCCTCAGCTCCACATGCAGCTTAGAGTGGCTCGTAAAAGTCTGGTGGGATCCTTCATCCTGGGTAATGTGCAGGATTTCTCTGAATAGGCTTAAATCCTCATTACCAGGAAGCGAGAACCTGCAAACAGGTCTGTTCCTGAGGCAGCTGGTTATTGTACTCACCTCCCAAGGTCAGGCCACTGGCAGTTTTCTCACCATACCCAGTTTCCTCCAAGGAGAAGATGCTTGGCTAGAGCTGTTGGTGGTATGTTCAGAGGAGACAAGGGCATAGTATGAGACTGGAAGAGATGAGCTTACTTAGATGAGGAAGACACATTTAGAGGGGTAGAGCCATTTGGCCCAGAAGGAAGCTTGCCCGTGGGCAAGAATGGAAATGGAGAATGTCTGGAGACATTTTAAATGAAAAGGCTGTAACTTAACCAGAGAGAACCAAACGGGTCTTTGAGTAGCAGAAAAAAACACAGACAGCTTCTGAGAAACCAGTGGACACCATTCACCCATCCCCATTCACACCCAGGAAGTACAGGTGCTGTGGGTTCAGCACTGTGCCGAACAAGGCAGCTTTCAGCAGGGAGGCTTAATGTCTTGTCTTCCTTGTTCTCCTCTAGGTCTCAAAACAGGAGGTGGCTCCTCAGGTGGCTCAGGGAACACTTTCCACTACACCTTCCATGGAGACCCCCACGCCACCTTCGCATCCTTCTTTGGAGGCTCCAACCCTTTCGATATCTTCTTTGCAAGTAGCCGCTCCCGAATGTTCAACGGCTTCGACCAGGAAGATATGGACATTGATGATGATGATGACCCTTTTGGTGCCTTTGGCCGGTTTGGTTTCAATGGCATTAATGGGGTTCACCGGCGGCACCAGGAGTCTCTGCACACGCGGAGGAAGGTCCAAGACCCACCCGTGATCCATGAGCTCAAGGTGTCCCTGGAAGAGATCTACCACGGCTCCACCAAGAGGATGAAGATCACCCGCAGGAGACTCAACGCCGATGGGCGGACCATGCGGACAGAGGATAAGATCCTAAACATTGTCATCAAAAGGGGATGGAAGGAGGGAACCAAAATCACGTTCCCCAAAGAAGGGGATGCCACCCCGGACAACATCCCTGCTGACATCGTCTTCATCCTCAAGGACAAGCCTCACTCGCACTTCAAGAGAGATGGGACGAATGTGGTCTACACTGCAAACATCAGTCTTAAAGAGGTGGGTGTCAGTGGGAAATCCCGTGGGGTGGGTGGTGGCACTGGCTCATTGCACATAGGTCCAAGGTGGGGGCCAGACCTTTCACCATCCTGGTAAGCAAATGCATGAGAGACATGAACAGAAGGGAGCTGTAGAGCCTCGCCTGTGTCTGTTCTGGAGAGCTGCTCCATCTTCTTGCTGGGTGTAGGACAAGGGATGCTACAGGCCCTGCTGAATGTACCTTGCTTCTTGAGCAAATAAATGAGGTATTTATCCATTTCCCCCCTTCCCCATATGTTCCATCCTTCTATTTCAACGTTGGGTATTCACATATGGAAGACAGTCCTGATCTTCTGTAGAAACAAGAGAAGAAACAAGTTACCAACTTGTGTTCACATAACTGCCATTGTGGTTGTCCTGCATAGGACCTGGTACCTCCTCGCATGGGCAGAAACCAGGGCCACACAGAGAAGGGTGGTGCTGGACACCTCTTTAGCCAAAACCACCTGTTTCCTTTGTTTCTGGGTTCTCTAGATAAAGGGCAATAAATGAACTATTCTGGAGAGCCTGGCTGCGAGCAAAAGCCAAAACGCTCCAGCCGCCGGTCCTGGAGGTCACAGTGAGACTTGATGCATCAGAGCCACAGCGGCTCTTTGCAAAGGTGGGAGAGGAAGAGAAGATTACCCAAGTACAAGATGTGCCGTTCACTACTGCTGTCTAACTAACTTTTAATAAATGCCAACTGGCAGCTGCATTTAACACTGACGTTTTTGGCAGCTGCCATTTGCTGTTCCTTTCAGACTCTAGACACTGTCTGTCTTCTTAATGAGTTGATTTTTTTTAAGACAGATTTATGCTCTGAGGTGCATTTAATGGAAATCAGCTCAATGGGCCAGAGCTGAGGTAGAGAAACGTGAGCTCTTTAGTGTGCCAGCAAGTTCAAAGAGTTTAGGGATGACTCTATTTCTTTGCTAGGGCTATGGCTGGTTGTCCTGGAACAACAAGGAACTACATGGCTCAGGAAGAGCTGGATGCAAAACCTAAACTAAAGCAGATTCATCTCAACTTAACCTGTAAACTTGGGAGTTGAATTTCCCTCACAGTGCAAAGGGATTCAAGAGGTTTATTCTTGTGGTGGCTGCTGCTGGCTGCTCCAGAAATACTCAGGAGAAGCTACATTATTTATGGAATCAGACATGCCATATCTCAGATGTTTCTTTCTGTGCATTCCTGTATCTGTAAAATTAACCCCAAGCTGGCTGGCCCGATGTCCAGTCCATGCTAGTCCAGGTTCATTTGCTGCTTGGGTGGAGTGCAGGGTTTGGGAGGACCCTCCGAGCTGCCCTTTGGGTGTGCAGCCCTGTGAC